>JAGPOW010003364.1:27251246-27306064 GCA_030014935.1 Caiman crocodilus | reverse complement strand
TCTGCTTATCGCATTTATCTTTCTGTTAACTGTTGTGTGTGTATAAGCTATAGTAAATTTGCCTTTATTCCACTTCCTACTTGCCTCCTTGATCCAAATGAATATACTCACAGTGCCCAGCTGGCCTGTGACACATGGCCACACTTCTTTGGTACCTTTCCAGCTGCTCCCCTACTTCCCGCTCAATATATCCCATTATCTTTTAATTTTTAGCACAGGCTTTCTACATAATTGGCACAAACTTTTAAACTATTTCAGTCTCTCTAAGCATTTTGTTAAGAAGCTGCATACAGCTAGCTTGAAGTGTTCTGCTGGGAAGCCAGTTTGCAAGAGTCACTGAACTCCTGCATGAATTCCCAGATCAAGATTTGTGTATGGCCTCATTTAAGAGGTTTCAAGTTGAAAATCCTTAAAAGTGGCCAATTTTGAGAAGCATTTCTAGCTGTATCAAGCTGAACACCCTAAAATAGAAGCATCCAAGTTCATTGGTAACTTAGGAAAATCTTGGCATCTGGAGGTATGGACAGGCACAAGCTAGGGCAACAATTCTCAGCCAGGGTCCCATTGAACCCAGAAGTGCCTTGAGATACTTTCAAGGGTAACAGAGGGTATCACACAATGGTAGCACTGTTAGGTATATCATACTTGCTCACAAAATAACCCCAGAAATTTCAAATAGGCATCCATATTGTCAAAACCATCTGCCCTGTTGTAGCCTTTGAGTTCTTTGCAAAAGAGAAAAAAAGAGAATTGCTCTATTTCTTTCTTAACTATACAAAAAGGGAAAAACTAAATGTTTGCATTCTATGAAGGGTGCCTGGAGTCTAAAAAGACAGATAAGCACTGCACTAGAAGACATATTCAAAGGACAGTGATTCAGGCTGACATTTGAGCTTTAGCTGTGAATTACCTGGCACGGGAGCTTTAACCTGACCTCAAAATATTTTAGTACAAGTGAACAAGTACAATCTAGGTCACACTGAAGTCAGTAATAATAAGATTTCCATTGACTTCAAGGGTTGCAGAATTTTACCTAAAAAGTTTTCAGGAAATTATTCTGTTGAGCATGTGCTAGCTGGACAGTGTTAAACTGATTAAGTGGTCTCAAGGATTATCCCAAAAAGCCTTTTCTTTAATGACAGCTCACCTTTAAACCATTTCCAAGGAAGACTTTTGTACTGGATCCCTGTTATTATGAATTTGTTTTTAAGTTCTTAAAAAATGCTAAGGCATACTTCATTGTAGCAAGGAAGCTAAGCAGCCTGTCACAAGACCAGATTAAACAGGTTTCAATCAGAAATTAAGAGCAGGATGGCAGCACACATTACGAATGGTTTATGTTCTTCCTGTATACCCAATCACCGTTATTTACTTGAATATCTTCCTTTAAAACTGCTAGGTTAATCAGTTCATTATCTCTTATCTCATTCTGTCAGCACTTTCTCATTAAGCACTCTCAAAAGATCTTTTGATCCACAAAGTTAAATTGCTATCGCCTAATGAAGTTTGTTTCCAGCCTATTTGAGGCTCTAACAATGTTTTGAGTTGTAAATTTACTACCTAGTTAATTAATACAGGTTGGTTTTCTTTAGAGGTGCACCAATATATCAGTTGCATATTGCATATTTTCTCATCCTGTGATACGCAAGACACAGGCAACGGGTACACAGGTTCCCCAACACTCTCTCTCTCACCCTTTTTTCCTCTCTCTCTTTCCCCTTCCACCTCTCAAAACTATGACAAAAAATGTGCCATACAGCACTTTGCGTGGCACTGGGTTCAGCCCTCCTAGCTTTGGCCAACATCACCTCTAGCGCAGGTACATACTTGAGTTCTGCATCCCTGGTGTAAAAGGTGGCAACCCTACCCACGCCAGATAAGACATCTGTCATATCATGGCCTTATATACACAGCCCTTCTTCCAACATATGGCACACATTAGTCTGTAAATATAAAATTCTCTGGAAAATTAAGTGTTGGGGTACTTACTACGATTTTCAAAAGTTAGGGGGTACCTACTACTTACATGGTTGAGAAACACTGGCATATTCGATGGGCACAGATAAAAGGAAAATTGACATTATTGGCAATTGGCTTTTTTTGGCCAATTTTTTTTCAGTGTAGCTGATAACTTCACTGATAAATGTCACATGCATGCATGCAGCCACAGCATACACATAGCCAGCAATGCAGTCCAGCAGCTTGGAAAGCAGAATCTGGTCAGTAAGTCGGGGGGGAGGGGAAGGAAGATGCAGGCCCCCACAATGGAGGGAGGGAATGGGGCTCGGATTGGGACTGGGGCTGCCCAGCCAGGGCAGAGCAGGGCGCAGGATGGAGCCACAGGCAACTCGTCCAGGGGGAGCAGGGAGGAGTGGAGATGGGAATATTTGTGCATGGGGCAAAGGGCAGGCTGCTCGCTGCAGACTTGAGGCCAGGGGCTGCGCTGACTTCTTCCTGAAGGTGGCAGGTGCTGGGCCAGAGCTGCACTCAGGGCAGGTAGTGATGGCACTGGGAAGAAGGAGGCCATGGTGGGGGGTGGGGTTTACAGCCACCCTCAAATTCACAATAACCCCCCTAGCCACCCCTTCCAGCACCGCCACTCCACTAGGAAGAGGCCAGTTGAGCCCCTGGCCCCGAATGTGCAGTGGGCAGCCTGCCCTTGCCCCGCACAAATCCAGGGTGCACATGCCCCCCATACCTCCCCCAGGGATACATGCAGTGGCAGGGAGCCACCAAACCTCCCCACACCATGCCCCCCAGACAAGCCACCCATGGCTCCATCCTGCACCCTCTCCCCAGTTGAGCAGCCCCACTTCCTCCCTCACCATGAGGACCTTGATCTGCCCCTGCCCCTTCCCCCCCGCCACTGTCCAACAGACTTACCAGCTAGACACTACTCTAAGCTGCTGGGCTGCATATCAGCTAGTGGATCAGTGACCAATATAGCTGGTTAATCATCAGCCATAAGTACTTGTCAAAATAATCTTTAATCTGTGCACCCCAGTTTTCTTCTCCTTTTAGGGTCACACACTGAAGTCACTAACCTGTGCAATGGCGATGTGAAAGGGAACAATTTAAAAACACCTGATCCCTTCAGTGTCTGGAGACAGATTCCAGCTGGAGGTTAAATTTAGATGCACACAAAAATTCAGCTCCATTTAGCAATAGGTACTGACATTCCTGTCCTCACTCTACATTATTTTTTGGCTTCATCTTGACAGTTTTGTAACATTGTCATACTAAGCCATTGTCTAAGGTTCACTGAAGTTTTCAGGCCATTAAGAAAAAAAAAAAGCCACCACCACACACACAAGCCGAAAAGAAAACTTCTGCTGGCAGCTCCTAAGAACCTTTGTTTTAGTTCTACCACAAAAACATAAGAGGAGCTCAATTCCTGTTCTAATAACAGCCATAGAGTAGCTTAGAACAGTGCAGGCCTATGTCCCACAAATGGCCTGCAAGTGGATAATATGCAGTAAGCCTGTGCGAAGCGGCTAGTACCCATTTCAGATTTGGCCGATTCAGGGGACAGCAATTCGATTCAGTGAATCACTGTCCCAAACTGATTCAGCTGAATCCGATTTAGAGGTTTGGCCGCTGCCAAAAATTGGTAGAATCTCCAAATCAAACAAGCCTCATCCCCCGCCTGCTCTCCCAGCCCCATCAATGGCTGCCCTGCCCAGCTCCAGCTCTTTAAAAAAAAAAAAGCCCCCACTCACCAGCTGCTGCCAGGTGAGGGACAATCCCCACTGCCCCCCACTGCATGGAGGGGACTCTGCCACAAGCCCTCAGAAGCCCTGAGACCACTGTCGCTAGACCACAAATCTAGTGGCCATTTACAAACTAGTCAGAGGGGACCAGCAGGCATTGGGGGAGTCCCTGTTCCCCCAACCACTACCAGGAATTACAAGAAATAATGGCCACAAGCTGGCAGAGGGTAGATTCAGACTAGATATCAAGAGGCGCTACTTCAGTTAGGGCAGCTAGGATCTGGAACCAACTTCCAAGAGAAGTGGTGCTGGCTCCTGCCCTGGGGGTCTTTACAAGGAGGCTGGATAAATACCTTGCCAGGGTCATTTGACCCCAGTGCTCTTTCCTGCCACGGCAGGGGGTTGGACTTGATGATCTGATCAGGTCCCTTCCAACCTGACCAACTATGAACCTGTGATTCAGCCACTGAATCAGGCTAAATATCCTCCAATTCAAATCAGCACCTAAAGCTTTGCACAGCCCTAATACGCAGTCCACAAACCCCAGTGGCTTCCTCATCCACTGCCAGTGTAGCACACATGGTGGTGGGGCTGGGGAGGACAGTGGGGATCCTGAGCAGGGGCTACCCCTGCAGCATGCAGCACCTGCCTACAACTTGAGCAGCGCTGTCTTAAAGAACAACACAATAAACCCCAAACCTTAAATGAACTGAAGACAGAAATAAAGTCAGGGAGTTGTGAATTCCTATCTGCCTGTGCTACTGTAGCACACTCCAACACTTGATGAGGCTCATCCCTGCACCTCCATGATCACCTAAAGCAACTGTCTCCCAACTTCATCAACTGTTTGGTGAAGATCAATCAAAATGTTTGGACTGTCACATTCCATGTACTTGGGAAAGCATCTCATTTCCACACTGCAGAAGTCATTGTTTTGTATTAGAATAAGTTGGGTGAAGGAAAGGATATGCTAGATTGTTGGTATCTGGAAGGAAAAGCCTTATAGAATGTTGCAATGAATCTACAGCCCTGCAGGCAATATGAAGGTGGAAAGGAGGGCAGAAGATAGGAGTTATTACATGAAGTGACATCTGAATTCCTGGTCTCCTCTTTTCCAGCCCAAGGAATGTTTACCCTAGGCAGTGGAGCTCAGCCTTTTACAAGTGGCAGGCCATGCATTTGCAACTTGGCTGCACTGTGAGGCACCACTCCCCTCTAGCAAGGGAGTTAGGGAAGGGAGGGGAAGAAAAGGGAGGGGGCAGAGGGAGGTGGCTACCACTATCAAAAGGAGAGAAAATGAGAGGAAGAGATCTTTGGAGGAGAATTAGCAGCATGGCTCAGGGCAGGGAAGGGGATGTGCCAGGCCAAGCTGCTTGACACTGATCCCCCATGCTGAAGGCTGTACCACACCCTTCACCATGACACATGCATCAGTGCCCCATATGGCAAATGTAGAGCTCCAACTACTCCAAAACAAAGTTATGGCAACTGAGACAGCCTATCACAAATGGAAATAAAGGTAAGCTACTATGCAACCCAGCCTGTACAGTTCACCTTTCCAAGGTTGCTTGCCAAGCCTCATCTTCTAGGATGATGTAAATAGAGCTCCTCTTAAATCAGAGTGCTATACAGACCTGGTACATTTGCCAGAACTGAAGTCTGTCAGATTGCCAAGCTTCTTATTTTGTATCTGATTCTGTAGGATACTGGAGTGGATACCACTTAAAAGCCAATTTTCCTTGGCTACTCTAAACTGCTAATGACTTGCATGGGAGTTGAAGGCACTGAAGACATCACCCCTTTTCTCCTCCTCAATTCCTGGGGCAACTTCTCTGCTGGGGTTGTATCCAACTCGGTGACTTTCACACACTCTTAACTCAGTCTCTCTGGCTTTGGTAGTCCTTTAGGGATAAAATATTAAAGCTGTGCTCGCTCAGGGATTTAGCTAAATGTCTCCATAACATTAAAGTAAATCTCAGATTAAATTCCTTCTATCCAGCCTGAAAGTGCTTTCTTTTCTTTCTTTCTTTTTTTTTTTTTTTATCTGGTTCTTGTTTTGTGATTTAATTTGTTCTGGCATTTTTACTGAGATATTAGAAGAAATATTTAAAAATGAAAGAGGATAGGAAAGAGTTTTAAAAACACTGAAGTCTGAGAAAAAAAGTTTCAGTAAACTGAATGATTTGGGGCCATCTTGCATTATTATTTACTTGTGGTATGTATACTGCCTCTGTGATCATTCTCTTCACACTTATATTTCAGAAACAGGATACTGGCATATGTAAACATCAACTGCTTCATTAAATAATATTAACAGCATTAATTTTTTTCCTAATAAGAACCATGGTCAATCTATGTATATAAAAATTACATGGAAAATTCTTTTTAAAAAAAGTGACAGTTTTTAATTTACCACACACTATGCATGGGTGCTTTAATCCACAACATACTCTTCAAAATGCTCACCATGTAATCACTTCATGGTATCTTTTACTCTTCCTATGGAGAATTCTCTCTCAGGTGCTTTGTTATCAATGATCTCTAAAGCATTAGTACCTTTTGCCATAACATTTTTATTGCTACAGTACTAATGAAAATGTCCAAGATGTTGTATAGATATATGGGAACATATAGTTGCAGATTCCCTGAGCCAAAGCTCCACTTAACACAGAAGAGACTAGGAAGAAGCAGCAATTAACTAGGTCCAGCTATCCTATTCAAGGCCAGTCCTAGTCCCAGGTGACACTTAAGAGCTGAGCACCTTTCATCCTTCTATGGCCATCTATCAGCTTAGCCGAAATGTTGATATAACCAGTACCTGGCTATAAAAGTGAATCAAAAGCAAAAGTGAAAACTGATTTTAAAACATGCTGCCAATTTTGTCTCCCCACTGATCAGCAACAAGTAGTGGGGCCACCAGGGCCCATCAGCCAGTCAGCAGCTGGGGGTGGGGGTGACACAACCGTGCCAAGTTTAAAACCAGGTCTTTCATTTCTCCAGCCATGAGGAACAAGAAGCCACAAGCACAGCTCCACCACCAATCAGTGGCAGGGAATATGCACAGCAACCTGTAAAATTAAAGGTGCTGATGCGCACATGGCCAAGAGCCCCCAACCCACTCCCACCTAGAACAGGCACAGAAGTCTGTCTCAACTCCCCAGTCCTCTAGTGGCAACTCACCGCTGCGCAGGTCATCAACAATTATGTGCTGTGGGGGCAGTTTAATTAGCACAGCTCTGAAAACCATGCTAATTAAGAGGGCCTGGAACATCACATGTATCAGTGTCCCTGCAATGAAAAATGGCAGCAGGGCATTTTAAACTAAAGCTCATTCCAGCTTTAAAGTGCCCCACTGCCATTTTTCAGCATGGGTGGGGATGCCAATACACATGATGCTGGAGGCTGCATGGATACACTGGAGCACATTAAATTTCCACCCTCCAGCAACCTGGATTAATTGAGTCTGCTCCCTGCATGTGTACAGGAGACCTTGGAGAATGTTTTTAGCCTTAACACAACTGCTTTAAATTTGAGCTAGCATTAATTCCAATCAACATTTAATCAGCTCAAAGTGCAACATGCAACAAGGCCCTTAGACAGAAAATGCAAACCAACATCTTCTTTCCAAAAGTTCAGACCATAGAAAAAGGTGGTGGGGGGAGGGAGAGAGTTGCATATAAAATGGAAGTAAGTGGGATCTTACCAAGCAAGAATGGAGTTAATGGAGTCATTACTCATGGAGGGAGATACTAGGACTGTGATCCACAAACATATATAAAAGTCAACAGTGCAAAAGAGAAGAGTGCCCACTATTGAATGCTGGCACAACCTTACATGTGTACACCTGTGAATCCTTTCACATTATAAGTAGACTTGTTTAAAATAATTATGAATAAATCAGAGACCATTATAAAGCCTAGCATTCCCATCGACTCAGGGATAAAGGCAAGGGCAAAGATTAGTTGCAGAAATTTAAAAAAACTTAATTGGGAATTTTTAATTAAATCCAAGCAAAAACATCCAGCTATATATCCATCCTACCATATTCGATTTAGGGACATTGATGTGAATAATCCAGCTAAGGGTTAAGGGCATTTACATTTGCCATAGACAAAAGTGATGTTAAGAAAACTGTGAAGACAGTGCTTCCAGAGACTGGAGGCAGTAGAACCTCTTAGCAAACAGTGGGTTTTAGTGGTTACAAAAACCACAGGTTACTAGACAGACAAGAAGGGGACTCACCCTGTAGCAGAGAAGGTCACAGTTACTGAGCAGACCTAGCTCCTCAGACCACAGCTGAGCTGCAAACATGCACAGGCATTTTTCCTGAATACAACAATCCTTTTAAAACTATCCCTGGGAAAAAGAAAAATAAGACTTTAAAATGTTACTCAGGGGCTCAGAACAACCAGTTTAGCCTGACCAGAGTAAACAATTAAAGCTGTTATGTGATGTTTCATTTTAGAGTGAGGGCAATTTTGTAACAGGGAAGTTGGAGAAATGTCCAACTTGAGGATCCTCCAAGTCACCAAACCTGAACAGGGTGACTTGCAGCTGGAGAAGGAATCATTTATGTTATTTTGGGGGAAAAGAAAAAAAAAGAGAAAAAAAATCTATCAGTACCTGTCTGGGAAGGCTTTTATCATTCTAACAACTCACAAACTATTGTGGAAGTCTTCAATGAAACAAGAGCTCACCAGTCATGGCACCTGCCCCACTACAGCATGCAAATTTAACCTTAGATGCCCAGAATACTTTCAAAGGCTGGGCATCAGCAACCTGATGGAGCTGATCAGTACCTAAACAATCCAGTTCTAAAGGAGCTACCAGGACAGAATATTATGAACATGGGATTTTAGGACTTTGGTTTATTCACAACATTTAAAAATAGTCATTCAGTTATACCTCAGATTATCCCACTTTTAAATTCTAAAATCTATCCTGGCCATGTCATTTAAAGGGATGAGGATTATGATTATGATTAAAGCATGTTTGTAAAAACCAGGTAAACAGAGACACAGAACCATTATTTAGACTACAATGAGCATGACTATGGCTCAGATGTAAATGGTTAGGAAGAAAAGAAATACGTGACATACATCATGCTAGAGCAGGAGTGGGCAAAACGCGGCCCGCGGGCCATGGGGCCCCTAAAAAAAAATTTAGAAAATTAGTATTTATCTGCCCCTGGCTGCCTATCATGCGGTCCTCAATGGCTTGCCAAAACTCAGTATGCGGCCCTCTGTCTGAAATAATTGCCCACCCCTGTGCTAGAGAGACTTCTAATGCACACCAACCAAAATGGATTTCAAGACCTACCCTAAAGCAACCTACACCCTTTTCTTTTAAGGTCATTTCAAAGGGTGATCAGGTTAAGACAACATCAGGCTCACATAAGCTTGCAAAGCAACATGTTAGCACCAGGCCCCTCATCTTTGGGTAAGGAGGAGTTAGATAAGGTGAGAAGAGACTACAGTATTTCTAGAAAATGTCTAGAAATGAGGTAGGTAGAACAAGAAATTAAAGGAAGCTGGCTTTCTGCCCAGGAGGCAGCCCAAGCTTTCACAGGGAAACATTATCCAGTGAGAGGGAAGAGTTTCTGATTATTTAGAAAACTCCATCCAGGCTGTAAATTAAAGGGAACAAGGTAGTAAAGCAGCTACTGTTGATGGTACCTCGGGTATTTTGCGATAGCAACAAACTGTTCATGCTTATTCACTAGGAGTCCTCCTGCTTCCCTTCCCGCTCCAAATACAGTTTTGATCCTCTTAAAAACAGCTGTCTGAAGTTCTGAGTGTATATCTGGTTTGTGCTGAACTGAGCCTATGTAGGAAACTAGATGTGCAGGGTACTCTAACTGATAAAACAGCTGCAGTTCAGCAGACCTCCAACACATCCTCTGATTAAACTAATAGAGAGGAAGGGAAGGGCACCAGGCAAGTGAGAATTCCTCTGTGCCAAGGGGAATTTTTTGCTTGTAATATGAAGGCAGAATCCTTCCCCCTTGCACTATCCCAGTGACACAAAAGAAGCAGATAAGATGCACATATTGGCCCCAATGCTTTACTCACTCATGTAGATGAATGTTTTCAGAATCAGGGTCATTGTTAATTCTAGATTTTCTGAGTGAAGAAGGAGAGCCTAGAGCCTTGTTATGTATTTTCATTTTATGTATTGGTCTTTTTTTTTTGGCCTGCATAACCTCCACCTCATTAACCCCTCTATCTAGCCCTGAAGTGGTAAATTATTTCCTGTAACTAAGGATTGGACAAGCTGATCAGGAAAAAAAAAGTTGTATACACAACAACATTCAGCTTCAAACTCATTTTCCTGGTCAGTTTCAGAGTTTATTTTAAACAAAGAACCAGATCTTCCTAACCCTGGCCTACGTGAGTAATAGTCAACTACCTACATTGCAAATGGGACTCACCTACGCAGAGATTTACTGGATCAAAGACTAATTTTTAAAGCCTCCAGATGCTGACAATTCATAATTCAATTCATCATGCAACAACCTTAAATCTCAAAAGCAGCAACTGCTTGAATCACTGTCCTACAGATGAACACAACTATGAAGAGCAATATAAAAAAGTGTCACATTAATGTATTATTAACTGGATTCTAGGAGGTACAAATGCCATTGATACACAGTACCATGTACATTTGCTATTGCAGATCCAAGCTGTCCAATATTAGGTGGAACTTGATACCATTTACATGTTCATAGCATTTTCACTACCCTGACTGCCACATAGCATTAAGAACTTTGAGAAAAAGATGGAGGAAAAAAAAAACCTTCCCATTTTTGCTCTGGTTTATAAAACCATGTTTCTGCTATTGGGAAAATGTGCTGTTGCCCTGGATAATGAGATACCCAACTAATTGTTATAGCTGTCATTGTACTGATACAGATTTACATTAGGGAGAAGAGGACAGGAAGAGAGTTGATGGAAAATTTCACTTGCATTGTAAATTCTTCTCCTGATCTGAAATGCATGTAATTAAGAAAATAATGCACAGGAGAAGAAGATCTATCTTATGTACAATCAAAAACAATAGCATACGGACAGCTTTATAAAACGGCTGTCGCAGTCAACTACAGTACTCTGCATAACTCTAAATATTTTCACAAGTGTAATCTTCTGCACTGCAGCTATTGCTCGCCATGCAGCAGCAGAGCCACATCTGCTCACATTAGTTCCAGATGTTTGCATACCTTAATTGGGAGAGAAAGACAAGACCCAAGCCAGAAAACAAAGTATATACAATGCAAAGTGGTGCCCCAAAACAAAATAGCATAAAAACTGCCATAGATCTAAAAGAAAAAGAAAAGAAGGAGCAACCCCTGAGATGGGCCATATTCCAAGCTTCAGTCTTGATTACTATGAAATCCATTAATATCAGTTTTTGATTTCTCATAGTCAGCTGTCCAAGAGCTGGGTCCTGCCAGTCTCACTAACAGACTACTTACAGTAATAATCCACACCCATTTGTATTTGTAGAATTAACTTATCAATTACCTTTGGGACACCAAAATAGGTTTGGTGTCCGTGCTACATAATTACCATGGACTAAAGCTCTGGAACCTAGGTGTTCTACTATTAGCATGCCTCTATCACCAATTTCAACCGGGGCAGATCTAGAGGGGATGCGGTGGCGCAGTCAAACCCTGCTTTTGGACCATGCTGCTGGAGTAGCAGGCACGGACTTTAAACCCCTCAACCAGGTAAAAATTCTCCTCTAAACTTCCCCTACATGCTCAGCACCACTTCTCCTCCCTTCCCATTCCCCCACCTCCCTGCCTGCTGCTGTCCTCAGCTCATCCAGGGGTAAGGGAGCTCCAGATCTGCTCTTGCCCCGCTCCAGCTAGGCTGCATGGGGAGCCAGGCTCTGGTTCAGCCAAAGAAAAATAGCAATTGCAGCTGTGGGCAGGTTTCCCCTTCCTGATTAGTCCCACCTGGGTGTCTCCCCTCAGAGCCTACTCCAGGGCTGGCAGGAACCCTCCCATTACCACTATCCTGGTGTCCTGTGCAACCTGGCTGGAGTGGGACAGGAGCAGTTCTGGAGCTCCTGGTAGCCCTGGTCAGTTGGGGACAGTGGTAGCTGTAGATGGGGGATGAAGGAGAATGGGAAGGGGAAGGAAAGGAAAGGAGAGGAGGTGCTGCAGAACACAGAAGGGAAAAGAGAGGGTGCTGAGGGGTGGCAGGATAGAATTTAGGAACTTTAATTCTTCAGCTGCTGCTTCTGCAGCATGGTCTGCCCAACCCGAGAAAGTAAGGAGCCACTCCTGCAACACTGGCTGCTGTTCCTGCACATTTAAAAATACTGGATCCACCTATGATTACAACACACATGCATCTGATGGAGAAGACACTCCATAATTTTATATTGCTATGGGATCGCCTTATTTTTCCCCACTCAGCATTTGTGCGTTTTTCATGGTGTGGGGTTAAGGTGCAGAAGAGGAAGGGAAAGGGTTGGAGGCTTATTTGTTTGTTTTACCAGCTTTGTACTATAAAATTTTTAAAATCTTACCAACACCCTCCCCCCCTAAATGGTATTGGGGGGTAGAAGGTTTAAAAGCTTAAACCTTTATCTAGCCTGAAGTTTAGAATAAAGGGTTGAAGTTTCATACTGTTCTGCTCATTCATTTTTATGGACACCATTCTGAGATCAACTGGTAACATATGGATGATATTTAAACACCACTTTGGCTAGGGACAGACATTCAAAAAGCCTGAGCCTGAATTGATTCAATCTTTGTAGGTTTAGCCTAACCTGGCTAGGCTAAATCAGTTTGCAACTGTAAAGACATCCCTCTGGACTGAGGAAATTGAGGCACTGCGCATGCCTGCAGTGGCTCAAGCTAGAACCCAGGGGGCAGCCCTCCCTTCCCTTCTACAGTGCTGAGCTGAAGGGGCCATGGCCAGGCCCCACAGGATGGGGGTCATTAAGGAGGGCTTCCACCTTCACTGTTGAAAACAGAGCATTTAGTTACGCAGAAGGGAGTTACACGGAGTTGTTAGCATTCATCAGCCCATCATACAAAAACAGAGCCTCTCTCATTAGCTCAAGATCTTCTTAAAAAACTTTTTCCAAGGAAGCAACAGGGGAACATTACCAATTGCCTGTTGATTAGCTCCAAAAAGCCCTAAGCCAACACTGTTCTGTCTTCCTCTGTTCTGTATCCCACAGCAGGGACAGTAGCCAGCACATGGTCTGCCAGATAATGCTGAGAGGGGTCTGTGTAAGGAAGAGAGGAGGGGGAATCCATGCTTGAGCAAGGAGTGGGATGGCATAGGAGAAGCCAGGCAGATGCCATTGTACCACTGTACCTGCAATTGCTGCCAGAGCTCCAGCCAGGGAGTGGCAGCCCTGCTAGTGTGGAGCAGAGAGCAGAGCCCCGCCCAGGCTTGCAAAGCATCTGGGATGCTGGAGTACTCAGATTTAAAACTTAAACCCAGAAGGGGTCTGGGACAGACATTGCATAAACCAGCTTGACCTTGATCATTTAAGTCTGATAAATCTGGTTGAATGTAGTATCTCAAACCAGTTTCAGCCACTTTAAACTAGTCTATGTGCACTGAACATCTGTTCTATTACAGGTTTAACCCAGTGTCTTATCACTTACACTGGTTTATATGTAACTTCTGTACCTAGCCCAGATGGGGATCTGGATCTCTGAAAGGCTCCCCAATACAAACTAGTCTCTGCATCTTTATTACATGGGTAATATCTACCCTTCCCCACCTTCTCCCATAAACTACATAGACCTTCTAAAGTCCATGAAATCTTAGACAAAGAGCCATCTGCAGAAGGACCTGCACCACTGCAAGTTACAAAGCTCTGCCATGCTCTCTGGTTTAAACTGAAGAGCCTTGAAAACCCTTTTCCTATTATTTGCTTTTGCTATTGCCCCATGCAGTCAAAAGGTTGAACACCACTGGCTTATACACTTTGGATTCCTATTTTAAAACTCTGGCTTTAATTTCATGACTCATGTACCACACAACCCAGTTGTAAATCCCTGTTCTAACCTATGATGGAAGAAGGGTTAAATCAATTGTGGAGAAGAGACCCTTCTCCTACACTTTAGAAAAGCACAGGATAGCTACATATAGATGCGCGCTGCTTACTCCAGAGCAACATCTAGGCCTCAGTTTTTACTCCAGAAATACTGAAGCAAAGTTTCACTGTCTGTCATCAAGGACTTCAATGGAAGTTTGCTTGAGTAAAGGCCTCAGCTGTATGTTGACCTTCTAGTAAATTTATGAAAAATTCTATAAAAAACACAGGCCATCAAGACCAGTAGAAGAGCTTTGTGTATGATAATGATCATTAACTCCAGCTATCACAGATGCATAATTGTAATAACAGCTATTTCTTTTCAGTACATCAGTGTTCAGATCTGAACACGCACTCCTCTTGAAAACAGGCAGGAAAAAGGTTCATTAAGCTATCAGAGTAGAACCCAGTTAATTAAGAATAATATTGTAGAAATAAATATAGAAAAAACCCCACTTTTTTATACAGTTATAGAATTTACTGTATTTTACAGTAGACCTAAAACTACTGTACATGGAGCACACAGGAACATGCCACCCAGCCCAGATCATTCCATCTACTCTACCACACCTGACTGAGCTTGACTTCAACACCTGTGTCAAAACTGCAGAAGTCCTGAAAAATACTAAACTCACAACCTGTGAAACATCTGCCCTTCTTGATCAAAGACCAAGAACAGTTATACTATGAATGGAAATAGCAATCCTTCATTTAGAGCAGCACACCTACGAAGCTCCTTGAAAAGTATAATAGTTTGCTCAGTCCCTCAGGAGGTCTCCAATTATGTTGGTTGCCAGACTCCCATTCATGAGCAAAACAACTGAAAAAGAAACAGCCCACTCCAAAGGCATAACATCAGCCAACATTTTGGATGCCTCACAATAAAGATTCAAACTAGGACACAGCACAGAAATGGCTTTAGTACTAGGATTTGTGTGTGTAAGTGGTATCTTTTATTTAATCAACTGTACCACTAGATGGGACAAACAAGTTGTCAAGTACCCCAGTGGCCTTCCTTGTGTATTTAGGAGAGAAGCAGACCCAAGAAAACTAAGCAATAAATGAAACAAGCCTGTGTAAAACCGTGGATGTAAATAAAAACAAGATATGTGACAGTTGTAGTGTTAAAAGATGACATACCCAGGATGAAAGACTTCAGTAAAGGCTATGGACACTTACTACTGGACCTTTCTGCAGTTTTTGATACAACTGACCACAAGCTTCTCCTCATGTCTCTACACCACATTTGACTATTTTGTTACACATGCTTGTGCTTATATTGTACTTTGCGAGATCTTTCACTGTACATGTGCCTTCAAGCAGCAGGCACTGCAACAAGGGATGCAGAGTCTGAGGCTCTGTGCCACAGTCACAGGTAGTTGAATCAATGGTATAACTACGCTTCTTCATTAATTCCTTGGAGCATCCGACTCTGGTATGTAGGTAGTTGAGATATCATCACCTTTGCAATGGTTCATCAGCCCCTGGTACCAAGGCCTTGGCCACTGGAAGATCCATTTTTTTCCCCCCATCAGGAATTTTCTTCAGCCTCTTTTTCCAGATCTGTAGTCGTGTCTCCTCAAGTGCATCCTAGAGAGGTTGGGTGCTGCTGAGGAAGACCCTGCATGTCTTAAGAGCAGTGGCCAGCAGAATAGAATGATCAAGACAAACTGAAGATACAAGACACTTGCTGTACAACTCTCCCACAGCACACAAGTGTCCTGATGTCAGGCACAGCCATGCCAACCAGCAGGTACACACTGTTTAGGCAGGTAGGCTTCAGACATCCTGTGATGCATTAGCAGGTATCACTCAGAAGGGGGTCAAGGCACTTAAATATACAGATCTCTCCCATACAGGTGATCCAGATGCGACAGAGAAACTGAGAGCCAGAGCAGTGGTTTGGCGGGTTGAGGGACTAGCTCCCCAGTTAGGAGCTGGTGAGCTTATACAGGATGTTATTACAAGCGCTCACCTTTGCTCTTGCCTTTATGATATACCTTTGTATGAGAGGGTCTCAAAGGTAAACTGGATTTGGACAATGGGATAGTGGGATCCTGGACCATGTAACTTTGAGGTGGTAGTTGGCCTCATGGTTTTTCAGACGGAAGGCACATGCTTGTGTTTTCACTCAGCACGTAATTAGTTTTCAAAACCAAGCCTTGCTGAAGTCAAGGTCTCACATCCACCATTCTCCCCACATCCACAAAGCCAGTCATCTCATCATAAAAGCAATCAGGTTGGTCAGGCACGACTTGCCCTCGGTGAATCTATTCTGACCATTTCCAATCACCTTCTCCTCCAAGTGTTTAGAGATGGATTCTTTGAAGACCTGCTCCAGGATTTTTCCAGGAACTGAAGTGAGGCTAAGCAGTTTGTAGTTCCCCTGATCCTCCTCTTTCCCTTTCCTAAAAGATGGGCATTGTTTGCCATTTTCCAGTCATCCAGAACCTCACCAACCACCACGATTTTTCAAAGGCAAGGGCCAGCAACTATGCAATCTTATCTGTCAACCCCCTCAGCACCCACTGGTGTACTGCATCCAGCCCCATGGACTTGAACATGTCCAGCTTTTCTAAATGGTCTCTAACCTGTTCTTTCACCAGTGTTGGCTGTCTACCTTCTCCCAAGACTGTGCTGCCAGGTGCAGCAGTCTGGGAACTGATCTTACCTGTGAAGACTGAGGTATAAAGGGCATTGAGTCCTTAAGCATTTTCCACATTATCTGTCTACATATAAAGAAACTCCTTCTCCCAGTATGTCCTTTCTGAACAGCTTTAGCTATCAACCTGTATTCAGGAAGAAGTTTCTTTCTTTCTCCAAATTTAACCTAAAAATGTGATTGCCACCTATAGGCAGAGTCAACTTATAAATTAGACTACTAAGGCACCTAATATTTAAAATTTTCTGTAGCATGGGGCCAGATACACAACCAATATCAACCTAGTTCAAATGCCTTTAATGGAATTGCGCCACCCGATAGAAATATTGTATTAAAATTCTTAAACAGTCAAGTTCAGCTCGTTGATATTATGTATATATGCCATTAGCTTTCATGCAGATAAAGCTGTGTAGAATTGGGAAGGGGGAAGAGGAACAGACAGGAACAATTTCTTTTTCTGGATGCTAAGTATTATCTAATGATCATATTTACTAACCTGTGTCTACATCATGAAAGGAATATGGAAATAGCAAGTCAGACTTATTTTTTAAACAGAGCAGTAGAACAACTCTGAACGTATTTGTACTATGGAAACTGCAGCCTTTATTTCATCCTCAAAAACTTTCTTGAATGGAAAGCAATGGAAAAAGATAGAGTTCATGAGCTAACCAGCCAATCTCAATGCACAAAAATTAATGTCTATTGCTTTTATTTTATTTTATTAGCTGCTTAATGGCAACTATTAATCATTACTATATGACATGTGAATTTGCTGAGTCTGTTGTTTTAGTGAGCAGTCCTATGTAAAATGTGAAAGCTTTATGTTCTGGTCCCTGTACTCTACAGCAATCCATCATAACAGAATCCATTTTACAGGACCTTAATCACTTTCGCAGTAAATGCCAAACCTCCTTAATCATAAGTGGCATATTATTAAGTGTCCACTTACAAAGATGTGTTAACTGCTATACTTTTGAGGTAATGGAGCATTGGTACCTAAGAAACAAGAAGAAGAAAAAAAAAAAAAAATCACTGAAATCTGTTCATCATCTCAACCTGTACTCCAGAGTCAAACTAAACACCCAAAGAATAAAAAGCACAACTTTGTCAAATCTAATGACAACTCAAAATGACACCCCAAATTTAAATCTTGTCAGCAGGTATGGGATTTAGGAGATTTTTTCCTCTCAACTTGCCTACCTTCGATTCTCAAAAGAAGACCCTTTCTCTGAAAGCAATGAAACAAATTCTGCCCCCCGCTACACCCTGAATGTAGCTAATAAATGGATTATGGATAAGTCTTACCTAGCCAGGGAAGCTAAAATCTCAAAGGAAGGGAAAGCCAGGGCAAATGCAGAGTGTGACAGCAATGTAACATCAATGTGTTACAGTATCTACTTACCATGGTCTATATTTTCAGAAGTAACAGGTAATTTTGAGTGCCAATTACAAATGTCTAAAAAAGGGATCCAGTTTTCAGAAAGTAGTGACTTTATATGTACTGAAAATCAGGTCCCAAAAGCAACATGTCACTTCCCTACCAACAGTGACTACACAGGGCAAACACTGTACTCCCTGAAGTTCTGGGAGATTAGTGGTCTTATTAAACCATGAAAAGCTTAGCTCAAGACAATCACATTTTAACTACTGCAGAGGCACAACTAAAAACCCTATATGAATTCTTTACCTTACCCTCACCAAGTATTGAAATTCAGAGAAGGAAATGAATCCACATATGTTAAGGAATGGACTCACTATTGAATTTTGATTTTTTACTTTTGATAACTTGGTCTGCAGTTTTGTTTTCATTCACTGGGCTCACTTGTGTCAAAGAAGTTTAATATTTTTCCTCCTCAGTAATCTTCACTAAGGCTTTTATTTCTCCTGGTTACGTGTATCCAAAGAGAGCAATTAAATAAAAACAGGAAGTTCCTATGCTAGGCCTTTTACCTTAGAGCAGGACTGTCCAACTGGCAGCCCAGGAAGAGTTAAAGTTGTGGCCCTGGGCTCCTGCCTTGCTGCTGCTCCCCGCATTGCTCCAGCTATAATAGCAGCCAGTCTCCAGGTTCCCTGCTTCTTCCTCCAGCAGCCAATTCCTGCCTCTGGCCCAGAGGGCGGGACAGTGCAACACCCAAGGCAGGAATCAGAGGGGAAGTCCAGGGCCATGTGGGTGGTAAGGGGATGAAAATCACACCTACACCAGGGGGGCAGGGTGCCCAGTGTAGGGAAAGCCCTCATGGGCACACAGTGGCAAGGAGGGGAAGTGCCTGCCTAGCCCAGTGGCTCATGCCTCACCTGATGCCACTCATGTGGCATCCAGACCCTGGTGGTGAAGTCCACAGGGGCAGATAGCCCCTGGGAGCTTAGAAGTTTGACAGCCCTATCTTACAGGATGGACAAACTTATGTTTTAGCTGCTTTAAGAAGAGGAATGGAGCTGCTGCTGCTGATGATGATGATGATGGGAAGCATGCATCACCTGTCACAATCTGTTGCACCTACATGCTCAGTTATAAGCAAGCTAAATTGTCCTAACTTTGCACCTGAATAAAGCAGGGTTAAAATAACAGCAGTTTTGCTACACTATCCTGACAGAAACATTCAGACATCTATTGTATCATATCAGCTTATATTGGTATCTCTTGATATTGATACTACTGTTAAGTCTCTATACCATTAGATACATTTCATGTGGTTTTAATAATACAGGGAACCTTATTTATTTGATCCCCCCTCCCTATCAGGAGCCATGAACATCACAGTGAAAAATAAACTGTGGAGTTTGTAGTTCTTCAGTCTCTATTTATATTATGAACTTCACTTACACCATTTATAGTAAAAAACAAGCACCTGATTGTTTGCCCACATTAAGAAAACATTTCACCAATGGTTTCTGGCACAGGGAAATACATATCATTTCTACCACGCTGCGGCAGTATCCATGTCAGGTAGGCCTGTGCAAGTAGGCAGCTATTTGATCTGGCTTCGGATCTGGCTGCTTTGGATGCCAGGGATACGATCCGGAGCTCCAGACTGGGTTCCCGCTTTGAGAGCATGAAGCCTGCCAAGTTGCAAGAAGATGCAGGGGTTTGGGAATTGCACCCCAAATTCTTGAAAGCAAAACTCATGTCATGTCTATGTGTTACACCAGAGTGGGGTGAAAACTGGAGTGGTGGCAGCCCCTGGTGAGGCCACAAAGCCTGCCAAGTTTCAAGAAGATCGGTGCAGTGGTTTGGGGGAAAATGCACCTCAAGTTGCTGACAAGCAAAACTCATGACCTGGGTAACATTATACCCTATGGTTGGTTCTCCAAAGCAGCTCCAAAGCTTTTCTGAACTGCTTTGGAAAGCCTAATGAAGCCACCTCTTTGATCCAGACATGCTGTTTCAGACACCGAAGCATCCAAAGCCTCGCACAACCCTAATGTCACGGTTCTGACCTTCTTTCAGATTGTTAACAAATTTTAAGTTCAGGCACTAAAAATGCCTCAGTTGTCAAGAAGCAGCTTTTGTAGTGCTAGTTCCTGGCCCCTCAATAAAGGACAAAGGCTTTGCACAAGTTAGCAGCACCCTGTTCTTACTACAAATATCAATGAAGATGTTTCCAAAGTTTTGTTAATGGAGAACCACACAATGGGTGGGACATCATGCAGGGGGCTACATAAAATGAAACTTCAATACCTTTATATTCAATAAATGTGAACCAATTTTACATATACAAGGTTACAATAGGGAGAACTGAGCATCCTTGCTTTAAAAAAAAAAAAAAAAAAAAAAAAAAAATCAACATTTTGTGGACTTACCTGACTTTTCTCACTAATAAAAAAAAAGCCAAAGCCAAACAAACAACCCCAAAACAAAGGAAAACCACCATCAACACAGACCATCTCAAGTAACTGAGAATCTCCCAAACCATCTGGCACATCATTATCAGGGGGGGGGGGGGGGCTGCATTTCCTGCTGGCTTACATTGAAAGAGTCACATTGAAGGCATGCCATATTGTGTCAGACCAAGTCCATCTAGCCCAATACCTGAAATAGGAAAGTAGTAGATATTTTAGCAAGGGAGTTCACATCTAGGGCATGCTTAACGTAAACTCTCTCTTACTATACTTTTCCTGCCTCAACCATTACTGGTTTACAAATAGCAGAGGATACATTCCTAACCATTTTATTTAAACAGCTCTCAATAGACCCGTCCTCCACGACCTTATCTCATCTCTTTTAAGAGAACCTAGTTATACTGGCTTTAGGTGCAGACAGAGGTAACAATGGAAACATTTTCAACACCCTTGGAAACCTCTCATAAAGGAAACATTCAGCCAGGGACACCTGTCCCTTTGCCAACTGGAATGTTACAGAACACTGTAGCCTCCTCTATCACCATCAAGAGAGCCCTATGGTAGGCTGTAGTGACCTGCAGCTTGCTTCCCCTCTCTCCACCCTCCAAGGGAGATGAGAGATATGTTGTGGGGAGGAGCAGGGGTTCCCCAACCCGTGACAGGAATGGAGGTAAAGTGTCAGACTCCCGTGGTAGGCTGTCCTCCCACTCTCCCTGCATCCCGATCAAAATGTAACAAAGTGCAGCATTCCAAAATACTACTTTATTTCAAGAAGTACTGTTTTGGATTCAGCCACTTGGAAAGATTTCAAGGAGCCAGTTTTACATACCATAAGTCCAAAAATCTGGAAACATGAATGCAGTGGTGTCACTCTCATGCTACCAGGTTTCCAGATCTGTAGAAAGCCATGGACACTAGATATGGCACCCCATCCCAAATTCAGGGCCAGGCAAGAGATGGCACAGGCCTGTTTCTAGCACACAGAGCCAAGAGGGGGCAGTGCCAGACTTGATCCTGGCAGGTAGGGGAAACATAGGGTGCCAGAACCTGATCCTGGCACAGAGAGGTTGGTTCAGGGCCACACTGGGGCAGCACAATTTGGTTCCTAGTTCTGTTCAACTACTAATACTCATAAGCACTGATTTATTTTCCCTTTCTTTCTTTCTAAGAGAAATTCTAGTATGGCTCAGATTTTCTAATCTTCAAAATGAAGATGCAAGGGAGAAATTGGAAATGGATTCAACCACCCAAGAGGGTGGCACATTTCTCTGTAGAACAGAGAGGAAAAAAAACTTGGAGACTTTTTTAAGTCTGCAAATGACTGCTAACAATTAAATGAATAATAAAATTTGATGAGCTTCTCCTGCAGCTATTGTTTGCAAGAGGCTGCTGAGGCTTGATAAGCAGCTCATGCACTCTTTGCATGTGTTTTCCATATGCCTGTTGATTTGGGTCCGTTTTGTTCATATATTCTGATTTAGATTTATTTTCCTTTTTCTCATGTGTTTAATGCTTTGCTAGTTTTAGGGGAAAATATTCTTCTCTGAAGGGTAAGATATTCTTTTTAAAATTTCAAAATATCTCCTACAAATATTTGTTCAGTGGGTCATCACTTGGGTCCTGATCCAGCAATCACAGGCTTAAGCCAAAACTAGATATTCATATGGAAGTGGTCTTTACAACAGTATGTTAAACTAAACAGGTGCATGATATCTTGCATGACCAGAACCTTAGACTTGATTAGTCAAGTCACCAGAAGCAAAAGGATAAGCAGACTGCAGTGCAGTTCAGGGCATTTAATAAGGTTTTCCTATTCTGGAAAACTGAACTGAAACAGAACTTCAGGAGGAAATCTTGATGGCATCCACTGCACATGAACAAATATTTCAGCACTTTAAGTCCCAAACAAACTCAGAACAGAAGCAGAAGAAAGTGGAAAAAGATGGGAAATTATCAGAGGAAAGGGAAAGTTCATCTAAAACTTTTTTGGGAAAACCGTTTATTTAAATATGACATACGTTTTTAATCAATATTTTGAAACATTTTTTCAAGTTAACTAGGTTTGAAGTTGTATGAAAACATCATGCAAAAAGCTAGAACAAGTTGTCTAGCTGCACCCTGCTGCAAGCTTTGCCATGACCTTGAAAATAAACAGCCATCCTTGTCCAGACAATTTCCAAGACTCACAAACCTGACTCTGTTTTGAGATTATCTGGTCCAATTTGGTTTTGCTTCAAAATTACATGTATACGACCAATTAAATCTGGAATCTGTACGAACTATGTGAGCGCAGTTTCTTCAGAAGTAAAGAGATTTATAGGGTTTAAATGCAAAAGTTCAAAATAAAAATAATCACAAATACCTGCACATTATAAACTGCTGAATCTCTTTTGAAGCATGTAGAGAATTGCTCCTTTCTAAGAGGAACTAAAGAGCAACCAAATGCCCAAATTCAAGTACTTAGCACTTGTCATCTTTGACTTCCATCAGTGCATTTTTGAATCCTAACTATTCTCCCTAAAGCTATTCCTCCCAGCTTGGTACAAATATATTGAGTATATACTCAATTCTGTCTTCCAGGTCATAAATGAAGGTATTAAACAATGGTGAACTAAGAGACATATCCCTGAGGAATGACACTGGCTTTCCTCTTCTCCTGCTTCCACAGTGAATTATTGGTGACTACTCTTCATACAGAAGAAGTTTTAAAGCAAATAGCCAATCTCCTCAACATCATTCAGTGCAAGGCAAGGATTCTTGTGGGCGATATCTTTTATTCCAGCGGCACGGTTGGGAGAGTCTTAGACAAGCTTTCAAATGCAATGCGTTCATAAAGTCACCTTGCATTGCTTTTCAAAGCTCATCTTAATCTATCCCAACCATGCCATTCATCCAATAAAGGATAATCACCCAGAACAATATTTGTCTTATGCATAATTCCTGGACAGTCACACCTACAAACATTACTCCAACACAACCACAACACCACTCAAAGCATTCTTCGCTTTAGTATACCATTCTGATGGATAAGACAGAGGGACACAGTTTTGAGGAGACTTGTAAATGTAGCCTCTGAAATCCTTCTGAATAGCACACCAAAAAAGTACTTTAAAACAGAACAGGATCCCAAAACACTTCAATTCCTTCAGTATCTCCCAAGACAAAAATTGTTAATGGAGCCTTATTTTTTTTTTTCACTCAGTGTAAGGTTTCATTTTTATATTTTGTAACAGAAATACCAAAAGCTTATTCGGAGGAGGGGGAAGGGAGGCAGAAGCATAAACAGGACTGGAATAACACAACAAAACTTCTTTTGGTCATGTGACTCATGGAATTTTGTATACTTCCTTTCACAACAGCTGAAGTGAGCTTCAGCCCATGAAAGCTTGTGCTATATTATATACAATTAAGTACACATGTGCACTCATTGGCACACACCCCTTAGTTAACACTTGATCTGAGCCTTCAAGAGGCCGAGAAGCGATCTAAGGTGCAAATCTATCCTGGCTTCTATGATCTTGACTAACACATCAGACTGACAGGGTTCCCTATATCTCTCTAAACATGAACAAATCCATTGTTAAATGTAACAGAAATAAAATTAACTCTTTGTTACCCTCATATGTTGGTCAATCTGTATTTTTCCTTTCAGAATGGTATTTGGACATATGCAATCATGCTGCCATACTGTCTACTCTTTTCAACTGCTCCAGGCAGGAACTCCATATCACATGCCTATGTTATCACATGCCAGGCTGTGAGTTATAACAGTGTTAAGAGTAAGAGAAAGGGAAGGCAGAAATGATACAAATTAAGATGATTTTTTTTTTTTTAATCAGGTAGGTAAAAGAAACAAGTATTTTCAGTAGATTTCACAAATATACTGCATAAAACTGCAGGTGCTGGCAGTTTTTCATATTAGATAGCAAAAGTTGGGCTCAGACTCAGAGCAGAAATTACAGTATATAAGAATGCCAAATGGCCATACTTGTTTGAGACTGAGTCCTGTATGAAGATGTGGTTGATCAGAATAGACAGTTATATACTTGCTTAGGGGAGGGGGACTTTAGAGCAGCTCCAAGAGCATCTCATGTATCAGAGTCCCCTTACTGAAAAAGAAATAGTGGTGGGGATACTTTAACTAAAGCTCAAACAAGCTAAAGCATCCCCGTTGCCATTTTTGATCACAGGGACACTGACACACGAAATGCTGGAGTCCACTGGACCATGGTATATACCACGGCCCAGCAGACTTGATCAAGTCTGCTTTGATGTGCTGTCATTACAGTTCATCAGAGCAGCCTTGCTGCACATATACAGGTGCCCTGTTTTATCTTTAAGCTTATACCAGCGCAAACTTGGCAAGGCCGTTACAACCTTTACCTTGTTTCATTCAGTATTAAGTTTACAGCAACTTAAACTCATTCATATCATTATAGCATGGTGCTAACAGTTGCTGTATAAGACTGGATGCACCCTCCCAAGAGGCAGTTCTCCTTAACTGAAACAATTTAAAAAGGTACTTCAGCCCATAGCCACAATTTGTCTTTTAAGGGTACTTTATTAACATAAAAGAATTTAGAAACAAAGATTTTTTTCTTCAAGTTCTCACACATAACAAGAGATTCCAGATCAAGAACTGTTAAGAGTTGAGAAGGAAAGCAAATCCACTGCAGAAACGAGGTATAGCAACTTACTGTTGATTGGACATGTGGATTGTTCAGCTTTCTACTGTATTAGACAGTAGAGACACATATGGACTTGGACTATGGTAGCTGTATATCTTAAATAGGAAGTGGGAGAAGAGGGTACATGTGAAAATTTAACCTGAATAGAGGACTGCTTTTTTATTCCTAAAGAAAAAGCCATGCTCTGTGCCTTTCAGGCATGTTTGCTGCTAATGCATCTATGCCCTATCCACCCAGAAATTCTTTTTTTCATTCCCTTACATAGCTACATATCTTTAGTTATTGAAGAGAGAGTTAATTGTCCTCTCTGATCTTGAGATGTTTCTCTTGCTCATAGTCTCCTTAACTCATGCATAATGTTTTTATTTCCAGTCCGTTTTCCTTATCCAAATATTTCCAAGTGTCTCCTAATAAACAAACCCTCTGAATCCAAGTATCAGCTTGTTTGCCCATCCTAAAATGCTCTGTTACAAGGAGTTCTGAAAACAAGATTTCAGAAAATGAAGGCATAGTGCAAGAAGACTATTGTCCGCTCCCTTTATCACAGGGCTCGGCAGTTCTCATTTTGAGAGGGGAAGGCGAGGGGGAAATAAGACTGAGAAAAACAAACTATTAATCTTCATTTAAATTTTAATCAATACATTGCATTATAGGACATAATGGGTACATCTGCATGTGCAATTAGTGCACATTAATAAACTGGAGTTTATTGCTCTGGAGCTTTTTTGCTCTTGGGCATGCCATTTGAACATGTGTCCAGGAGCAATTAACTCTGGAGTAATCAGCTCTGGAGTTTATTCATGCACAGCATGTGGAGCCTGGTCAGAGCAGCCCTGGCTGGCATGGGGCCCCAGGAATCAGCCTGCCAACCCAGGGTTGCTCCAACCAGCTCAATGTGCTGTGGAGAGGATGGCTAGGGCACAAAAGTGCTTCAGCCAACTGGCTCAGCATCTACACATGCAAGAACTCCACAGCAGGGTAGTACTTTTATTTACAAGTACTACCCTGCTGCAAAGTTTTAGTTTCCTATGCCCCAATAGCGGCACACATCAATGCTGAAAGGTTTACCGCAGAGCTAATTAGTCAGCTCCACAGTAAATCTCATGTAGATGCACTCAGTGTCTTTAAGAAAAGTTCTGTTAAGTTGGCCATCATCCCCTCATGTTACAAATTCAGGCTGTGACGCACAGGGCAAGATTGTAAGCATGTGCATGTATTATGTTTTATTGGCATGCATAGGGATACAGACCAAATCTATTTACAATGCTTCCACACGAAGGTGCTCCTTAAGTTGTCATAAAAAAAAAACCACAAAAAAAAAAACCAAACATGTTCCAAACCCACTCCCCTCAGACTGTGGACTAATTCTTTTTTGTGTAGCCTCCAACAGTCTTTCCATCCCAAATCCAGTCACGCTCCAAATCCCACCCTACCTCCCCTAGCCCCCTTTCCTTAGTCTCAGGCACTCCTAGCTTCCCCTCTTCTTACAGCCCCTGCCTTTCCCCATCTCTTGACCTTGCTTCTGGTTCCACAGGTTTCCATCTTCTTCCCTAAAATCCGCAGTATACAACTTCTTGGGTAGCACTGGACCTTATAAAGGAAGTGTTAACTCCAGCTCTCAGTCCACTACCAAACAGGGTGGATTAAAATACAAAAATTAAAATAAATCAGATCAGGTTTTTTTTATTTAAAGCAGTTTATTTAAATCATATAATTTGATTTTTTTTGTCAAGATGCTTTTAAAAAAAAAAAAAAAACCACAAAAAAACCCCCACCTATATATAGTTTTAATTTAAAATGTGTTAAAGCTCAGCAATATTATCATGGAATAGTATATAATTAGAAGTAATAATGTCTATTTGAGACAATATACTCATGGAACCTTTGTAGAAAAGTTTTATAAATAGGTCACAGCAGGCCATGGACTATATTAGAGGCCCAATCTTATGAAGTTCCCAGAGGCTCCTCTACAGATTAGTAAAGATTAAAAAAACCACCACTTTACCCAGTGGGACTCCTTGCTCAGTCTAGAAGATCCCATTAAGCATCTCTGTGATGCTTAGTTTCAGTTCTCAGACTCTAGATTTGTGTCTCCAGAAGGAACATCCTTGTTAACAGCAATATATGGAGATGAGAGACAAGAGACCCGATTACCTACCCATCAGCCCTACCATCTCTGCAAGTTTATGTATACAGAGTCAACCTCTTACCTCTCTAAAAGTGCAATGTTTCCAGAAGTTAAATGAATCGAGGATTGCTGGGGTGGAGAAGATCTGGAGATAAATGCAAGGAGGGAAGGGCAGTAGAAGCAAGAGAAACATTTTTGAGCAGAAGATTCCAGAAGTCTTGATAAATGGAACATGTCTGAACATGCAGGACCTCTGGATTAGAAGTATAAAATGAGGAAGTTTACTTTCTTAAGGACTGCCCCTCTTCCCTGTCCATATCTTTTTGGGAGGACTTCAGGACTACTTGAATTCTCATAGAAGTGTTTGAGCAAAAATGCAGTTGTTACTTTATGGAACTATCATATTTTTAAATGCAATTGTGATACAAAATAATGGCTGACATAGGCAGATCTGCCTTTACAATTTCTAAAGTAGTACTGAGTGCAACGAGTAATACTAAATGAGCAGTACTGCAGTGACTGCATTGACATCTTTTGTTCAGGCGGATCTATCCTCAACATACAGGATTCTGACTATCCATCTTCAGCATCATCACTGTCTATAGCTTCACCTTTATCTGCTAATCTCCGCCATCCAGAAACAGCCAAAGATAAATTTGTAATAAGAACCAGCAGATTACAGCAAGAGGAATTGATGGAAAAAATGCTTGGTTTGTTTATACAACAAACTCTTCTTTCCGTATGGTTGAAAACTCACTTCATTGACATGATTCAGTCATTACAACCAGGATACAGTCAACCCAATAGAGCAGATGTAGCAGGCAAATTACTATAAGATAAAGTGTATGAGAAAGAAATAGAACAGTGTGAAAAACGTCCAGAGGGGAAAATTGTTAACCCAAGTCTGGATGGGTGGAGCAATGTCCACAATGATCCAGTAACATGTGTTTATGTAACAACAGAAGAAAGGACTGTCTAACTTACAGAAACAACTGGTACATCAGGAAATGCATACACAGCACAATACTTACAAGAATTATCAGTAAAAGATATAACAAACTGTAAAAAAAAAAAAAAAAAAAATTCAAATGTCTAGTACGCAGCTTTGTCACAGACAATGCTGCAAATGTATCAAAGATGAGAAGAAACTTAGAAGAAAGAAAAGAAAGTCCCTAGCGAATAGCAAAGGACCCAGGTTTTCCTTTTACCACGGGGAAACAGAGTAAATCACAGATTTTACATTTTAGGGGAGGCAATCGCAAATTCCTCATTTTACCAGAGAAACTCACAGTGTGCAGTTTTGCAACGAGCCCTCTGCAGGCTGGCACCATTCCATCCTGCAACGGGCTGGGAAGGGGGCCATCAGGGCAGGGGGCCCCAGGCAGCACACCCGTATCCCTCAGATGTGTGTGCAGGGTGCGGACCATGTACTAACCGCTTCAGGCTTGTGCTCCCTGCCCTGCTGCCCTCCCCCAGGGCCTCCACAGCCCAGCATGTGCAAGTCAGAGTGGCAAGGAACAACAGAGCTGCGCACAAAGCTGCCTGCTGGTGCAAGCTCCATGCTGCCTGCGTCTCCTGCACACATGTAACCCCACACTGCTGCCCCACTGCAGCCACACAAGCAGGGGATGCTTCACCAGAGCAGAGCACAACTCGTGGTAGCAGGTAGCTTCCTGCTCTTTATGGCACAGGGTCACACGCTGGGCTGCAGAGGCGCTGGGGCATGGCAGCACGGTGGGAGCCCACAGCAAGCAGTGCATAGCCCCTAGCTTCTGCACAGATATGGGGCACAGATCCCCCTGCCCTCCAGGGGCACACACTGCAGCAGGGAGCAGTCCCCATCACCCTGACTCCACCTGTGCCCACAGAGAGCAAGCATCAGGGGAGGGGGAAAGGGAAGATCCAGGCTCCACTCCATTGCAGCCTCCTGCAGGGGCAGGGGCTGCAGACCTAGGTCCTTGCCCCACAGCCTGGGAACGGGGAGCCCAGGGCTGGGGGAGCAGGAGCTGTGGGTGGGAGGCAAGGGGCACTAGCAAGGCTAGAGGTATTGTGGAAAGGGAGTGAGGAACACCAGCAAGGCTGGGGAGTGAGGGGGAGGAGGATTCTGAGGGGCCTTTAATTTTAATCATGGATTTGGGGATTTTTAATTAGAGAATTTGTGATTTTTATTTTTTTTTTTTAAATCAGGGAAAACCAGAACCCCCGCTAATAACATATGACTGCAGTGTTCACTTGATGCACCTCTTAGCCAAAGACTTCCACTCTCTAGAAATAAAGACTAATGTTGAAATTGCAAAATGCTTCTGTAGCAACCACTTTGCAGCAGCTGCTCTGAAGAAAGCAGAAGGAACCAAACTAACTCTCCCAAAAGATGTGCACTGGAACTCAATAGCGGACTGCTTTGAGCGATACATTGAGAACTGGCCTAATCTGGTGACAATTTGTGAACAAAACGATGACAAAACAGATGGAACTATCATAGCCAAAATTTCTCAACACTGGGTTAAAGAGAAATGTAGAACGTATGCTGACTATCCTGAAGCCTATTTCTGTGGCCTTGAACAAAATCGCTTTTTATTGCTGATGCTGTTGAAATTTGGAAGGAACTGAGTGAGACCTTGAAAGAGAAATAAGCAATGACAGAATTAAATTACAGGCATTTAAAAAAAAAAAAAAAAAAAAAAAAAAAAAATGGATTAAGCACCATCTCCAGCTCATTTTCTTGCCAATATTCTCTATATTCAGTACCAGGGTCAATCCTTAAATGCTGTAGAGGACGAGTTGGCTATGACATGGGCATCCAGCAATCATCCCTCCATAATAAAATTTCAGGGCTAAAAGGTGAAGAACTATATGTTTGCTGATGAAGTTTTAAAGAAAGTGGACTGGTAGAAGTCACTTAAGCACACAGATCCACTAGAGGCTACTGAAGTGATAACTAGGGATGTGGGTTTTCCACTTCCCATAGAAAAAAGGAGAAAACCACAGATTCCCTGTTTTTAAAATTGGAGAAAATGCGGATTTCCCTTTTTAGCAGAGAAATCCACGGATTCTCCACTTTTGCAAAGAGCTCTTGCAGACTGGCACAGCTCCACCCTGCAACAGCAGAGTGCAGAAAGGGTGGGAAATCCCCAGCCTGGCCAGAGGGAGAGAGAGAGGGGGGAGGGTGGGTCCTGAGCCTCTGAGGCAGCCAAGGCTGGGCTCAGGATCAGACTCGCCCTTCACCCCTGGAGTCTAGAGGTAACTGGGGCTGTGGGGCAGGGCTGTGGAAGATGATTGGGAGCTGAGGGAGTGGGGGGTGCTGCCAGCCCCAGGTGGCACACCGCAGCTGGGAGGGCAAGGGTGCCCCTCTGTGGGGGCCTTTGCAAGCAAGCAATGCAGGGCACAGTGTGGTAGTGCCTGCCACGTGCAGGCTGCACACATGCCGCCCAGCTGCCTGCCCAGGGGAGGGGGTGGCTGGCATGTGGCCAGAGCACAGCTCCATGGCTGGCTCTCCAGCTGTGGTGAGGGATGGAGGCTCGCATGTGGCAGCTGCTGTTGCTTACCTGTAGGGTCATGACAAGTCACGGTCACTGCCTACAAAACCTCCTGCTGCCACTGTGGAGCCATGCCCAGAGCTGTGCAGCCAGCTGCTGGGCAGCACCAACAGCATGGTGGTGGCCAGGCAGCATGCAGCCAACCCCACCCCCACCCCGCGCTGCTGCCACCAGCTGCACAGCTCCGAGGATAGCTCCGTGGCAGCAGCAGGAGGTTTTGTAGGCAGCAGCCATCACCACTGGCACAGGCAGCTGCTGCCGCTTACCTGGAGGGCGGCCCGTACCAGCGGTTGATGGCTGCTGTTTACAAAGCCTCCCACTACTCCAGCAGAGCCATGCCCAGAGCTGTGCAGCCAGCAGGAGCAGCACAACATGGGGTGGAGGAAGGGATGGGAATGGCTGCATGCCACCTGGCTACCACCACCCCACGCTGCGCCACTGCCGCCAGCCACACAGCTCCAAGCACAGCTCCACGGCAGCAGTGGGAGGCTTTGTAGGCAGTGGTCAACACCGCTGGCACAGGCGACCTTCCACGTAAAGTGGCAGCAGCCAACCTTGCCAGCAGTGACTGCCACTGCCTACAAAACCTCCCACTGCTGCCACAGAGCCGTGTTCGCAGCTGTGTAGCTGGTGGCAGTGGTGCAGCATGGGGATGGCTGCATGCTACTCAGCCACCACCATGCTGCCGCTGCCATGCAGCTGCACAGCTCTGGGCCCACCTCCGCAGCAGCAGCGGGACGTTTTGTAGGCAGCAGCCGTCAACACTCTCATGGCCCTACAGGTAAGCGGCAGTGGCCACCACATGCAAGCCCCCCCCTCCCAAATCCCTCGCCACAGGTGCAGAGCTGGCCATGGACCTGTGCAGGTGGCTGGGCAGCATGTGTGCAGCCTCCGCGTGGCAGGTACCGCCGCACTGCACCCCACACTCCTTGCTCACAAAGTCCCCCCACAGAAGGGCATCCCTGTCCTCACCCCCTGACCCTGCTCCCAGCTGTGGTATGCTGCCTGGGACCAGCAGCACCCCCCACTCCTTCAACCCCCAACCATCTTCCCCAGCCCTGCCCCACATCCTCCAAGCCCCACTTACCCCAGGGGTAAAAGGCATGGCTCCATGGTGGCAGTGCTTGCCCAGAAAGCACCCCCAGCCTGCATGCAGCTGCCACCACCCTGCACCACTGCAGAGCCATGCTGCTGGCTGCAGGACATGCTACTGCATGCAAGCCCCATTTCACCCCCCGGCCAGGCGGCAAATGTGTGACCCTGCACACAGTGGTTGCCACCACGCTGCTGCTGCCGCGTCCTGTGCCACTTACTCACAAAGCTGTGCAGGTGGCCATGGAATGGTAGGGCAGGGTGCAGTGGCAGAGTTGTGGTAGCGGCCTCCATGTGCAAACCTCCTGTCAGGCCAGCCAGCACATGTGTGGCCCACAGAGTGGCACCCCTGGCCCTGCTCCTGGGAGTGGGCATAGGGACACACTCCCCTCCCCTTCTTGATCTACCCCCCCACCAGGACCTTCCCTTTCTCCTGCCCTGCCCTACCCCTTCCCCCCACACACACTTACCTGCTGGGGTGGGTGTCAGTGTCTGTGCCTGCGGGTCTGGGGGTCTGTTGCAAGGGGCATCAGGAGGGCTGTTGAGACTGTGGGGGGGGAAGTGCGGGGCACCAGCAGTGCTGTGGCAGGGAGGCTTTAATTTTTAATCACGGATTTAGGGTTTTTAAAAATGTGAGAATTCGCAATTTTTAAATCAGAGAAAACCAGTATTCCTGGTGATAACCCAGCTTTTAAACAGCAGTAGTTTCTTCTGCAGATGTAGAAAGAAAATTTTCTTCCTCTGAACTAATTAATTCTAAATTGTGAAATCACTTGGAAACTGAAAAAGCAGGAAAGCTTTTCTTTCTTTTCCAGTCAATGAATAAATGGGAAGAGGAAGGTGAAGACCAAATTTGCTGCATAACCAGTATTTTAAAGTTTCTCGTGTTAATCTGGCTGAAATAATCTATTTAAATTTTTTGTTAAAAAAAAAAAAAATCACATTTATAACTAAAATAGTTAAAAATTCAAAAATACATGTTTTGTTAAAATAATTATACATGTTTTTAATTGAAGAAAAATATCCAATTGAGCATGTTGTTTTAGTTAAATAAAGCGATTACAAAAAAAAGCCTGTTTTTGGTGACTGTTACTGTTGTCCTCCTAATACAGCATGCAAAAAAATATCCCCCAAATATCCATGATTAATCTAGTGAAGTGGAGACAGTTCACCTCCCAATGACTTCACATATATCTGCTTCAATAAGCTTCGATAAATAAAATAACCAAATCATAATTTAATTTTCTGATGTAGCTGCCAAACTAGTCTGAAATTATTTATCAAAATAAATCACTGCTTTAAAATGTATAGTATGTACCTTCTAAAAAGGAAATCTAAACTCTGTTTTGAATAATATGTATTAAAGTTACATCAAACAGGAATTCACTTTTTGTAGAAAACAGTGATTAAATCAAAGCTTCCCAACCAGTGATTTAAAAAAAAGATTTGATTTAAATCAAATGCACCCTGCTACCAAAAAGCTCTACTGAGTATAGCTCTCTCACCTCCTACTGCTAATAGACAGTAGTGGTAAAAAAAAAAAAAAAAAAAAAAAAAAAAACAAATAATGACACTCAGTAACCTGAGCAAGGGAACAGCAACTAGAACACAGAAGGTACGTAAAACTTCAGGAGTAAGGAGTACCGACTGGTCTGGGAGGATTTGGAAATGCATTATGGCCTTTTCCCATGCCCGGAGGGGGGTGGGCAGGAATTGATGAAGACACAGCACCAGGTATACTATGGGTTTGTGCAAACCATTCTTCAGGGACCTCAGGGAAAAGCTGGTATTTTGAGTTCAGGGCACCACTAAGTAAAGGAAACAGAACTTAGTGGGAAGTATGAACTGTTTGTGTGTTTGGTTACTAGCTTGTTAAGCATGTATTTGCTCCAGCAATTAATCATCCTGATCAATACATGCTTCTTGCTGAAAATGTAGAAAACATCTGTTCTAGGCAATGAAGCCCAATTTGTCAAGCTTGGTGTCTCTGTGTGCCTGTCAACCTCAATTCCACTCCCTCCAAGAAAGATATAATCAATTTCACAGTAAGTAGTTAAAGTACCACTGGCTTCTAACTGTTAATCAGATTTTTTTTAATTCATATGGAAAGCTCTCCTTTCTATTCAATTCAGATTAACCAGGTCTGCCAGCTGAATATATCCAGATTGGCTAGTGATCAACAGATATTTGCCCTTCACTTTTATCATTTTCTATTACACTTGACAACTCCAGAAGAATATAACTCTAAAGTTGACTAGCCGTTGGCCTTTAGTCACTTGAGTATCAAATAGCCAACTGTTTGTACAGTACCATGGATCATTTGAGACTGATCTACATGTAAGGGCTTTGCCAGCACGGACTGTAGGAAAGGACAAAGAGAAAAATAATCACACTTCCAACAGGCATACCAAAGTCAGCAAAACCTGTTAGTAAATACATAGCATATGCTAGAATCCTATTTAATTCAGGCAACTGATATAAGTTATATCATTAAATTACTTTTGCCTATGTAGCTATACCTCAAGCCCTTCTAGTATAAGCAAGACCTTCAAGAGGGACAGATAAACTTGGTTCAAACACATTAAATCTTGCAGGGTTTCCTCAACAAAGCCTGTAGCCTCATACCTCTCTGAACAGGTTACTTAATAAAAGTTGCTACCTTGCACTTTCTTCTGCCTAACACGGCTAATTACTTCTGCCTACAGAGATCAGTAGGGCTACACTATATCTGCCCCTATAATCTCGAAAAACTATCATCTACATTATAAGTAATACCTTAAATTATTAAAAGTGAAATAGTATAAGGCTAAGTCTCTCTTCTTACATAGCTTGTTTACTTTCATTATTTGAGTTAAAAAACTGAGTGCAAGATAATGGGTTTCCTCATCATCCGTCCCACCAGTTTCACATTTAGGTTCCAGTGTATTAAGACAGAGGTGTCAAAGATACAGTCCATGGGTCAGATCCAGCCCATGGTGCTCCGTATGGGTCTGAAGCGACCCACATATCACATGGTATGCACTGGACTGGCCTCACATGTAAAGCCCATGCTGGGCCACACACTCAACTTGCAGACCAGCTCCAAGTGACAAGCCTAATCCAGCCTGCAGACCACCCCATGCCATTCATCCGGACCACAGGGTCTGATGTGTAACTCCTTGCAACGTCAAACTCATTGCAAAGGAACACTGGTTTTGGTGATAAAAGAATGAAATACATGGATCAATCTGGACTTTACAAAAGGCTGTTTTGGACAGAATGAACAGCTCTGTGAAACACCATGGAGAGGACTATGTCTCCCTGGGGCAACAGCCAGAATTCCTCCAGGGGCTCTGCCAAAGCGCACGCTGCAGCAAGAGCTCTATTACCACATGGGTGCATCTACAAGCAAAATTAGTGCAGCTGAATAAGCTCCAGTACAAGGAGAAAAACTGCAGAAAGGAGCCAGCCAGAACTGGTAGGAACAACTATTCTAGCAGCCAAACAGAGACCTCAGATATTCAAAAAGTGCAGTCTAAAGTATACCAAGTTCTCCTTTGGGGCTGACTGCAGCAAAGACCAGCCTCCCTCACAGCCTTCCTCTGAGCTTCACTCCAGGCCTGCCACTCCTACCCTCTTCAAGTCACCTCCTACATTTCACTTTTTCCTTTCCAGTTGCTTCATCACCTCCCTACTTAATTCCCCTTTTTTACTGGCTGAGTTTAACTTGTCATTTCCAGCCACCACAGTCCCCTTTGATTCTATTATGCCCCTTTCCCCACCCCTTCCCTGATTTGTCTATTTAAGTTCTGCAAGGACAGGGACCATTTACAGAGTGTCTAGCACAAGAGGGCCCAATTCTTGCTCAGTCCTTATAAAACCATCTTCATGAACAGAATTAATGCCAACTTCCCCAGGCCAAGTCCAACTAGGAAACTCTTATCTATAACACTAGCCTGCTGTTACACCTGTACTTTTGACTTGCACTACAACTGGCCTCTGCACAGCTGTGTACACACTTCCACTCTTATGTACTCACAAGGGCCCAGCCACAATCTTAAATTATGCAGCAGTACATTTAACCTGCTGGTTCTTTAAATTTTCTGTTCTGCTCTAAACGAACACACACAGCTTTCCTTCCCTAGCATCCGCAAGGGGTGCCTGCCAGTTCCATTCTGCTATCCCACATCCTGGGTACTGAAATGATTACAATGCCATCAGCTACTGAAAGGATATAACTGAGAGCCAACCGGCAAACCTATAATAGCTGAGACACTAAACAGTTTCTTGTGCAAGCTATGCTCACTTGGTGAATGATAAGCCTTAACTAAAAATATCTAGCACACTTTCTATTCCAGGTTTCCTAAAATCTAAGACTTACACCCTAAAAAGCAACATCAGAAGCTACAGATATTTCAACATGCATAATGCTCTGTGTACTGGCCTTTGGGTAGGAAATGAAAAATGACCGGGTTTTGCCAACTAGCAGCTTTTAAGGGAGCAGAGAGTAATCCACCCATCATAAATAAAGCCATCATTGTCTTACTTTGAACATCTGTTGGAAACATTATGGCATTCAGAGCTTAACTATTAATTTTTAAATAACTGACCTCTTTAGTAAGAACGCTGACTAGATGAGTACAATAAAATGAAGTGTCATGAACTGTAAAGTATAACAACTGCGATATCATGTACTGATTGCCTCAAGCACATGTTACACAGGGAGGCTTGAAGTCGCTCACATTTCTATTATTTTTTTTAATTCAAAACATCCCCAAGCCCTTTACAAGCTACACAGGAACCACTTCCTTTACATTCAATAGGCAATGAGTCCTAGCATATAATCCAAGAGCTAGTGATTAAAAAAAACGGGAGATAAGGAATGAAGAGCTAAACAAAGAAAATAATTTGGCCAGGAAACACTATTTCTTGCAGAAAATGTCAAGAGATCTTTATTGGTCACTAAAAACTAAGATCTTTGCTTTCTCTCATCCTATAAATGAGACCATCCTTCTAACTGTTGTAAATAAAATAAAATCTTAGCAAAAAGGGATTCTTGATTCTTACTTTGATGGCAATCTACCACCAAGATTTGGTAGGGCTCTGACGTGGAGAGTGGGCATCTCTCAGAAAAAGGCAAACTATACCCGATTTTTCTTTTTAGTAGTAAAAAAAGAGAAGAAAAAAATGTCAAAGCCAGTCTGTCGAAACTTTCCTTTTCACTATCTCCCAAGTTACATATGCTTCCCAAAGAGGTAGCAGTGTGTGGTAGTCACATCGCAAGGTCTCATTTCTATCGCTAGGCAACTGGAAGTTGAGGTAGAAAAAATACCCCCTGAAGAGTAGTTTCCTTCAAGTTAAAGACTCACCACATCCATGATCTGCCTGAGGCTGAGTGTGAAGGAGACAGTGAGTGGCTGGGAATCGTTGGCCACCGGTCTCTCCAGAGGGTTGTAATTCTTCAGGAGCTCCTTGTAGAGCTTTCTCTGGAATTCTCCTTGCAGGGACACTGAACACAGAAGTAATGTAAGTTCTTAGGAGTCACCACCGACCTCGATCACACAAGAGCTAAACCAACTGCTCTCCTCCTACAAGCCAAACCAGGCACTGCATCACCTACTATTTTACACTCTTCCTCAATACTACCATATACCCATTCATTCCATTTGTTACTATACCAAAACCTCAACCCAAAGCTACTGGTGTCCCCTTCTTCAGTGGTGTACCTCACCAAGCAGAAACTGCTTTTTCAGTTCTCCTGCCAGGGATAAGCTTTTTCTGAAGGAGAAGGACACTCGCCTCAACATTTCCCTCTTTGGCCCGGGGGCCAGTAGGAGTATGGTGAAATGGAGAAGATCACGCTGTTCATAACTTGCTACTTGGTCTAAAATAGCTGTGGCCAGGATCGCGCAATGTGCGGACAGGCGGGACACGAGTGGAAGGAACGAAGGCTATGAGGGGAATAAAAGCTTGGGTATCACATTAGACTGTAGCCACCCGGGGCAGAAGCTCCCTTTGCTCTCTCTACTTACACTGCCGTGGACAAGACCAGGGCACCCCAGCGCTGCGAGCTGTACCGAGGGAGGATTTGTTTAATCCTGCTGCACATTTCCACAGGCAGCTCCGCACCGAGCGTTTCCCCGGGGGTGCGGGCGGCCGCGGCCACCGCGAGGCGTAGCGGGAGTCGCTCCCCTCGCCCCCCACAGCCAGCCCGAGCCGGGAAGCGGCAGCCCCTGCCCTGCCCGGCTCCGGGACGCGGCGGACCTTGGGGAGCCGGGCTCGCCCGGCGCGTCCACTCACCCTGCACGAGCCCCACGGCTACGAGCAGCCAGGCCGCCAGCTCCGCCGCTGCCATCCCGCGGAGGAGCAGGGCACGCAGCTCGGCCCCGCGTCCTCTCCACGTGCCGGGGCCGAGCCGGGCCGCTCGCCGCAGCGGGGGAAGCGCAGCCCATGCAGCGGAGCCGGCCGCCTTTATAAGGCTGGGGCGCCGGCGGAGGCGGCCCCTCGCGGCTCCGCCCCGCCCCGCCGCCGCCCTCCGGGCCGGGAGCCGCCGGGCGCCCGCGGGGAGTGCTCGGCTCCGCGCCCTGGCCAAGCGGCGGCGACGCCCCGGGCACGCGACGAGCGGCCGCCTCGCCCGCCGGGCACTGCCGGAGCCCGCACGCGTGGGCCAGCGCCATGGACGAGCGCAGCGCCACTGCCACTGCCCCGTGGGCAGGACGCCCCCCACGGGCACGGCTGGCCCGGCCCGCCCCTGCCCTTGTCCCACGGACATGACGCCCCCCACGGGCGCGGCTGGCCCGGCCCTGCCCTTGTCCCGCGCGCGCTCTGCCCGCAGCGCCCGGCCCCTGCCCTCGGGGCTCGCCTCGGCCCCTGCGCTCGGGCAGGACCGCCCTCGGGGTCGGGCCGGGCGCCCCGCTCCGCCGCCTCCATGAGGGAGCAGGGGGCCCGGGCTGGGCCCCAGGGCAGCGAGCCGTCTCGCCCCCCGGCCGAAGCGGCGCGCAGAGGATGCGCGCGGCGACGCTGCCCTCTGCCGGCTGCACGTGGTGCTCTCCGGGCCGCCAGCCCCGCTCTAGCAGCTTCTTTCCCACCTCAGCTGGGACAGGGCTTTTGCTGCTCCTTTGCCCAGGTGATACAAATGTTGGGGTCGAAGCAAATGCAGCTCCTGTTGGACCACGAAGCAGGAAAACAGAACAAGGGTGTGCTCACATTTGTGCTGTGCTGCCACCCTTGACCAGAGGTACTGAAACAAAGGCAATGCCAGTCTTCCCTCATTCTCAGCTCCGAAGCCAAAAACCAGTTCCCAAAAGCAATTCCCCCGCAACCTCTAGCTAGAAGGATTAGGCCGGGGTGGGCAAAAGGCCAGATGTATCCTACCATGCCATTCTATCCAGCCCACAGGGCCCCTTAAAAAAATTAGAAAATGAATATTATTCTTCCTCTGGCTGCCTGTCATGCAGCCTTTGATGGCTTGCCAAAACTCAGTAAGTGGCCCTCCTCCCAAAATAAGTGCCTGGATTAGGCAGACATCAAGGTCTAGCTACCTACAGGAGACTGCAACATCAACACCACTGTTGCATTTCCAAACAGCATTTGTCTACTGGGAAGGAGAGTTTTTCCCCAAAAGTAAAATTCGCAATGGTGCCAAGCAGTCACTTCTGCCACACCAGTATCCTACAACCTTTGGGCTGTTGGCCTTTATTTATACACCTCTATATAGATTCCCCAAGCAATACTGGAGCCTGAACTACTAAAACTGTGTTAGAAGTGAAGTCCTGTACCTTTGATAATGGAAGATGAAACTAAAACAAAGTGCCCTTACTTCTGAAAGCTACATCCCAGTTGCTCAGCAAAGTAAGTCTGAGACTTCACAGTGAGCTCCCCATGAAGGTTTCCTCTATTGAGTGCTGTCCTAGATTTTCATTAGGATTCTTGCCGGTTCCTGTTGCTGTCATTTCAGCCTCCATTAAGTCCAAATGGGTCAATTTGTAGTGCCAGGGCACTGCAGTCACTTCTCACCAACACTGCAGTTACAACACCATAATCACTTTGCCACTTGACTGCATCAACACAAACACCAGAAAGTTGGAAACACAAAAAACAGACAGAATTAACTTTGTGAAAAAAGTTGGAAATGCACATGAATTTCAGTAACTTGGAAGACAATTCAGTTTGACAAGAAATCTGCCTTTTAGGCTTGCAGCTCTACCAGGTCCCCAGTCTATAAGCATGAGGGGGAGAAAACTTGTTTTTATTTTGTCCTACAGCAAAATGATGCTAGTTTTCCCCTAGTGAAATAATCACCATCTGCTATATTTTAAAATGCTAATCTGTACTCTGCCAAAAGTTATTGGTTTTGTGCATACAAGCCAGTTCTTAGACCTGTGAATAAGAAACTTATATTATTTGCAACTTGACTTGTTTTCTAGCAAACTGTAATAAAGATGAAACTTTTGTTTCAATCCATTCAGACTTTGGAGCTTCAGATGAAGTAGGATCCAGATCCCAATTTTGCAGAGCCAAGCTTTGATTGATGCGATCTTGCCAAAAGCACCCTGGATTTGCTATTCTCCACCTCTTAGGGAGCATATAGTACACATGGAATTATGGCCAGGATTAAGTTCTCTAGATATATACATTTGCAGGCATGTTCAGTACTTTTGTTATACTGCACAACTTCTCTATTCCAATCTCTTACATTATCAGTAATGCTGCCAAATTCCATCCATCAAGCAAGGAAAGAAAAAGTCAAGCAAGTCTTATGTGTGATATTTTTAATTATTAACAGCAGTGATGGATTTCTAAAGCATTTGGCTCTAAATCAAATACAGTGCATCATTTGCTGCTTTTAAAATGAAATGTTGCCCTCTGTGTATAATTATCTTCTTAAGACCAGAACCTTGCACTGATCTCACCAAGATCCTACAAGCAGGACCAAGTGCCAGGTGCTTCAATATAGCCAGGAAAGGAACTTATCACTGTCCGTCTCAGATCAGCTGCCAGTCATGTCTGAATGAAAAAGCTGCTTTCCTACTTACTGCTTCCACATATTTGGAGACAACTTTAAGGAATGCTTTGCCAACTTTTGGTAATCACAGAACAAAATGCCAAAATGAGTAACTTCAGGAATACAAAATGCTCATAGGTCATGGGTCTTTCAGAGATGGGAAATCTTTAATGTGACATGCTGTTTTTCAGAGGATCTCTCAAAGTAGCTAGAATTGTAACTTCCAGCTCTGAAAGCAGCTAGGAGAACATTCCAGCCTGTTCCACATCAAAAGTAATTGAAATTTTTTAATACTTATAGCGTTATACATACTTTTGCTACAAAAATAGGCATGTCAGTTAGTCAGTTTGGAACATTTATGCTACAAACACAATTTAACATGTCAGTTAGCTGTCTGGAATATTTTATTACTACCAGGATGTTTTCTCCTCTCACCTGAGCAATTTCCAAACATAAAATGTAAAAGCCATCTTAAAGTTAATGTTGTTAAAAGTGTTTTCCAGGATATTCATATTCATTGAATATAGTTCAGTGTTTAGTAACTAATTTCCAGGCACTTCCAATTCATTGACTATTCAAGGTACTCCAAAAAATTAATCACATTTTAAAACAAATTGTCTGACGTTGGGCGGATAGGCCATATCCTTGGTTTTTACCCAGTATCAGCATAGGGCACTTGTACACGTTGTGTACTGTTTACATACACGTTACAAAATGGGACAATAATAATGCCTCATTCCATTTCCAATGAAGGCAAATGTTAACACTGATCCACGTCTATAAATATGAACCAGTCCAATAAGCTCCAAAATTCCAGTAAAAAAAAAAATTTTTAGATTTAACATAGTACCTATGGGCCAAAATTAAACTACTGAGCGGAAACACACTCAGTCACTGTATTGATAAAATGTGACTTAGTTGTTAAGCACAACCAGTTTTGGCCCTGCAAAACTAAACCCAAGCTATGCTACAGATCTGGTAGTCATTAACATGCAATACGATTAAACACAGAGAATGAATCTACTATAGCCAATCCACTGCTGATGATGGACATGGCTAGCTTTAAGTTACAATCGCACTAACATGTAATGCGTTCATGCAAAGCTTCACAGGCCTGTGGTATTTATAATTTGTTCAGTACTTGGAATTTTTAGATATGTGCAAAGACCCTTTGGATACAATTAGGCTTTAAACAGTTTTATTCCAGCCCCTAAACAAAGAGGATATTTTCATAGCCAGCAGCATAACCGTCTACATTTGCAGATGCTCCTTGTTAAGCTAAAGGCTCCCTTGCTTTATACAGGTTTTTTTTTTATTTTTGTTTTTTTTCACCTAGTCGTCTTCTTTCCTCCCCACCCCCATTGGAAATTTTTCCAAACCTTTTTGACTATTTTTTAATTGAATTAGTTAACTTTATAATAAACTAAAACAACTATTCTGTATATCATGGCAAATTCTGGGCTGGGTAGTGAGATTTATGAGTAAATTTTGGCTGCTTGAGTTATTACATTTGGCAGGAATAGATTGTTCTACATAAAAAAAACAAAACAACAAAAAATTAACATCTAAGTCAAGATGTAAGTATAGGAATATCCCACTCTCTCAGCACCTTTCAGAAACTATCAGTTTTTCTTAGTGTGGTTAGAAATCTAGATCTCTCACTCAAACACCAATAGTAAACTCTGAGTCAATTGAAGGGAATGTTTCTCTCTCTCCATCCTCCTCAGTACAAAGCAAAAAGGAAAAGAAACGCTTCTATTTTTTACCTTGACTGTGGAACCAGTATCTAGATCTGGCTGTGGCATATGCTGGTTGCATGAAGCAGAAGAGTTGGTGTACACTCTAACTAGTATAAATTAACATTTAACCCTTAACACAAAGCACTGTGTCTCCACTCTCAGGATGATGATTCATGTTTTAGTTTGTCATTTCTTTTCCTTAGGGAAAGAACTGTGATTACTTTTACAGTTAGTACTGCTGAGGCTCTGACTCACTGCCACTGAGTCATAGTATTATTATTTATTAGAATTCATGGGGAAAAAACTAAAATCAGAATAAGCTCTGAGGTGTATTGATTCTTGGGAAATAACGGTATATAACACTATATACATTCTGAATAAGTTAGATATAAATACCAAGAGGCAATGTTTTCTGAGCTAGCAAGATGTTTGTACATTTCAATACAACATACATTATGCAAGTTAAACTGGATGAACTGTTTCAGAAACCTCAAACATATCCCAAATTAGGCCTTGCTTCCTACTTACCTCTCCTACCCACAATTTAAAATCCAGGAGAGAAAGAGAGGATATATCCATAGCACAGTTAGTAGTAAACTTCTCAGTATTCCACCAAGTCTCACTTTCCCAGAAAACTGGGTAAGGGCAAACATACCTTTTAACAGCTATAAAGGGGAAGGGAAGGGGAGGACTGCCATTGCTTGGGAATATGCAGCAACTTTATGATTTAACTATTATATTCATGTGATCTTGCTGCAATAGAAGTGAGCTAAACCACCCTAACTTCGATCTGGGATGAAGTATGATTAAAGATGCTGCATAACAGTTGCCTCATAAATAGCTTGTATTATTAACCTCCAATATTGATACAATTGTTACCCCTGTTTATATCTACAACCTGCTTTCCACAGAATGAAAAATTCAACCTTCCTCCTCACCATGACTAGTACCCAAAGTGACAATTCAGCAAACTGTCCCTTTCCAGCAAAGCATATAAATAGGTGCTTAATTTTAGATATATTAAATCTCATTGAATTTAATAGGACTTACAGAGCACATGTACATAAGATGTTACTGCACAGTAACTCATTGCTACCACACAGTAGCATTGGCAGGCACCAATTGTGGGGCAATAATATTGTACAATAGTAACAAGCTACTGTGCAGTACCATCTGAAAAAAGCCACACAGCAACAGTACTGCACAGTAACACCAGTTAAGCACATACTAAATGACTGCGCAGTATGGAAATACCAAGTGACTGCATAGTAACAACTGTACAGTCCGCTGCTCATGTAGATACAGCCACAGTTAACTAAAGCCTAAGGGTTGTGCTGAGTTAGGAGCTTACATACAGCCCCATAGCAATCAGTGAAGTTACCATTGGAGTAAAGTGCTAAACAACACAAACAGGAATCATAGTCCAAACTTAAAAGAACACATACCAGAACTGAGAGGTCCTCTTCAGTTAGTGGTTTTCATGATTTGCAGCTCAGTGACCCTGAAGTTGAAGAAACCAGGTATAAATGCCTTGGCTCTACAAACAGCAAAAAGTCATTTAAGAATAATGACAACTCCAATATGAGAGGCTGAGTAAGCAGTTTTATGGACAAAATGTTGGGTAACAATGACGCTAAATCTCTACACACTGGTGAAAGGTTGCTCATCAATACACATAGCTTTGATTTAAGAATGGTAGTTATTGAAACACAAGATTGTCTCTTCATAGAATCTAAGAAACATAGAAACATAGAAAACTGGAGGTTGGAAGGGACCTCAGGAGGTCTCTAATCCAAACCCCTATCCAAAGCAGGACCATTTCTAACTATATATCATCCCAGCCAAGGCTTCGTCTAGCTGGGTTTTAAAAACCTGCAAGGATGGAGGTTCCATATAGGGTTGCCAGCCCTCCTGCATTAGCCAGGAGTCTACCAGAATCAGCACTGATATCCTGGTAACTATTGAAAGCAATCCAGGAATAGGTTTCAACAGTCTTTTTAGCTAATATTATGTCATGTTGGGGGGGAAAAAAAAATCTCCCAGAATAGCTTCACTCAGAGTTGGGACCCCTAATTTCACAGCCTCTCTGGGTAACCTATTCCAGTGTTTTATTACCCACCCAGTGGAAGAAGTTTTTCCTAATATCTAACCTAAACTTCCCTTGCTGCAACTTGAAACCATTGCTTCTTGTTCTGCCATCTGCCACCACTGAGAACAGAAGAGGTCAGAAGGCTTACAGCTCTGAACAGAGAACAGAACAGGGAACAGCTCTAAAAACAGAAGACACAGATCTATCCCAGGTCCCAGCTCCATGCTGCCACTGCCCCATGATTCTGGCACTGCTCACCCATCCTCCTTCCAAACACTGCTCTCTGCCTACCCCATCCACCAGGCCCAGTGCACCTTGCCCATCTGTTCATCTTTCCACCAGGCCCATCCTCCAGCCCTCAAGATCTTACCAAAACTCCTTCAGTAGCCTTCCAGCCAATATAATTGCCTACCCCTATGCATGTTTTATATTTACTCCTGCTTCTCCCCTTTCCAGTCACCTGGCCCTGTGTTCCCTTGACAAGGAGCAGTAGTTTCTTCTAGTCCAGTTAGCAGGCCTCCTATTACACTCTGCTGCAGTCCTGCCTCCCTCCATTAATTGTCTATGGCTCAGCTCCTGCAACCCACTATTTATGCTCTGGAAATGGCAGCTTTTTTAGTTCTGCTGCCTGGTGTCACCCTTGGTAGTAAGATTTGGGCAGCACCTCTCACAGCACTCTGGGGTCTGACAGCCTCTGAGCCTAACAGTGGCCACTCCATCTTCTGACGCCTGGCCTGTATTCATAGCAGGGTCCTTTTAAAAGGTACTGCACCCCTTTCTAACCTTCCCTTTCAGTAAGGGGGTAGGGTCCCTGTTATAACAAGTGTTTGGATATAGCAATGTAACTGAGGTTTCTGATCGCATCCTCATTTTTGCATACATAGAATCTGTCACCCTATTAAAATAATGTTTCTGCATTTATCAATTCACATATATAAAGTCTTTCTTTGTAATTGAAGTTATTGTTCCTAATGAATCTTTTGGGAGGCATAAAAAAATGACACTATCCTTTTTAATGCTAAGCTATCTTTTTATCATGGTCAGAAATGCTATTCTGAATTCTCCTTTAATTAAGAAAATAATATAATGGGCAGGTCAATGGTAACAACAGCATCCATAATGTCAGAATGGAATGATACTGTGCAAATAGTTCAGGAGGCTTCAATATTTTAAGCAATAAATAAGCCAATTAATTTTGCTTGGTGTTCCTTGAATACTAGCAACTATTACCTACAGGATTTTAATTGATTTACCTGCTGCTGATCAGTCAAAAATTTCCAAAATGCCCAAGGAACTGAAGAGCCTAAATCACATTTTCAGAAGTGACATTGGGACAGATCCAAGAAGACATTTGTGTACCACCCTAAAACCTATTTAGGCCCCAAAACTGCCATTGCAATACGACTTAGGGCCAAATTTGGAAAGGCATTTAGGCGTCTTTGGCACTTAGGGGTGCCTATAGATGTACACTGAGGCTGGTCCAATGCGCTGTAATTACAGTGCATCAGAGCAGACTCAATTAATTGGAACATGGTAACTACTGCGCCCCAGCCAACTCAAGCGTCACATGTATCAGCATCCCCACACTGAGAAGTGGCAGCAGGAGCATTTTAACCGAAGCTTATTTGATGGTCTTTAGTTAAAATGCCCCAACCGCCATTTTTCAGCACAAGAATGCTAATACATGTGACACTCCAGGCATATTAGAGCAGCTCTCAGAGCCACTCAAGCACTGCACGCCCCCCCCCCCCACCTCCCAGAGCATGTGTATAAATGCCCTAAGTCTTAATGAAAACTAACTTGGCTTTAGGCACCTAAGTCATTTTCAAAGACACAACTGAAAGGCAGCTAATCCACATTTACTTCTAGTACGTGTTCAGCTTTTAAGGATATGGCTATTCTGCATTTTCATTGAGTCTGGGGAGAGACACATACAAGCAGATACCACCCACGTTCTCCTACTTGCAAGCACCAAACCCAGAAATGCAACATCTGGGGTACCACATAGGCCAGACTGTCAAGAATACCAGACACCAAAGTTCTGAGAGTGGTTATAGATGGGTGCCCTCAGACCAGCTCTGTTCCATATTTGCAGATCTGGTTCATGTGAATGGGAGCATCCCTCCTAGGTTACTCTAAAGCTGCAAAGACATGCCTTAAGTGCAGTTGGTGCCTTTCAAAATCTCCCTTTTCCAAGTTACTTCTGAAAATACCATTTAGCCTCTTAAGTCATTTGGTCCTATGGAAAATGTTACCCTAAACCTTGTGTTTAAAATGAACTTAGTACTGAAAAAAAGTGTGCAATTTATCCCTGGAATCTGAAGTCCCAAACCACACAGTAAATCCATCATAAGCAACAATAGCACAAGTTCCCCAACATTACCTTTCTGATGCATCTCCTAATATGACAGACTTACCTGATCCAGCTCCAACACATCCAGGGGCTCCAGAATCCTTAATTCAACAAGTTAGGGAAAGTGGGCACCACCCCTTTCCTGAAGGCAGGGGGAAAGGAGCTCCCTGACCAGGTTGTAGACTGCAGCACAGCAGGTCCGCTGGACTTCAGGGACAGAGCCCCTGAAGCGTATAAAAGGAAAATGTGCTGAGCACATGGGGGGCAGAAGTGGCAAGGTATGGCGAAGAGAGAGGAGCTCCAGAGAAGACTGTCATCGGGACCCCGCCCAAGCCTCAACAACATGGAGATCAGTGCACAGTGCTCAGACCGTGGGAGCTGCTCGAGGCAGCTTGAGTCAGCAAAATCAGCAAGTGCCTGGTGGGATGGTATGTGGATCAGTGCATGGAAAGTCAGCCCTGGGAGTGGTTTGAGGCTGCTCAGGCCCCACACAGTGCTCAGGTCAGCACATGGAGAGTTGACCTCAAGAGCAGCTTGAGGCTGCTCAAGTTAGCCCTGGCTCTAGGCCAGATAACTGGATTCCTACAGTGTGGCTCAGCATTAAACTAAGAAATCCCCAGAGCAGGGCCTGGGGAGGGGAAAGACCCCCAGTGGGAGGCTGAGTGGGTCCAGAGCAGGGCACCAGGCCACTGAGAGAAGCCAGAGGCACCGCTGGAGAGAGGCCCTTGCAGGACTGGCCACCAAAGGATGAGCCTTATCTGCTTCAGAGTAGGAGTGTGAGATGCTGGGGAAGTGGGCCCACAGGAGAGGTGGGCTTGGGAGAGAAGGGTCTAGCAGCCTCCTCCATTGAACGGGGGGGAGATGTCCATATCCTGGGGCCCTAAAAAGAAGGGTCTCCAGGGAACACCCCATAGGTTGCTAAGTGTACCTCATTTTTTGTGACTGATGTTTGCTTCACATTGTTCATGTTAATATAGTTATGGGTACTCATTAAGGGGGTCTATATTGGTTTACCTGTTTTTATTACCTACATATGCTTATTGCCTATTATCAAAACTTACCCGTATTACTGTCTGTGTATGTCTGTTGCATTGCTACCTCAACTTACCTGGATTTATCTGAGTTGATGCTTGTACATGTTTACTGTGTTGATGCCTTGATTTACCTGTTCTAGGGTGTTAATGTTCATTTGTGCAGGGGGGTTAATTATTGCTTGAGCTATGGATCACCTGTACTGAGTTCCCAGTTACCTGTTCTATGTTTTGCAGTCCCTCAAAGTGGTACAATAACCTGCAATCAACACATTGCATATGGGGTCACATACCAATTCTACTGTAAATATTTCATGTCTCTTATTTATATTTAATTTTGTATAGCAATAAATTTGTATACAGTTAAGTGCTTTGTCCTGGCCTGGCTCTATAGAGAAAAGAAGGTATTGCTCCCTAGTGGCAGGCACCTCTCACAGCACTCTTGCCTGACCACCCCATCCCTTCCACTTGCGGACAAGGCAGACCCCTGGGTGTTCCTGCGTTACACCAATATGGAGATCTATTGAATATATGTCCACTATTAAGACAGCTGAGAAGGGTGTTGAATTAGTGCCAATTGCTATAGGGCGTTTTGTGATATGGAACCGACAACTAGCTTGTCACTGTGATCACAATTGAAATAGTTCACTGAACAGCAGCTGGGCAGTAACACAATTAAATCACTGTCAACTTGGTTTCAAGTTGGGCCACTCTAGTGAAACATTCTGACTCTCTTGTGCATTCTCAATCATAGAAAGTTAGGGTTGGAAGGGACCTCAGGTGGTCACCTAGGCCAAGCCCCTTCTCAGAGCAGAATGATCCACAACTAGATCATTCTAGCCAGGGCTTTTTCAAGCCAGGCTTTAAAAACCTCCAGAGGCGGAGATTCCACTAGCTCTCTAGGTAACCCGTTCCAGTGCTTCACCACCATCTGAGTAAGAAAGTTTCTCCTAATATTCTCCTAACCTAAACTTCCCTTACTGCAATTTAAGACCATTGCTCTTTGTTCTGTCATCTGCCACAACGGAGAACAGTCCAGCTCCATCCTCTATTGTACCTCCCTTCAGGTAGTTGAAGGCTGCTATTTAAATTCCACACCTCCCCCCTCCCTCAGTCTTCTCTTCTCTAGAAGAAATAAGCTCAGTTCCCTCAGTCTCTTCTTAAAAGTCATGCGCCCCAGTCCCCTAACCATTTTGTTGTCCTCCACTGGACTGTCTCCAACTTGTCCATATCCTTTCTGGAGTGGGGGGCCCAAAACTGGGCACAGTATTCCAGGTGAGGTCTCACCAGTGCAGAAGAGTGGAATAATTATTTCCCTTGATCTGCTGGCAATGTTCCTACTAATGCAGCCGAATATGCTGTTCACCTTCTTGGTAAGAAGGGTATGCTCTTGACCCATATACAGCTTATTGTCCACTGTAACCTCCAGGTCCTTTTCTGAAGCCCTGCTGCTTAGCCAGTTGGTCCCAAGCCTGTAGCAGTGCATGAGATTCTTTCATCTTAAGTGCAGAACTCTGCACTTGTCCTCGTTGAACCACGTAAGAATTATTTTGGCCCAGTCCTGCAATTTGTCTAGGTCACTCCGAATCCTAGTCCTACCCTCCAGTGCATCAACTATTCCCCTTGGCTTGGTGTCATCCACGAACTTGCTGAGGGTGCACTCCATCCCATCTTCCAGATCATTAATGAAGATATTGAACAGGACTGGTCTGAGGATCAACCTCTTGAGCACTCCACTTGATACCAGCTGCCAACTAAACATCAAGCCATTGATCACTACCCACTGGACCCAGTGATCCAGCCAGGTTTCTATCCTGGAATCTTCTGTCTCCTAGACTGCAAGACCACCTCCGTCTTTCCGAAAGTAACCTTGCACTACAGAATTTTCAAGGAAGTCCTGTACTTTGGGAAGATGGATACGTCAGGAGTGAGAGAGGCAGCAGGGAGGAGAATCCATTTCCTCCAAGGATCATTTATGCATTTTACATTAAGCTAGTACCACACAATTTACAAAAGTAGTCCTTGAAACATGAACTAGAATGCAGAACATTGTTGTCCCATGTGTGCTTTAACAACCAGCTCATAGTGTCATGTTTGATCTTCCTCTGACCCAGTGAATCTTGAATTCTCTTCTGAAGAAGGACATAGCTCCAATAAGAGTAGAGGGTGCCCCAGCCATGTTTGCAGGTAGGATGGGAGTTAGAATACTTTGCTAAGAGTTGGGAAATGAAAAAGCTGAATTTTAATCTCTTGTGTTCTGTGCAACTGCACCAGTCCCTGGGATACTGTAACAAGTGACGAATGTGGCAGCAACATTGCCTGATGAGAGTCAAAAGAAAGCAGCAGGTATCACTGCACTTTGCGTGGAGTCTAGTATAGGAGGTACATGGTCACAGGTGACTGGTAGAAGGGGCATGAGGCAAGGCATATGCCCCCCCTTGAGATTGGCCCACAACTCCACACCACTCAGGGCAGGTTTTTTTGCCACGTAGGCTGGCAGCAGTACTAAACCTCAGCATAGAAGTATAGGAGTAGATATGGGGCTTCTGGCCCACCCCCAGACCCACCCACAAGTTGTGACCCCCCCCCCAGACTCAGAAGGCACCCATCACCCCCGTACATGGTAGATGTTTTCTGGTCATATCAGAAATGCCTTGGTTATGTAAAGTAGAATTTTGGAACTGGGGAACAATAACATCAAGCTGACATCACTTCAGCATTTAGTTGCCACCACAGGTTGGCAAAGGCTGAACAGGCATTTTCAGAGTTGCCATTTTGGGTTTAGGTCCCTAAATTCCACCTTAGTCTTTCATCAGTTGCTTACATTCTTTTAAGAATCAGCTCTAAATCTTCAATTTCTTATAAAAATTGAAAGGAGTCAGTCTACATTCTGAAGGCTTATGGAGTAGAACTCCAATGGATGATTCCCATTTTTGTCAGTGAGAGTTGAGCTAAATTAGGTCCTGATCCTGAAAACAAAACATATGCATTATGTATCCATGGTGGTAGAGGATCACTAGAACATAATGAACCTAGAGTGAACACAGAATACACCTCACACCATCCAACATAATAAAGGTAGATTTTTTTTTTTTAAGTTAACACATTAAATGTATTTATAGTTCCTACATAGAAAGAGAGAAAAAACACTTAGTTCAATGGTTCCACCCAATCCCAGATGTTATTCCACTTCAGGAACTGATTAGCCACCTTTTCTATGAAAGTAGAGGGTGGTCATCTGTAGGTAACGGCTGTTTTTCAGTCCAGATATTGTTGGAAGACTACACAAATACAAACTTCCTTGTTGCTGCTCTTTTATGCTTTTTCTTTAACTTTACTCCTCTGATTAGTCTCTTTTTTCTGGGTACTCTTGATTGGTTTCCCCATGATCATCATTCTGTTCTTGGTTTTTTTCCCTGTCAGCCTATTCCTTTATTCCAAACCCATTACATGCACACATCTTAATTTGGTCTTTACTGGTGTTTTAATATGGGCATGCCCCAGGCTCCCAATTTGGTCTGCCCATCAACTCCAGAAGTTCCAAGGGCTCTGCAGTCAAGTACTGTCGAGTTGGTCCCCTCTTATCACCCTCCATTAACATATCCAAATCATGTCATCCCTCTCATTCAATTGGTTAGTGTCAAGTCCTGTTAATTTGAACTAGTAACAAGGCTCACACTAAAACACACCTATGTTGATAATGTTAGAACACAAGCTGCCTGTAATAGTGAGCTGAAGGCTATTAGTTGATAGCGCAGATACAAAATGAAAAAGAAAAGTTCAAATAATACTATAATTCACCACGCAAGCTGGTGCAACTAAAGCTAAATGTAACAAGCTACCCCAAAATAGAAGATTAAGTTTAAATACTTAAATAATGACTTTCACTGGAAGTCACTGAGAATTCTTTTGCTTAAAGACACACACCTACCACCTATTTTGTAGGACTGGGACCATAATGGCTTTATGAATACATCTGTAAGTGATATTTTTGGAATATAATTTCAAGTACCTCTCCTTTCCGTATGGGAAGCCCTGCTCATTTCTAGCTTATGTATGGGAAGAAAGGATTTTTAAGTACTCTGGAACAATTTTACAAGGGATTCCAAATTCAACCCAGGGACTGATCTGATTTTTCATGCTCTTGGGCCAAATTCTCAGGAGGTGGTTTATATCAACTGAAGATCTGGGCTTGCTGCTCTATGCTGAATCAGAACAAAAGCCAGGATGAACCAGGCTTCAACTTTTTGGGAGGATTCAAATTCTTTCTAGAATAAAACTGTAAGGCTGGGCCTCTCTCTAAAAAGAAGGGAGAACCACCTTCTACTAAGGGAGAAATGAACTCATTTCTTTAAATTTGATACTATTTCTACATTGTTTCAGTCTGCAGATTGATGCACATTAGGTCATTTCACTGATATTTATGAGACTTCCATAAGGTTTAGGAAACTGGGACAGTAACATTTCCCTTCACAAATCGGTTTCTGTTTATTAACAAAGAAACCAAAGAATTCATTGATTTCTGCTGGTAGAAAATATTACTTTCTTCAAAGACAACCCTGTCCTTTGGGAGCTAGAAAATTTCCTTAACAAATTTTTTTTTTTTTTTTAAATGAAAAATGCATGACTTTTATAGAAAACCTTGAAGTGAATCACTGGATTTTGAGCTTTGAAATTCTTTGCAAATAGAAGTAAAGAAACCCAAAGGAGCAACAATTTAAATATTAACTATCAATATACTTTTCTACAACTATTTGCACACAGTCATTTCTGCTAATGTGTTTCATAAGAGTTCTTTGAAATAGGATTTTTGGCTGACATGATGCAGTTTAGATCCAAGATACCCAAAGAAGCTTAGGAGTTAAAAAGCCATGCTGGTCATCAAGAGAAGCATTCTGCTGCTGGCTTTTTCACAGGCTTATTTTATGACCTTGGAAAGATGCACAAGATTTCTGTGCCCTATTTTTTGTATTTTAAATAGATACATAATATATTTAACAAGAAAGCTGAGTGTTAGTGTAGTAGAATTCTAATTACCATTTCATTTTCTACAGCTAAAACATACAGAGGTTTTGACTAATTTACATGTCGCAATAACAACTTTATGTGGAAAACACTCCATGCAGAAAGCACTTAAGGTCCTGACCATTGTAAATATCAGGGTTTGTTGAAACGATTGGAATAAGCCAGCTTAGACTCAATCTGTTTATTACAGAAAAATCAGCACAATACAGAAAGTACTGTCACCATACTGTACCAACCTGAAAAATAGTCTCACATCTATTACATCTTCTATCTGTTCCATATGGTGAGTTCGTATCTACCTCGGTTTGTTTACAGCATATAGAACATCCCATTGCATTAAATGCAATCCAGTCTATTTTTCTCTTTTCCCACCTTAACAGACCTCAACAAGTCCAGTGCAGAAACCATGATAGCTTAGCTTCTAGTAGATGTCCATAGCAGAACACATTCCAGAATGCTTTGCAATCATGCTATGGCATTAGCTAACAATGTAATCGAGAACCCATTCCTAAAAATCCTTCATGTATATTTTCCCAGGGTCTCTGTTCCCACAAAAGCAAAGCCCATTTGTAATAGAACTGGTACCCCAGAGGTGGGCATCCTGGTGGCAACTCAACTCCTCTAAGGTACCTTTCTTTTGCTCTCACCTGCCACACCTTGATTTTATTAACAACATTTAGAAAGGGAGGCTGCCCAACTGTCTTAGAGCATGTTGTAACTTGTCGTCTTTACCTACATTTCCCCCTCAGACCCCACTGTTTCCAATCACTTTCCCACTAGATGGGCCCTCTTGGCCCACATGCCCCAAGGCCACCCATTACTTATAGGTAAAAATCACAGCCTCTAAACCTCCCCTACATCCACGTTCAAACTTTGCAGGCATTGCTGGTAATCACTTCAGTGGGCACCTTGCTTAATGTGACCAGGCCACATTTAGGCCTCTATTTCCTTTTTGGGGCCTCAGCCTTCCCAGCTTCCACCCCACAGCTCTGGTGGTCCTTCTGATGTAGGACCCACTATACTGGGTCTGGCTCCTTAGGCTCCAGCCCTTATCTCACCTCTTGGGCCTATATCTCTGCCCCCCTGGCCTCAACTTCTAACCTTCTCTGGGCTGTAGGCTCTCTAGTGCTATTTTTCCCCCTCTTGGGCTATGGTTTCCTGGTCCTGGTCCTGGTTCTTGCCTCTTGAGTTATGGGCTCCTGGCCCCAATTCTGCCCTTCTAGAGCCAAAGGCTCATTGGCCCTTTCTCTGTACTTCTGGGGCTATGGACTGACTAGCTCTCTATAGTTTCGCTTTTCTCTTCCTTGCTACAATCAAGCCCCTGCTTCCTGGCACGGCTCAAGATAGTCACATGCCCCTTGGGCACCACTGAGACCTCCTCTCATCCCTTATCACTACTTAAACCACAAACCTAAGTGCACTGGCTGTAACTTAATTCTCTAAGCTTATTAAAACTCTAATACAATTATCACCCATACTGGTTCAAATCTTCTACCAGCCCCTAGCTCCCTACTTGCAGCTTAATAGTCATAGCAGGTTCTCATTCCGTCTCTCACCAGCAGGGCTCTTGCTACATAGGTCTTTCCTCTTCAGCTTCCAGGGCCAGACTGTTTTTTCTGGCTCTAGCCTAGGCTTGTGTGCCCCGGAGCCCTGCCCCTTCCAGTCATCATAGTATCATAGTATCTAGGGTCAGAAGGGGCCTAGAGCGGGCCATCTAGTCTGACCCCCTGCCAATGGCAGGAACAAGTGCTGGGGTCACAGGACCTCAGCCAAGTACATATCTAATCTACTCTTAAAGACGCCCAAGGTAGGAGCAAGAACAACTTCCCTAGGAAGCCGGTTCCACATCCTAGCCACCCTAACTGTGAAGTAGTGCC
>JAGPOW010003364.1:27240030-27251146 GCA_030014935.1 Caiman crocodilus | reverse complement strand
TCACCCCTCAGCAGCTTATAGGCAGCCACCAGGTCCCCCCTCAGCCTCCGTTTACTGAGGCTGAACAGGTTCAGGTCCCTCAGACGCTCCTCATAAGTCATGTGACTCCCTGGGCAGTCTTCAAGTGCCCTCTAATGTGCTTTGCTTACCAACCTTCTGGATGGTCTATAGCAGTAGAACTAGGTACTGCAGTAATTCCATTACTGCTTCCCCAGGTTATTCTCCTATTATATCATTGCTTCACTCTATCAATCTACTGTATACAAAAAAAAAAATCATGGACTAAATATAGACATTGGATTTATGATGCATTGGGACCTACCCAACATCAACTTTCCAGCTAAACCCTGCCCTTTTAACCAGCTATTCTCATTCTCTTCTCCCAACCCCACCTTCCATCTCTCATCCTTTGACTACAGCGACATTCATTCCCTCCACCCATCCACACCTGTCTCTCATCTACTGACCACCTTAATTTACATTTTAACTGTCTGGCTTTTTGCATACATACTGGCCTCTTGGTCTGTGCTCTTCATGGATGGAGTAGTAAAGCAGCCATCTGTGCAGACGCTTCCTCAGCCTGACAAAGGGTGTTTGTGCCTAAAAGCTTGCTAATAAGTTTTCCAACTATTTGAGTTGGTCCAATAAAAGATATCATATTTACCCAAAGAACTTTGTCTAACACAGCAATAGGCACTTCTCATTAAAAGCTCTGGCTGCTTATCTCTTTATAGCTAGCCCTCCTCTTGACTACTCAAGTGCAATTGGCCTCTGTTTTTTTTCCTCTCTCAGTAGCAAGAGCTGTAGTTTCCCAGTTGGGTCATTACAGAGGAACTTGTGAACAGCCTTCCCTTTCTGAACAGTCAAGCATAAGAAAACATACAAAAGTTTCAAGGTTATCTATTACCCCAGGTAAAGAGAGGTAGTTAGCCATGTTAATCTGTACTCAGGCACAGCAGGGCAGCATCTTATAGACTTAGAGAGGCATGAGCTTTCATTATAACCCATTTCAAAGGCTATGATGCATCTGACTCCAGAGCAGCTGATGAAGTGGGCTGTAGCCTATAAAAGCTCATGTGTTTCATCACCATGGGTATATATATATTTCTGTTACTTCAATATTGCTGAGCCATATTAGGGAGGATTTAAACATGTTAGCTTGGTACTGGAAGCAGTTCAGTCATGACAGCATGATACTTCCACAAGTATAACAGCTTCCACTGAACTCCATACTGCCACAGCTAGACTGCTACCAGAATCCAAATTAGCTAGTTATAGGCTAGCTTGAGTAGAACCATGCTATACAGCAACACAATACGCTCCAATAAGAGGTGAGAATAAAAGGGGCCAGGACCAAGGCCCCCATATCTAGGCCCTCACCTCAGTTACTGAAGTTGTAGTCCTTGTATCGTAAGAAAGGAAAGCAAGCCTACAGGGGGTCTGGCATCTCAGGGACAGGTCCTAACCTACTTTTTGGGAGAACTGCCAGCCCAATGAAGTGTGCTAGTGGGAAAGGCATCATAAAGGCCCTTGGCCATGTTACAGTTTTGTTTAATTGATTTTCCTCTGTCTATTTTGTGCATCACTGCTGATGGAGTTTCATGGAGCAAACTCTTCCCTGCAATAGGCCCTATGGAGCGGTGCTGTACAGGCCTTGCTGAGCTTCCAAATGCAAAGTCCTGGATTCCAGACTCAGTCTGGGCAAGAGGAAGGACAAGCCAAGCAAACTATGGACTATTCCTGCCCTTTCCTCCCCCTGACTTCCCCAGGCTATAGAAGTACCACAAAGAGCCCACCCAGTAACTCAGGCTCTTAGGTACAGGCCTACTAACAGCAGGTTCATGGCTCTTGTCCCCAACAGCTTCTTGCAGTTAGGTTCTGGCTTAGGCATGTGGCTGGCCTGACCCCCTCCATGTTCCAGGCAGAGCAATATCCAACTCTTGAACCCACCCAACCAATATTGTAGGGTACAAGGAACAACTTGCAAGTGGTCTTATCTAGTAGTTAGGCCACCAGAGGGCCAGAGTCCAAAACAACTGGCTATGTTAAAGACCAGGAGTCAGATATGAAGTCACCAGATCCAGGGGAAAAATCCAGAAGCCAAAGTTCAGGAACAGAGCAAGCAGGGTCAGGAAACCAGAAAGCACAGGAATAGAAAAGCTTGCCAGAACAATCCTGCAGAAGAACTTATTAGCTAGCCTGCAGGCAGTTTACATAGATGGAAATAAATAGAGAGGGTACTCTCCCCAGCAGCCAATCAGGAGGCCCAAATCATAGCCAACTGACTCATTAGCTGGGGCAGGGCTGCCATCCAGCCAGCCATAATCCCAGGCAGGTATAGCCAACTAAGCAATTAGCCCAGAGCGTTGGAGTCCATGACAGAGGGCCTGGCTCTCCTTAACCCAATCACTGAAAAATTACAGCTTCAGAAGATGTCTGAACCTCAAGCCCTTAGCAGTAATCCCATGGAGGTCTCCATAGCCCCAGACAGTAATATCATTTGATGATATCCAATAGTCAGCCAAGTGAACTCTATAATGCACTTGTATTTCTTTCTCTTTATACATTCTTTGAGGAAAATACTGCAGTTCCATCTTTAACATCCTGATATTCCATCATTCCTGGCAGATTTGTAGAGATGTTTATGTTTATTACCTTAATGTAATATAGATGACTCTAATCTCCAGTTTTTGATTTAGATTCTGCCATGAATTCCCACATGTGTGCTTAGCCAGGAGAGGACTTTATCTCTGGATTGTGTCAAGCAGTTAAAGCTTGGCAGTGTGTTGAGTTGCTTTTTCAGTATTCCAATTATTTTTTCTATTTCTCATTTTCAAAGCTAATAAAAGCAAAGGTCAGTGTAGCCTCATTCTTTGGCCATCCTTAGGCATAGGCCAAAGAATTAAAGAGCTCTGTATGTGTTTTAGCATCACTTTATTTTTTTCCTAGTGAGCTTCCATTTTCATGTGTGTCCAGTCAGTTTCAGTGGATCATTGGCTAGCTAGATCATTGACTGTGACTCACACAGTCTAATCACACCCTTCCTTGGGTCTTCAGCATTTTTTTGGCATGACCAAAATACATCCAATATTTCTGCACCATTCTTGGTATCAGAGTTTGCAATTCATATCCTTTTTTTGTCATCCAGGATTCACAAATATTTATGAAAAAAGTATACTGCAGCCTTTACAATTCTTCCTTGGATGTTCCTCTTGTGTTTTAATTATAGAGAACAATCTTCTCCATTTATCTCAGAAAATACTACAACTTACCTGCTGTAAATCAGCAGAGCTCCCTTAAAGTTAATTGAGGCTTTAATCTTTCATTTCACATTTTAGTGCTTTTATGCCATTTCTCTGTATTGCTTCATGTGCACATACATGTACTCAGAACAGCTTTTTCTTGCAGTACCATAAATAGCATCATGTCAGAAAGAAACCATTCTGGATCATACCATGACTTTCAAATGGCAGCCTATATCGGTAGCGGAGGAAGAGTGGGGAAGATTTGGTACATTAGCAGCAGCTCCTGGATGCTGTTAGAAACAACAATGAACTGTTGTTTATCTGTCATTTGTTTTTATATCCTGCTTTCTAGGAGGCTGCTTTATTTAATTTGGAGGGGAGGGGGGTTCTTCCTGTTTTTCCTATTTTTTATTTTGGTTTGAGTTAGGCTCATTACTCCTGAAGGGGAGGGAAAGGCAGCACTGGTCCAAGTTCAGCAAGTACCCATATTTGGCATTCCTGTTAATTTCAACAGCTGATCCATGCAGAGCGGTCAGGCAGGATCAGGCCAAAGTACTGGTTCTTATTCAGGCTACAGAGGGAATTCTACCTAGCTAAGGAACTCAAAGTTTGATCGAGATTACGATTATGTAACAACCGGGGGCCTCTAGAACACAATTATTTGAGTCAGTTTGTATAATTTGCCAAAGTCAGTGCTCCTGCCTAAATCTCTTTCAGAATCATATCAACATTGTCACAGAATCAGAGCAATAGGGCTGGAAGGGACCTCCACAGGTCATCTCTTCCAGTGTTTCTCAACTGGTGGGTCACAATCCGAAAGTGGGTTGCAAGAATATTTGAAAGGGTTCCCAGCAGGTCCCCAGAGAAACCCATGAAAGCACGGGTTTTCCCTTTCAGGTTGTCAATGTTCCAGCTTGCAAGCAGCTGCTTGGGATGACTAGAGGCAGCGGGTGCACATGCGTCTGTGCACACAAACACACATGGCCAGCATAGACTGAGGTCAGGTGTTGGGAGCAGCCCCAGCTGCTGGATGCCGGGAGCAGGGCTACAGCAGGGCAGGAAGGGAGAAGGCACCTGGCCCTTCAGCAGGGGAAGGAGGCGGGGGCGGCCCTTCACAGGGGAGTTGGCAGCATGGAGCCAGAGCTGGAGCCCATAAACTCAAGGGCCTGCACTCACTGCTCACACTCTGCTCCAAGCAAGATGGGGGCAGCTGGGTCCTCCTCCAGCAGGGCTGGGGGTGGGCCAGGGACTGAGGGTTGGGAGTGAGAGGTGCCAGCAAGACCAGGGGGCAGTGGCTTGGGGATGAGAGGCACCAGTAAGACCAGGGGGCAGTGCCTTGGGGTGAGGGACACCAGCAAGGCCAGGGGGCAGTGGCTTGGGGGTGAGGGGTGCCAGCAGGGCCCAGGGGGACAGGGGACAGGGGACTGTGGGTCAGGCACTGGCCAGACCAGGGCGTGTAGGATGGGACAAGCCATAGATCTTGGCAAATGGGTCCCAGTACAAAAAAGGGTGAGAACCAATAATTTAGTCCAATCCCCTACCCAAGGCAGGATCATCCCTATCCAAATGATCCGATACAAATCCAGTCTAACTTCTTAGCAAAACTACATAGTCATCCCTGACACAACAGAAGACATAACACCTCTGACAGGCCCCTGACCCACCTACTGCTGTGAGGACATCCTCATGGCTAGGCTGGTTGTGAAGCAGCAGGCACCATGTGGCCAGAAGAGGCACCACTGGTTAGTCCAATGATAAAAGGCTCTGGGCAGAAGTGGAGAGAGAGAGAGAAACACTGGCGATGGAGCCATAGCCAGAAGTGGCCCAGTGTGGCTGGCCTGGACCAGCAAGCCAGGAGGAATGGTACGGGCTAAAGGCACTGACAGAGTGCCAAGAGAGAACCTGGGCTAAGTACAGACAGTCAAAAAGCCCAAGGCTGAATTGATTCAGTCTTTGCAGGTTAGTCTAAACTGCAGGGATTGAACTGATAAGAAAATAAATGCAACTTTTGATTCAGGAAATGCAGCCACATGTCTGCAGTGGCTCAGACCAGAAGCCAGGGCAGGGTGGGGGGCCCTAGAACATGCCTCCCAGCCTGCCAGCTGCTGCCAAAGGAAAGGAACTGAAGCTCCAAGGCTTTTCCCCTCCTCCCTCCTCAAACAAAGTGGGCATGATAAGGCGCCAGCCCATGCTCTGCCTGGGTGGAGTGGAAGGCAATGGCATTGAATTAATAAAAGCTTGAACAAAAATAGTTCTCTCTCTAAAAAAACTATAAACTAAAATACAACCTGGACTGTATGTTCTCTTACTTTTCCTGCGGTCCCCAAGGTCTCTGGGATTTGCAGTCCACAGCCACAAAAGCAGGATTCTGCAGGGGTGCTCCTCACTTCTTCCTCCTGCTTCCAAGTGCTTCTGGGATTTGTAGTTCCCAGTCACAGCTGGCACTGAGTTTTAGCAGGGCATGTCTGTATTGGGTGGAAAAGTGAATGTAACCCTCCTCCTTGGCCCAGACCCCAACATGAGTTTTCCTGGGGGGCCCGTGAGCCAGGCAGTGACCCAGTCTTCACTGCTTCAGCTAGGGAGCAGAGGGGCAGGGTCAGTCCTGCTCTCTGGAGCAGACAGCCCAACCCAGCCCACGGCTGAAAAGCATGCTGGGGGACTGATTTAACTTGAAGCAGGAAGGGATCTGGGACAAAAGTTTCATAAAGCAGTTTGACCTAAATCAGTTAAGTCTGATACAGTCAACCAGGTTTATATTAAACCAGTCTCAACCATGTTGATTTAAATGGTTTAAACCAGTTTCTGATCATTTAAACTGGTTTATGAGTAACTTCTGTCCCTAGTCCTGCAGGTGGAACTGTCCCTAGTTCCTTGACCAGTAACTTTTCCTGGATCCAAAACCCCCAGAATAGGGAGTGAATCCTAGGTCCCCCCAGGTGAACCTACATACTGCGTTTGACTCCAGTTGAATTGCTGCAGCTGGTGAGTCAGGCAGCAGTGACCCCATAACACTACAACGTGACACAGCCCCAACATGACACAGCTCAGGCAGTGAGACATGTGCACTGATTGACGCAGTGGTAGTGAGCCTGTCACACACCCACAGTTACCACAGATAAAGCATGGGAACCATGGCAGCCAACATCCTTCTGCTGTAAAGCTTGTTAATACCCAGGGAAGAGATCCCAGGAACCCTATGTCCCTGGCTCTAAATGAAGCCAAAAACCCCCACAGCCTGTATCAAGTTTATGGGGTAAAACTCCTTGCTGACCCCAAATATGGTGAGCAGTGTGACCCTGAGCAGAGAGGCAAGACCTTCTCTCTAGCCAGGAGCCCCTAGTTTTAAGTCCTAGCAGGAGCACTGGCACACTCCAGTCAAAATCCCTAGCCTTGGCTGCAGCCGATACCCAACCCCTCCTAGGAAGGCTTAAAAAACCCTGACATGTGTAGCAGCACATGGGAAGTGGATGGCATTCTCTCCATGCAGCAATCATGTCATAGCATCAGCTATGTCAGACCATGTAAAGTCACAGTCTTCCTTAATTTGGTTGGAGCAACAATGACCTCTAGTGGCCATTTTGATTCAGCAAGGGCATTTTATAGTATTTCCAATGTCTCTCCTCTTTCAGATTCTGCTTCAAATGTAATGTCCTCTGAAAGACCCCAAAGCAAAGGATACTTAGTAAATGCACAACAACATTCCAACCCTACTGATAAATATAAGCCATATGTCTGTCATCAACAGTTTAATTATTGCCATTAACAACTCCAAGGGTTTGTGTAGTTCTCGGATTGAGCTGTGGAATGCGTAGAAAGACAGGAACTGAAAACATGTAGCACTTCAGAAAGCACTGATTTTAACTTAAATTACTGTTATCACAGATCGAGAATTATTTCATTATCTTTGCTAGATATTTCTTGATACAGATAATATTGTCCTCTGAATTTTAACTGCATAACTACATTACAAATATGTATGGAAACATATTGTTTGGTTTATTTAATAAGTCTAAATATTATATGAGCTATTCTTTGATTATTGCTACTGCTTTGTTTCCAGTAGCTGATTGGCTACATATTATAACAGGTTACTAACCTTCTTTGGCTTATTCTGCATGCAATACAGATATAAAAGCTAGGCTACCCCTAGATTACCGCCTCCTTTTTCCAGGCATCCAAAGCACCCAGTCGCCCTGGCTGACAAAACAATCTGCCTTGCCCACACCAGAGAGAGATATCCTCCTCCATATAAACTGAAAGAGCCTCTAGACAAAGCTGATGTAACTGGACTCTATAAAGGAAATGGCTTCCCGTCTCCTAGATGCCTCATTCAGCTTCCTCCTGTCTCCTACATTCTGCCAGAAGTCTCCTGTTTATTGGGAAGGTGGGGGTTGTGTGTAGTGAGCACTGCCAACAAGCAGACTGTTCTGCAGGGAGATGGTCTTGGTGGGGAGAGTGCAGCTCGTGCTGGGATTGCTGTCAGCACTAGGAACCCCACTGAGAGTCAGAAGAAGTCGGTGGTGGTGGTGTACAGGGCTCCAGTCCCAGGCAGCCTTTGACCCCAGCTGACTTCCTGCCCCTGGGCCAGGGGGCTGGACTTGATGACCTTTCAAGGTCCTTTCCAGCCCTAATGTCTATGAAATCTGAACATTTCAAAAGATCTATTTTTTTTTTATATTTAAAACAAAGATTTTACTCACTATAATCTTTTGACATCCTGATTTCAAAACACTACAGACAAAGTTGATAAGACTGTACAAAATATATACACACACCTCAGGGATCCAATGACAGCACAAACTCCTCAGGCTCTTGGCTAGCATGCTATCATTCAAACCCCTTGGTGTCTGAACCCCATATCATTTGAACCCCTTGGCTTTATAGCCTTTATAGTTCAGTAATCTGTGTAGTAGGTTGGAAGATAATTCATCTCAGGTTGGTAATGACAAAAACGTTACCATCTGAAGGCTATTTGATGGCCTGTGTGAAATGCATTTTAAATCTCAGTCTGTTTACCAGTGGAGCTGCATGTTGACCAACAAAGCTGTCTTGGTGGGCTAATAGCCCACCTTGGTGTGCTATGTATTGTCATATAGCAGGTCCAAGTTCAACACATAAATGGGAATCCCTATGCTAGCAGGGGATGGGAATACTAAAACTGCTATTAGATCTAATTTCTTACATGAGGCTGGTTGGAGAGATCCTATTTGATCATCAGAAAGCAAGGCCAGTGAGTTCCATGAGGTCTTACAATGATGAATTTTAGAAGTAGCTGTGGATTTCTTCTCCAGCTCAGTCAAAAGTTAACTGTCTTTTTCAAATGGGTTTGCATTCACTAGCTCCTTTACAAAGAAAACCATGAGGAAAAAATATTTCAGAATTCTTAATACCTTTTGAGGAAAAAGAATAATATGATTCAGGCCCTGTTATATACAAACAATAAGCTAACACACTCCAAACTGGGACTACAGGCTGGTCTCTGAGGGCACCTGCACACATGCATCAAGGCTGCTCTAGTGCACTGTAAATAAATTGAGTCTGCTGGATCCTGGTAACTACTGCGCTCCAGACACTCCAGTGCCTTGTGTATCACCATCCCCACGCTGAAAAAAGGCAACAGGGGCACTTTAAGTAACGCTTGTTCAAAAGCTTTAATTAAAGTGCCCCACCACCATTTTTAAGTGTAGGGATCCTGAAACACAAGACTCTGTGAATGCTTTAATTTGAGCGACTCTCAGAGCCACTCTAATAAGTGTCCCCCCTCCCCCCAGCACATGTGTGAACAGCCTGAGAAAGGCCATTTTCATTAGTGTATTTAAAGCACTGGTAATGTTGAAGATAACAAGCCAAAGTCTCCTGTCAAATAAACCTCTGCAACTCTACTAACCTCAAAGCAACTGAGGGACATGACTATAATGTATAACTTTTGAAGTGACTTATTTAATTTCCAAAAGAAGCCAAAAATATCCTATTTTTGTTTCACGAAGTCAGATTAATGCTCAACTTAAATAGAGAACAGAATGGAAAGCTTTATGCACAGGAATACAGCTTTCAGAACTGTAACCATCACAGACTTAAACTAACTGTGAAAGGCCTTTCAGCATTTCTTTAAAGGTATGTGTGAATGGGAGCAATTTACTCACTTGCCTCAAACACTTAAACTTCCTAGGGAAGTGGTCCTCGCTCCTACCTTAGATAAATTCAAAAAGAAGTTGGATGAATACCAGTCTGGGGTCATATGATCCCAGCATGTGCTCCTATCAGTGGTGGGGGGTCAGACTGGATGATCTGTTCAGGTTCCTTCTGACCCCAAACTACTATGAAACTACTATGAAGCTATGAAACTCCCCAGCATGGAAAGATAGGACACAGAGAGTGGGATGATTGATGAGTATACTTCCTCCACTTCCTTTTGGGCAGGTCAGCCCCTTGCAGAGACCAGGAGATCATGGGGACTGCAATTATTACAAACCATGGGAAGGCTTCTTGTACCTTTCCTCTCATTCTTGTTTGTGCATATAACCAATATTACCAGAAATATATTACCAAGCAGAGTCAAGCAACTGGAAGACTACTTCTTGTTAATTAAGACAGACAAGGTTCTTTGGGTGAATCTGATATCTTTTATTAGACCAACTTAAATAGTTGGCAAACAATTATTAAGCAAGCTTTCAGGTTCAAAGCTTCCTTAGCCTGACCCTCCATCAGGCTAAGGAAGTATCAGCAGTCGGTGTGTGCTCTTCCTGGATGGAATGAAAAGTAAAGAAGCCAGGGGCTGGGCTGGTATGCATGCAAGACAGGCAGTCAGTGAAAATGTAGACTGAGGAGTCAATGGGTGAGAGACAGGCTGGGGGAGAAGGGGGATGAATAGGCAGGTTGTAATGTGTCATAAATCCAATGTCTATATTTAGTCCATGGTTTTTAGTATCCAGGAGGTTGATGAAATGGAGCTCATAGGCTCGTCTCTGGGAAGTGTTGTGTAAGTTTCCCTTGAGGATCAGGACTGAGAGATGGGAGAGAGAGTGGCCCTCCTGTGAGAAATGTGCCCCCACCAGTAACTAGGTATTTCTGTCTTTGATGGATTTCTGGTGTGCGTTCATTCTGGTGCGCAGTTGTTGTTTGGTCTCTCCTATGTATTTTCCATCAGGGCATTTGGTGCATTGGATGTGATATATTACACGTCTGGAGGTGTAGCTGAAGATCTGGGAAGGCTGATGGCTCTGTTGTGGGGTGCAGTAATAGTGCAGGTGGTGAAGAAGTGTTGGCAGGTTTTGCATTTCTTGTCCTGGCACAGTCTGGATCCTTTAGGTGTGTTCTGGGCTTGAGGAAGTTTGGTGAGGTTGGCGAGGTTCGGTGCTTGTTTGAAGGCTAGGATGGGTGGCTCTGGGAAGATCTCTTTAAGAAGAGGGTCTCTTTCCAATATAGGTTGCAATTGTTTGAGGATTTTCCATACAGGTTCGAGGGAGGGGTGATATGTCATAACAAGCGGTGTATAATTTGTGGGGTTTTTCTTCCTACTGCAGCAGTTCTTCACATGGTATCCAGGTGGCTCTTTCAAACATGCGATCTCTCTCTCTGGAGGAGTGTCCTTGCTGGGTGAAAGCCTTTTTAAGATTGGTGAGGTGGCAATCCTGGGTGTTCTCTTCAGTACAAATGCAGTGGTATCTGAGGGCTTGGCTGTATATTACAGCTTTTTTGGTGTGTTTAAGGTGATTGCTGGTTCTGTGCAGATATGTATGTTGGTCTGTGGGTTTCTTGTATAACATGGTCTATATTTTATCATTCTGGATACTGATCATCGTGTCTAAAAAGGAGATGCTGGTGCTGGAGTATTCTAGAGAAAGTTGGATGGAGGGATGGTGATTGTTGAA
>JAGPOW010003364.1:27139043-27230142 GCA_030014935.1 Caiman crocodilus | reverse complement strand
TATTCTGAGTTGTAATCTTGTTCCTGTAGATATGTAAGGCAGGCTTGGATGCCATCCTGGTGTGGGATGTTGGTATATAGGCTGGTAACATCTATGGTGACTAGGAGTGTGTTGCTGGGAAGGTGGTCTATGTTTTTAAGTTTCCATAGAAAGTCTGTAGTGTCTTGTACAAAATTTGCTCTGTGGGTGACAAGTGGTTATAGGATTGATTCAATGAAACCTGATATTTTCTCAGCTAGGGTCCCGTGGTTGGATATGATAGGTCTGCCAGGGTTCCCTTGTTTGTGGATTTTAGGAAGCATGTGAAAAGTCCCTGGGTTAGGTAGTAGGGGGATCAAGGTCTGTAGTTTTTCTTGTAGTCTTATGGAAATGATTTGATGGTATTGTTGAATTTCTTGGTGAAAAGGGGAGTAGGATCTTCTTGTGGTTCTTTGCAGTAGGTGGTGTCAGAGAGCTGTCTGTTGGCTTCCTTTATGTAGTCTTCATGGTTTAGGATGACTGTGGCTCCTTCTTTATTTGCTGGTTTTATTACTATTTAGTGGTCAGATTTTAGAGATTCTGTGGCCTTTTTCTCTGGTGGAGAGAGGTTGTTGTGGTGGTGTGTGTTGCTGAATATTTCATTGTTCATTCTTTTCCTGAAGCAGTCAATGTAGCGGTCAAGGTTAGGGTTTTGTTACGGTGTCCAATCTGATTTTTGGGGTGTTTTTTGGTGTTGATCTTTTCCTGAATGTTGTCAGAGGATAAGTTGTTGTTGGGAGTGGGTTCAGTTTGGTCGTGGAAATATTCCTTGAGGCAGAGGTGTCGGAAGAATTCTTCTAGTTCTCCAAATTGAAGTATTTTATTGGGGTATTTTTCTGTACAGAAATTTAGGCCTTTAGAAAAGACAGATTTTTCAGTTTTGGTAAGTGTGTGTGTGGAGAGATTGATAATATTTGTGGGTTGGTTGTTGCTTTCAGTTTTATCAGGTCTGAGGTTGGGATGTTGTAAGGTGTTGGTGTTGTTCCTCTGATGGTTGTTTTGTGGCTGAGGAGCTTGTTCTTGGAGTAATTTGTTCCATTTCTTCTTTATATGTGGGATGAATGTTGCAGAAAGTTTTGCGTAATCTCTTTGTATCCATTGTATATTATTAGGGAAGATGACTCAATTTCTGTCTTATAAGTTCTTGTAGTATGTGGTGACTTCCTTCCTGAGTTGGTCTCTTTTGGAGTAGGTTACGTGAAGTAGATGATTTCTAATTTTCTCTGAAGTTCTTCTGCATAGTTGTGAAGCATATTTGGAGTTGTGTGTAGTAGTCAGAGGATTGTAGCTGCTTAGTCCTCAGAGAACAAAGTTGTTAATTAATTAACCTATGTACAGCCCCTGTTCAGCCTTCATTAGTCATAGGAGTATTCTATCTGCAATTTCATTTGTCAAAATACTACTCTCACTTAGAGGTCCTGACATATTTGAACAGCTATTTATTCACCAGTGCATAGACAGTGTGTATTTCATTGGCTGGCACTGTGTCAGAAGCTGTGCTGCTATTTGTCATAGTGGAGGCTCCATTTGGCCCCTCAAATGAACTTGTTACAAGTGAATAAGGCATTTCTTTGCATTGCATGTCATTACTGCAACTCATTGCATAGGGGGAACCTGTAAAAATACAAAATCATTAAAAATTAAATAGCAACACAATAAATTATCCAAATAAAACACCTCTCTCTCTTTGAACAAGAAAATAAGCAATTGCTTTCTCAGGCCCAATCTTCCAATACAGTAGTTTTACTCTATTCCAGTTAGATTCAATTTAAGAGCAGCTGTTGAAAACCTGGCCGCCACTGCCACTGCTTCTTCTCACCACCCAACAGGCAATTCATTAGGTTGTAAACTTCCAATCAAAAGTATACTAGCTATGCCATACACCACTATCTAGAATTCTGAAATATTCAGCTAGCTAAGTTCTTTCATACCTCAATCACTGTAGGATCAGAAAATCTCACAAGCACTGTAAACTCTGGAATTTCTCTTAACACTCCAGCATGGGGGGAAGGGAAAGTGTTGTTATCTCATGTTGCAAAGGAGGAAGTGAGGCACAGAGTGCTTAAGAAACTGGACAAAGATCACAAAGCCACCTTTCAATATGTCTATTGAAATTAAATGAATTTGATTCGTACATTTTTCTTGCCCACTTAATACTATGCACAGACAATCTAAGGAATGATTTACAAAGGGAATAGGCCAGACATGCTGGTTTAGAATAAATATTCAAGATTAGCTATTCCACACTGTCTCCCCATGTGCAGTATGCCTTTTTATTCTGTTCTGAAAGTGGGTTAATTTAAACTATGAAAAGATGGTTTTGAGGTGGGGAAAGTATCCATGCAGGAGTTAGTACAAAATAGCTGTTGTGCTCTAAATTCACAGCCTTATATGTCATAACACCCTTTTGACTTTCTAAGGTAAACAAATCCTAAAAATGCATGATGCACAATTTTCAAATCATTCTGTGTAGTCGACCACTTTAAATGGGCTTATCCAAAGCAAACACTTACATTCATCTCCTGGCACTTCACTAGCACCCTGATCTCTAAGATAAAAAGACAACAGGAGAATCTATTTAGTCATTTCAATCAGCTGCAGAAAAAAACATGACAATGATTACAAATATTTCATTGATAATGTGCATTCAAGGAAGTACCTGGAATGGTGTCCAGATGGTGTGCCTGTAACAGAGGAAACATGTTGTAAAGATATAATGGTTATAGTATTCATACAACTCTTATTCATCTTAGTCCAACTTTAATTCAATATAAACTTCACAATGGTTTAAAATCATAGAGCATTAGGGCTGGAAAGGACCTCAGGAGGTCATCTGATCCAACCTCTGCTCAAAACAGTACCATCTCCAACTAGATCATCCCAGCCAAGGCTTTTTTACCCATGTCTTAAAAACCTCCAAGGATGGAGGTTATACAACCTTGTTAAGGAACCTGTTTCAGTGCTTTATTACCCTCCTTGTGACAAAGTTTTTCCTACTATCTAATTTAAACTTCCTCTGGTGGAACTTGAGAGCATTACTCCTTGTTTCTTACCAGGATGGATAAAAATCAAATTAACAAAAAAAGTAAAATAAAAAAAATAAGATTTTTTTTTATTTAAATCTCTTTTTTTAATTTCATTTTTTCTGTTAAGATGCATTTTAGAAAAATAAAACTATATAGTTTTAATTTAAGATATATTAAAGTTCAAATATATCATCATGAAATAGGGATTATAACTTCTAATAATATACTATTTGAGACAATATTGCTGGCTAAAGTGTAGCAGAAACAAAAATTGAACAGTGTACAAAAAGTCTAGTGGGGAAAATTGTTAACCCAAGTCTTGATGGGTGAAGCAATGTCCACAGTGATCCAGTAATATGTCCTTGTGTGACAACAGAAGGGACTGTCTACTTTACAGAAACAATTGATACATCAGGGAATGCACATGCAGCACAATACTTCCAAGAAGTGGCAGTAAAAGCTATAAAAAACTGTGAAAAAAATTCAAATGTCTAGTAAGCAGCTTTGTCACACACAATGCTGTGCATGTTTTAAAGATGAGAAGAAATCTAGAAGAAAGTGAAGAAAGCCCCAAGCTAATAACATATGGCTGATGCACCCTTTTGCCAAAGAGTTCAGTGCTCCAGAATAGAGGCTAATGTTGCTGAAATTGCAAAATACTTCCATAGCAACCACTTTACAGCAGCTACTCTGAAGAAAGCAGAAGGAAACAAACTAACTCTCCCACAAAGTGTGCAATGGAACCCAGCAGTGGACTGTTTTGAGCAATATATTGAAATGCATTTCAATATAACTGGCCTACGGTGACAATTTGTCTACAAAACCATGACAAAACAGACAGAACTGTCATAGCCAAAAGTTCTCAACATTGCACTAAAGAGAAATATAGAACATATGCTGACTATCCTGAAGCCTATCTCTGTAGCCTTGAATAAAGTGCAGGGAAATCATTGCTTCATTGCTGATCCTGTTGAAATTTGGAAGGGACTGTGTGAGGCCTTGGAAAGAGAAATAAGCAATGACAAAATAAAATTACAGGCATTTAAAAAATGGATCAAGCAATACCTCCAGGTCATTTTCTTGCCAGTATTCTCAATACACAGTACCAAGGCCAATCCTTAACTCCTGAAGAAAAGGAGCTGGCTATGACACGGGCATCTAGCAATCATCCCTCCATAATACCAACTATAATAAATTTCAGGGCTAAGGGTGAACCATGCATGAAATATATGTTTGCTGATGAGGTTTTAAAGAAAGTCACACCAGTGAACTGGTGGAAGTCACTTAAGCACCTGGATCCATCAGAGACTAGTGAAGTGATAATCCAGCTTTTACCAGCAGTAGCTTCTTCTGCAGGTATAAAAAGAACATTTTCTTCCTTTGGACTAAGTCAGTTTAAATTAAGAAATCACTTGGAAACTGAAAAAGCAAGATAGCTTGTCATTCTTTTCTAGTTTAGGAATAAACGGGAAGAGGAAGATGAGGGCTGAGTTTGCTGCATAACCAGGATTTTAAGTTTCTCATGTTGACCTGGCTGAAATAATCTATTTGATTTTTGTTAAAAACACATTTTACATAACTAAAATAGTTAAAAATTCAAAATATATATACTTGTATTGTTAATATCATTGTATATTTTTGTTGTTGAAGAAAAATATCCAAAATAAATAAGCTTTTTTAGGTAAATAAAATAATGTAATGTCATAATTCAGTTTTTGATATAGCGACAAAATTAATCTGAAAAAATATCAAAATAAATCTGCCTCAAAATGTACAGAGTGTACCTTCTAAAAATGAAACCTACATCTATCTCTGAGTTGTGAATATGTATTAAAGTTATATAAAACAACAAGAATGCACTTTTTGTAGAAAACAATGATTAAATCAAGGCTTCCTGACCAGTGATTAAATCAAATCCACTCTGTTTCTTACCTTGTAATTTGATTTTCTTCTTAGAGATCAAACAGGCTAATCCAATGATGAAAATAATCCCTACTATCACTCCAGTTGTAGCATACACTGGCATGTAATAAGAGGCTAAGAAAAAGAAAAGAGTTAATTAATCTCACAAAGTAGGTGATAGTTAAAGCACTTTATCATTATCATGTCTACAATGTTTTACATGTAATCAAACAATGTTAGGTATTCTCCTTTCAACAATATATTGATTCCAATGACCTGAAAATTTTGTATGTCGGTGCTGAATTATTTTTTTAAAAGAGGTAACTAGTTTTCCATAAACTAATTCACATTATAAGAAAAAAAAACAGTGTTCTACAATACAGATCCAAAACAATATATTTTCCAGTAGTACTTTTATACATTGAGGTTCATATTTTTTAACAGGTTTTAGAAGGGTCTCCATTTGTTTCTATAATCTTTTTTCAGTATAAAACATGGATTTGGTGTTCTGCAGCATGTATCAAATAAACCACAGTCCGCCTCCTCCTCTCCCTTGTTCCTGCACTAGGTTTATACTAGGCACATCATACTTTTGGCATGCTGGGCCATGCAAATACTAGTGTGGAGGAGAGATGAAGCCCAGGATCTTTCTAATCTCCTCCTGCTTGTATAATAGATCCTACTTGTCCGGCCAATGACATTCGGATTCCACTGATGTCAAGGGCATGTTTGCCATTAACTTGTTGAGGCCAGGACTTCATGATCTCAAGCTATATGTGATATGTTAGAACAAGCAAGCTGCAGAACATTGAAAGACTATCATTTGTGCCCACGATGAATCAAGTTATTCAATCTAAGTCATTTAAAAATAAATCTAGTCTCTAAACTTCTTAGGCCAGGGGCCATTTCCTTTGATGTTGTATACAACTCGTAATGATAGCATTAATACCTTTCCAAGAGATTTTCATATTGAAGAGCTGCTTTTAGTGTCTATCCTAATCAAAATGAATGGAGCTGTACACAAAAACAAAGGCCCATGAAATATTCCCATTCGCTATGTTTCTGCTAATTCTTTTTCCTTAGAGACAGCAAATAATCTTTCCTGTGGCTGAACTAGCGATGAGATGAGCCATGTGTTCATTTAAGCCAGTGGTTCCCAACCTTCTTGGATTCAAGGCAACCCTCACCAGACTCAGGGCAACTCTCCATAACTTTTACGTATTGAATTAAACCTAATTTCAAAAACTAATGTATGCATTATAGTGCTAGCCTCCTTACACAAGGCCTGGGCAGCAGGTGTGGGCAACTGTCCAGGCAGGGACAAGCCTAAACCTGGTTTATCTGCTCAATTTATTGGCTTATCTTCTCACACCTTACGGTACCCTTCAAAGGATCTTATGGCACCTCTGGGTGCCCTGGAACCCTAGCTGAGAATCACTGATTCAAACACACTAAGGCATAAAAAACCTTGGGTGGTTTAACACCAGAAAATAGGAAATGAAAAAAACCCAATGTCATCATTTTCAGGCAGGTAATAGTTCTAGAAGCTACGGCATATTGTTGATATAGTTCTCACTTACATGGGGTAGGTGTTTTTCTCCCTTGCAGATACACTTTACTTGTAATCCTCCATACATGTTTACCTTCTGACCAGGCATTAACGACACATAAATATGTCCCATTATCAGAATAAGTAGCGTTCAAGATGGTCAGATTATTTACCACTTTTTTTTCATCTAAATCTGTATTGTTCAGTACCCGGTTCTTGATCTTCTCATCAACACAGCAGTGTGTATTATAAGACAAAGGAGGAGTATAAGAAACAGAAAACAGGCATTCACTTCTGTCAGTAGATTTGATCCAATACATGACAAACACTTGTTCTGGGTTTCTCATCTGAAATCTACAAAAGAGTGTGATGTTCTTCCCTTCTTCTATTGTAAGATCAGTCTCTAATTTTGCAGTACTATTCACAAAAACATTGTTTTCTGTAATGCAAAATGAAACAAACACAAAAGGGATTACAAATATGCACTGTAACTTCTTAGATATGCTTTACCTTGTAATGGTTCTTAAGATGACGACTGTTCCACCTCAACTACAACAGATACAATTTTATAGAATTTAAAGTGCTTTTGGTGATATATCTGAACTACCTGCAAGGCATTTTTACTTTAACAAGCCAAGCAGTGGAAGACCCAACATATAAAGTAAGTATTAGAGATTTAACCTTGTGAAATCTAGCAATACTCAGGCAGGTCCAGCCGGCTGTTGCTTGCACAAGAGCAGGGCTGGCTACTAGTGGTTACTTCCCACTCTACATGGAAACAGATGTCATCTGATTTTTCATTTGTGCTTCCTTTAACATTTTTAAGGTGGCATTTCTTGTACCATGTGACAGGAAAGTCAGTGGTATGAAAGATAGAAATAGATTGTGCTGAGTTATTGCAGCAGATGTCTATTACCTTGTGGCATTTTCCCTACTTTCTCATACCCATAATGTGGGTCTGTACCAGGGACAGAGGGGAAAGTGCTTCCCTCCTCAGCCAGCCCCACAGGCCTGGCTGGGAGGGGGAACACCTAATGTTCCCCACTACTCCAAACTTGTGCTGAGCAGGGAAACCCCCAGCACTCCCCGCTGCTCCATTTCACAGGTCACTCAAACACCCCACAATAACCTACTACTATGCAAAAGCAAGCACCTCACTGAGGCACATCCTTGGTCATTATATACTATTCTACCCTGGAACCTGTAAGAAGGATCATCAAACATGTATAGCCTATAGCCAAGGAGAACTTTGAGATAAATATTCCAACCCTTCCCCAACTTCTGGCCTTCAAGCAATCCCTAACCTTGCCTAATTCACCATCAGAAGCAAGCTCCCCTCTAATCAACAAACAGAAAATGGGATACAACCCTGCCTTACCAATTAATGCAAAACATGTAAGCATTTGTCTACTGTCACATTAACAACCACAATCCACGGACCCTATACATGTATATCACTGAATGTAACATATTTCATCCAACGTACCAAATGGCCTCGTGGAAACTATGTGGGTGAAACTAGATGGAAACTATTCACCAGAAGGAACTCTCACAGAAAAAAATATAAAGGGCAAAGACACATAAACACTTTCACAGAGCAATCAGCCCCTTTCTGAGCTCAAAATCTTCATGTTCAAAAGGAATTTACAAAACACCATCAGATCGTCATGAGATAAAAACTCATAACTTCACTGGACATTAAGAAGTCTAGACCTAATATAGATGGTATCTTTGTGGGTCATTCCAATATAACAAATTCTTCTATTCATCTCTCTATAATCCACAGGTAATAACGATCCTCTTCCTTTCTAAATAGTCTTGCTCTTCCAATAATTAGATTGCCTCCTTCTTTTGTCTCATCACATCTCTTCAGTCCAAGGTCACAGCCTTCCTCTGTTTCTCCAAACAAATTGTTCTCATTTATACAGACCACTTTTTTCTCAGCCTGTTGTTTTCATTAGTTCTGGATTTTTACAGCTTTGGACTCTGTTTACCACTCACTCAGGTCCGAATTCACTGGAAGCCAATGTCTCAGCCTTCATCACTCATATGATTCCTTGCTCCCAAAGGAGTCGGTGTTGAAATCACGGAACCAAAGTATTATTAAATGTAAGGGAAAGTGGCTGAACCTTGTATTCAGTCTTTAACCAAGCTCCTTGTTTTCTTTGCTGGCAGGAGACTATAAATATCTCTCTCTCTCTCACTATATATACAGATAGATAGATAGATTGATATAAAATGTATCACTCACCTGCTGTTTGGTTAATTATGACTACCATAAAAAAATTGTAATGTCGGCAGTGGGACACGTTGCTAAAAAGTGGGCAAGTCTTTGATTCTTTCTCATCTAGAATCGCTCCACAGGCAAATACTCCTCCTCTTTGCAAAGAAAAAAATGACAGTTGATCTGAGACACACTTCAGGTCCCAAACACGTCGTGTATCTTCTGAGCTACGTTCAGCTGTGATCTCAGAAGAACAGTTGATTAAACGGAATGTTTCCAGAGAATCATCAGCCACATACCAGACTCTTTTCTTATTGTCATTTGCAGCTGATCTACTACATGAAAGTGTAAGATTTCCTTTTTCTTGACAATAAAAGTAAGTTTCACCTGTTAAAAATATTTAGGTGGTTATTATGTAAAAGGATCCAGAAATTTGGACTCAGCTCATAAACAATCTGCAGCCTGTCTTGGTTGATTTTTAGTTCTTAATTTTGGGGGGGTGGTTCTGCTTGCTTGCTTGCTTTTTTAGTTTTGTTCCTTTAGGTTTAGGGGTGTGTTTTGTTTTGTTTTGCTTTGTTTTGTTTAAACCATATTTGAACTTCTTTACCAATCCTACAGCCATAATTGAGAACCCAGTTCTAGAGGGATGAGTGCCTACTGGATGCTACCATATGCCTCCTAGTATGTACTGGGCAAGTCTACATGAGATGTTTACTGTGGAGCTGCCTAACTAGCTCCACAGTAAAGTCTCCATGTCTACATGTGCAGCCCTATTAGGTCTCAGTAAACTAATAAACATGGCTGTAGGTTAGTACTTGTAAACACAAGTACTATCTTATGGCAGCATTATTTATTCTGTAGCAACATATGTGTAGATGCTGATGGGGCTGGCTGGGGCCCAAGGGTGCTTCAGTATAGAGGCTGCCTGCCAGCTAGCCCTGCACTAAAGCACCCTCATGCCTCAGCCAGCCCCTCTGCAGCATGTTGAGCCAGGTCAGAGCAGCTCCAGGCTAGCAGGCTAACCCCCTGAGCCCCCTGCCAGCCAGGGATGCTCCAACCCAGCTCAACCTGCTGGAGTGCCAGGTGCACAAATAATGTGGCACCCAGGAGCAATAAACTCTGTCATGATATGCACCAGAGTTTATTGTGTTGCATTAATTTCACATTTAGATGTGCCCACTGAACATCTTGTCATTTGGTATCAGTGGGAGCTGGGAGTACTGAGCACTTCATAGAGTGTAGCAGGAAAGATGGTGCTCCTTCCACTTTGAGAAGCAGGCAGGCTAGTGCTGAGGTAGCCTGCAGATGCAGCCAGGGTTGATCATCAGACCCTGGAGGGAGGCTGGGTTTAGGCAGGATATAAGCCCAGGCCCTGAGATGAGCCAGCAGTAACAGCCTGAGAGCACACCACCTCAGCAGAATAGCTCCAACTCGAAAAGATCAACATGGAGGGCAATGCTTAAAGCAGTCTAAAGATCTAGGGAGGAACCAAGGGAGGGATCCAGAGCCCAGATTGAGGGGATGAGGGTGTGGGGTCAGCAAGGGTCCAGGAGCCCATAGGAGGAATTAAGTGGAAGAGAACATCAATGAGGATGCCTCTGTGAGGTATGGGGCATGCTACAGGGGTGGAATGGAGCCATGCAATTAGCCCGTAAGGCAGTGACTGTGGCACCTGATGGTCATTTGAGATAGCAATTTAGGAAGCCCAGGGGCAGCTTCCCTCATATAAAAGTAGAAGACATCAAGGTGTGGGCAAATGACTGAAAGGGTGATTGCCCACAAAGTGAGGGTTGAAGGGACCCGGGGGTTTCATGGTCACCCCTGAAATGCACTGTAAGATATTTCCCAAAGAACACAAATCTGGGGGTCAGATTTGAACTTGTGGAAGAAGTAGTACTTTGAATTAACCATCAAAATTGAGGATCAAATTACAGGCTCTGGTTAGTTGCACTGGCTTTGTTCTAAAAGGCTTTTTATGGACATTTCTGACCATAGTAATGACTGCAAAATGAGTTCAGAAGATGTTAAAGGAGAGCAATTAACTCTCTGTACTACTGTATGGGTGCATCTACATGTTCAATTAATTTGAAGCAATAAACTTCAGAACAGTTTAACCCAGATGAAACTACTCCTTGACACAGCATCTACACGTGCACCTGGGACAGCAGCAATTTGAGCCAGGGCAGAGCAAGGGACACTACTGTCCAGGTCTCCAGGTGGCAGCATTGGGTGGCAGAGGGGCTAGCTGGGGCACTAGGGTGCTGAATGTGCACAGCCATATGGCTAAGCAGGAGTCTGGTACCCTGCTGGCTGAGCTGACTGGGCACAATTTATACCCATGGTCAGCATCTACATATGTTTAATCGTAGTTAATTACCCTGCTGAAAGATACTACTTATAGCAGGGTAAGATAGCATAAGATAATAGGCCTGTGTGAAGCAGGTAGTGTTCACTTCAGATTCAGATTTGGCCAGTTCAGGGGACAGTGAATCAATTTAGCCGAAGCTGATTTGGAGATCTGGCTGCCATCAAATCAGCCAAATCTCCAAATCAAACAGACTCTACCCCCATTTTTCCAGCCCCATCAATGGCTGCTCTGCCCAGGTCCAGCATCCCAGCTTTTTTTTAAAAAAAGAAGCCCTGTACTCACCAGCTGCTGCCAGGTAGGGGGGCAATACCTGCTGCCCCCCACTGCCCCATGCTGCATGAGGGAACTCTGCCATAAGTCCTCATCCCCCACCCATTCTCCTAGCACCCACCATGGCTGCCCCGCCCGGCCCCAGCATCAGCTATTTAAAAAATATATACTACTACTAATAATAATAATAATAATAATAATGAAGCCCTAGACTCACCAGCTCCTGCCAGGCCGGGGAGGTGGGGGTCAATCCCTGCTGTACCCCGCTGCCCCATGCTGCATGGGGGGCTCTGCTATGGGCCCCAGAATCCCTGATAGCTACTGCAGCAGCTGATGGATGCAGGGTTTGGGGTTTTTTTAAAGAACCAGGAGCTGGGGCCAGGCAGGGCAGCCATTTACAGGTCTGGGAGAGTAGGTGAGGGATTGGGGCTCATGGCAGAGCCCCCCATGCAGCACAGGTCAATGAGGAGCAGCTGGGATTGCCCCCACCCCCACCTGGCACCAGTCAGCAAGTACAGGGCTTTTTTTGTTTTTTTTAAAGAGCCAAGATGCTGGGGCCAGGTGGGGCAGCCATTGATGAGGCTGGGGGAGCAGGCAGGGGATGGGGCCTGGCAGGGGTCCCCCACGGCCCCCTCCCCCTTCTCCCAGCCCCCCCAACCCCCACTTATGGGCACTAAGTCCAGGTCCAGCTCCCTACAACAGCGAATGGGGACTGCCTGAATCTCCAAAGTTCTCTAAATCTTTTCAAAATTGATTTGAAGAGCTTCAAATCAATCCAGACCTTTTTATTGGCCTCCCAATTAAATTAGGATTTAGAGATTCAGCCACCAAATCAGGCCAAATCTCCTCCAAACCGAATCAGCACCCAAAGCTTTGCGCAGCCCTGTAAGATAGTACTGTCTCTGAGTAACTAAATTTTACTGACAGTGCTATCTTACAGCAGTGTTAATTAGTTTACTGTGGCCTAATAACATTGCACGTGGAGACAGTGATACTTTACTTCACAGCTAATTCATCTACTTCACAGTTAATTGCATGTGTGGATGCAGTCTTCATGACCTTAGTTGCCAAAGCACAACTTCTCCCTGAAAGCCCTCATCTCCTCAGGAGGAGTTAGCTCACTGTCTAGACAGGAATTGCATTGCAATGTTGCAGCACTCAAAATACTAGCATATCCCACCATCCCTCAACCCCTGCCATCCCTCACCCTTCTAAAAAGTAATCTGATGTTCATGGTCCTATGCACAGTCCAGATGGATGATTTCCAGGCACCAAACTGCTTCCTGTGAAGTATGAAGGAAACTCTTATTTCAGTGTTAGAACTAGTCCCATATCCAATTAATAATACAGCTGACTGACAGTTCCAATCTTGCTTAAATTCCCATGACAGAGTTTACTATTTTTGCATCATGTGTGGGAATTATGGAAATGTCATGAATTGGCACTTTTACGTGGGCACCAGGGATCAGCTTCTTGGTTCTCTATTCAGAGCAATATTTTCTTTCTACTTGTTTCTGTCATTGACTTCAGTGGAGCTATCCACAAAGTGAAGTGCTGTTCTATAAAACGACAGGATGTGGTCCCCTATGCAGAAGAACAGGAAATACACTTCCATATGAAGTGAGGCACTTCATTCTGCCAAGTGAAAATTGTGTGAAATTTGTAGCATTTACCCCCTACGCCAGCAGCTATGTGAAACATACTGACATTGGACAAAATGGAAAACAGTGTGTTTAATGCTGAAATTCTTGCTGGGGCTACAAAAGTGCTCCCAGGGTCCTCGGAGCCATAGATTCTGCAGCATCTCAGGGTGGATCCTAGATTCACTGCTCTAAAACTTACTGGGAACCACCACAGTCAAGTAACTTTGCAGGCTGCTCCAAACATTTTGGAAACACAGCCCCACTCCCCATCTCCATACTTTCTATGTACCTATTTTCAAGCTGTTCCTACTGTTGCTTCTTTCCCCTACATCTCTTTTTGGTTTAGTTACACACCAGTTCATAATGAATAAATGCTTGCCTGCATTTGCATTCACTTGCATTAAACTTCCCCAAAAATTTAAAACAAATACAGAATACTCTTAGGAACTACAAGTGAGAAATGGGCAGCTATAAGCAATTTTTCTCATAAGGAAACATACCTGAAATTTCTCCTAGGAAAGCAAATATCACCAAGATGTACATTCTTCTGTGCAAATGAGTTTCAGGCTTTGTTTCTACTGCTTGGGTTTGTTTCTTTATCTAACTACTTCCTTAAAAACAGAAGTCGTTCAGAGATGGAACAAGCTGGAGAAAAAGGATATGAAGCATAGCAGGGGAAATACATCTCTGTTGTAGCCACTGCAGCTGATATCAAGATATGATATTCAAACTAACTCTAAATTAGCTGACTACAGTACTGATGGGAGTGTACCTGCACCAAACTCAGCATGGGCTCACTATCTGAGTATTTATCCACTTCTCTCTGGTAGATCTTACACCTTTACTGACATCTAGGTGTCCATTATTTCAGTAGGAATAGAACCCAAACTACCTGTTCTGAAGCTACCTCAGATATGTGTCTACACAAGGTGCAACTTAAGCAATGACTGCAGGGTAGATGTGTACTTAAGCCACATGAGGAAGTCTGCTCTGAAAACTACAACCTAGAGGGACAGGGAGCCAGCCCTCATTCCTCCAGCTAGAGGGCAAAGGGGCAGGGCCAGCCCTGCTCTCTGAAGCAGACAGTACAGCCCAGCCTAGAGCTGCAAAATGCTGGGATGCTGGGGGACTGTGATTTAACTTGAACCAAGAAGGGGTCTGGGGCAGAAGTTTCATAAACCAGTTTGACCTAAATCTTTTAAGTTTGATATTACATTCAACCAGGTTTATCTTAAACCAGTCTCAGCCATTTTGAAACTGGTTTATGTGCACTAAACTTCTGTTCTGTTACAGTTTTAAACCAGTTTCTGATCACTTAAACCAGTATATGTGTAACTTCTGTCCCCAGCCACAGTCTACACTGCATGCCTTGTGCAGTGCACCAGTGTTGGCATTGCTCAGTAGGCAAAGATATGGTGAGACAGAGCCTCAATAGCTTGCAGCCTACCAAGAAAATAGATCCACTTCTGGCAAAGCATCTGTATAAGGAATCTGGCTTAAAGATGCAGCCATCACTGAATCACTACTTGGTTTCCTGTTTGTATCTCAAGAAAGACACCTGGGGACACCACAGCAGAGGCTAGGTTCATCACAAGCTCATCACAATCACTCTTAAGGCTGTTGTGTCTCTTCCCTTTCACAAGTTCTGGGACCAATGGTGGAAACCTTTATCTCTTATTAACTCATTTCACATGAAAAAGAGTTTTTCTGAAACACCTATAGTTCACTCTGCAACAGAACAACAGTTCTGGTCAGTGCGAGCAGTAGAATAACCATGTTCTTCCAGGTCGCTCAGAATCTGGCAAAGTACTCAGAAAAAACAAGAACTGATAAATATAAAAAGGAGTTATTCAAGACAAGATGAAGTCCCAGGTGGATTATTCTTGGTTATTCAAGGATGTGTCTAGGAGTGGGGTGTGTTGCAGGGGAAGGTAACAAAGCTGGACTTCCTAAATGGCAAGTCAGGAATTTATCAGCAGCACCTGTGTATTTTTTTTTACTCCTATCTAGATGATTCCAAGGTGCAATTGCTAATTTCAGACTTTATAAATCTGCTGTGCACCCTCTTCATTGTTTGCAGTCAGCTCTAAAGGCTGTAGAGATATCTTTAAAACCACATTGATTGCAATAATTTCCATAGAACAGATAGGGCAAGGGGGAGAATCTGGATCTAAGTTATCTGCAGGTTTAAGAAACTGCATCATATTTGCAATCTCTCTCTCGCTCTCATGTTTAAAGCAATAGTGTGATGGTTATTAAATTAAAACCTGGGTGCATGCTGTGCCTGGATGGGTGGAAAGGACCCTACAGACTGAATCTCTTGTTGGTTTGGGAAAAGTTCTGCCTGGTCTAGTACAATAACATTTGCTATACTTTCTTGACTTATTGCATTCATATTTCATTCCATTACAGCACAGGTTGCCAAATCTCTCTCTAATCTATTTCACACATTTCCTATTGTACTCTGCCTCTTGACAAAGCCTTTGCATGCCTCCAAAAAGTGAAGTGAAGGAGTAAGACAGCCTCCCCTGCTGCCAGAAGACATCATAGGTATGATAACAATTGCTTGAATTTGCAACCTCTACATAATAGCCATTGCAGCAATACAAACACATCTCTCTACTGCCAGAAACCTTGTATAACTGTGATAACCTGCACATAATACCTATACAGAGCTGCTGCATAGGTATGATAGCCTGCTGATAGTGCCCAAAGGCATCAGAGCAGTACACAGTGCACATATTCATACCAGAAGCCATCCCATTGGCATGAAGTGCAAACTTAGCTATATTGAAATGGAAGACTCATCAAAAAGAAATATTGCAGTTACATCCAGCACCAAAGTTTCTGATCCTGCAGACTTTGTAGTAAGGCAGAATCTTTTTGGAAAAAGATAAAGACAACTCACCTCCCAACCTTTGCCCATTCCAAAATCTTAAACTGAATCAAACCATTTCCAAGAGAAGAGAAATGTTGGTTCCCATGTGAAGTGAGATGAGAGATATCATTCCTTCTGAATCCTCCTACTCCGCTTACTCACGGTGGTCCCTGGGGAGATCCAAATGAGAAAGGGCTAGGGAGGAATCCTCCGTCCAGTTTCACAAAGGTGATGCTAAGTATTGCCTCCTCCCATGGGGCCAACACCCTCCTTGTGCAAGGAAAGCCCACTATTTCTGCTGTCACAAGGGCTGTACAGTCAAAGAATGGGTAAATATATTTGTTCCTCACTGAGCAAAATGAAATGGTTTAAATAGGGACTATGAATTCTTAACCTGTTACCTGGATTAGCCTTTATGACCTCTTTGTTCCTATGTGTTTATTGCTTGTTTGTTTGCCTCTGCAGCATTTCCCCCTGCCCCACTCTCTCCTTCTCGCTTGTCTTTTGCATTCCACTTTCTCTCTCTTTCTTATACACAGCTTTATGAACATTTTCACTGCATCTGATAAGTGAGCTTCAGCCCATGAAATCTTGTGTTATCTATCTACTTTGGTTAGTCTATAAGGTGCAAATCTACCCTGCCTTCAGAATGAAATGACCACAAGATGGCAATATGAAACTAAACATCAGGGAAGGTTGTTCTGCTTCATGAACACCTGAAAATTTTCCTCTTGGTTTTACAGGATTTCTGTCAGTCCAATTTGGAACCAAATTTTAGTTTTGCAAAACAAGATTTTATAAAAACCTGTTATCAATTAAAATGTCCCTGGGTCTGTGTATTTGTTTCAGGGAAATAAATTACTTAATATTTTCAGAACAGCAGATACTTTATTTTAAAAGTCTCCAAGATGTGTGCTAAAACACTGCTTTGAAACTCCCCAGTAGCCTACAAAACAAGCCAGTACTTGCTACCACATGCACACCAGAAAGGGGAAGTGACTGAAGGGAAAATGAATCTTATCTCATCTCATTCTTGTCTACCATTCAAGCCAAGTGAAATGCAAAGGTCAAATCTAGAACACTCATAGTGACATGCAGGAGCATAACTGAGGAAAGCCATATCTGGGGTAGCAGCCTTGGGTGCCGTTTTTGAGTGGCAGGGAAGGAGGGATGCAAAAATAGCCACCACTGCAGCTGTGCACCACCACTGCACAGAAGGCAGAGCTGCTCTATTACGCCTTTGGTGACTTGTAAATTAAAGCAATATATTCTTTCTGTACAAGGTGTTTCTAGCTTAGTCAATAGCTCCTGGTTTGGGTTTAAACCCTTCTTTTGCTACATCTGCAAGTGTATTCCTCTTCCATGTCTCCTGTACTTACACTCCAGCACAGTGGCATTATTTATGTCCATTCTTTCTCTGCTGCTAGTTTTTCTAACTTGTTCTTCCTCTACTCTTCCTCCACCCCAACCCACTTAGATATCCCTCGCAACTCACCCACTAACCATTATCTACATCCTGCTTAGGCTTGAAATGGATGCATGTTGTATGTTCTGTGAGATTGGGCTGTATGTGTTGTTACAACTGAGCAAGCCAGAGAAGTTTGGATTAATAGACCAGTGCCTGTACCTGTAACCCTGTAACATGCTGCTCCCATAACAGGTCATGTTAGGAGCTATCACAGAAGAGAGGAAGGTGGAAGGGCTTTACCTCCACATGTGCAGAAGAAGGTCAAATATCTGTTTCTATCCCTCTATTACTTCCAAACACATGCATGAATATCTCCCCCGACGCACACACACACCCCACCCCATACCCTACATCTGTACCCACAGCCCTTTTCTGTAATTCACATCCTCCACCTGGCATTGCATCTTTCAAGTTGGGCAACAATGATCTAATGTAATACAGATATTGTTATTATTTTAGAAATATATGATTTTTGACCTGACAAATGCATTTTTATTCAGAGTTAGACAAGAAATTGTTTTCAAAAGATTAAAAGGAAGTACCCAGCTAGTGTTTCTTATATTACTTTATATTCAGGATGCATAACACAAGTCATTACAAGAGAAACATTTTTATTAAAATCATATATAAATTGTTTCTCCGACTTCCTGTATGCTTGCTCATTTTCTGTAATCTCTTTGTTACAGATTTGCCATTACAGAAGAAAAATATTTGGGGTTTTTGTTTTTACAAAACACTAGTACTTTCTTCTCCACCATACATGGCTAAATATTTACTAGTTAAGAAGACAGACATCAAGAAAAAGGAATTTTCGAAACAACTTTTAAGAAATACCTGTATATGTTTCACCACCTTCTTTGAAAGTACAAAGCTCTTATCTCTAGCTGCCATTTTAATTACACTTCACACCCTGAGGCCAGCTGAATGATACAAAGTAGAACTTAGAGTCGCATTTGCTATCAGTATCGGAAATTGAAGGTGCAAAATCTTAAGCTCTGCTCAATAATATGTTAAAAATTTGTTTGGCTATATTGGCAGTGAGTGCAAACGTAGGCCTTGATCCTGTCAAGACTTATACATTTACTTTATTGTACACATGTTATTGTCTAATGAATAGTCTATAAACTTTATAGTAATCTCTAAAGGTGCAAACCTACCCTGCCTTCTAATTGTCTAATGAACTCAAAAAGGATAAGTTTTTGCAGGATTGGGACCCTAACCCCTGTAAACTATGTGGGCCAGACCCTTGTTCCTGACAAATCACAAGGGTTTACCACAGACTATTAAATAGAAAAAGCATTTGGAAATATGGACATAAGCAAAAACCTGCTTAAGATAATGCCAAGGCTCACACTAATTTCAATGAGTAGTACTGGATGAGACCATATATGCTTGATCCTGTACCACTTGAAGGGAACAGGAATAAGATTAGGTCCTAAATGAATATATAAAATATTTATTTTTCCATCTAGATTACTACACAGTGTTGGTGCTCATTTTCATTGTGTAATCTATTACGGAAATTCAAATAAGCACCAGTAAAGTACATTAAGAGATTAAAATATTCTTTGGAAATACTGTAAATGCATTACCAATTTGAATCTACTTATGCATGCTAAGTTATTAAAATCTAAATATATTAATTAAATTTGATGGGTCAGTGGTCTTAACATCAGTAATAAAAATTCCTACTTGATGATAATTCATGATACAATGCATCTTACTTTTACCTGATATTTTCCAGAATTGTTTGGATTATCACTCTTTCAATTGACATCAAGTCCTCTAAGTTTTACTGACATAAAGAAAGAAGGCACAAGTACACAACTGATATTAGTAAAATACTGCATACAGATCTTTAATCCCATCTCATTTTTATCTATTTAATATTTTTAAAGGTCACAACACCTAAGGACAACATAAATGTTAAATTTCCTATGTTGCTCAAACAGATTAATTTTAGCTTATAACTATAAAATCACTATCTAGTTGACACATATATACTCACACACAAAATATTTTTAAATTAAGTAAATATGTTATTCTCTGATGGGACCTGGATTTTTTTTTAAATGGTTAATTAGGAGCCAGTTCTGTTCCAAATGAAACCAAAGAGAGACTGTCCATTGACTTCAAATGTAGCAAAATCTAGCTGGATGTTGAACTACCAAGTGGTATTAATCTTTGGGGCTTTTTTTTTCTCCCTTCCATTGGGTATTTTAAAAAGAACTTTGAATTAATAATACAAGAAAGTGCCGACATTTCAGAACGTAACTCCCCAAACATGCCCATGAAAACAGGGGCAGCACTGAAGCTCCTTTAACAAATTTGGCACCACCTTCAGCAATGCGATTTTCTCGTTTTATATCACCAGCTCCACTGAAACCAACTGGAGTGATGCAATGGCTATCCATGGCTTTAGTCAATAAGAAGTTTTTATCAATTTAGCTATCAAAAGTTTGCATATGCCACTTACAGTAAATATACAGACCTGTGGAACAGAAGCTCATGTCATTTGGTACATGCATTTAATTTAGATTACAGTTTGGATGGGGATTACAGCCTGTCTATTTAGACATGTACATGCCCTTCATTCAGACAAAAGTTTGTAATCAGTCATGGACCTGATTCTCCCCACGTTGGTATTTCCTGCTTCATTTGGTGAATCTCTTTCTGTAGCTCATCCTTGTCAAGTTTCATTTTACCTTCTAAAACCTGCCGCAGGGACCCAATGCTCTCGTAGATAGCTGCAAAGCCTAAGTGCAGACAGAAATTGAAGTAGTTTTATTATTAAGCCTAGAAGTTATACAAAAGCTATTTTTGTTTCAAGATTACAGTTTAACAGTTCATTTAGGACATTTTCATTGCCAGGGCACCAAAAGTTTTTAATGAAGACACAGGACTTTCTGCTGGTATAGATGGATGAAACTAACTTGAAGTCAATGAAAGTGTATTCTTTTACAGATTACATGAGCCACGGGTTGTTGAAAGAAATGTAAACATATCCTTTTTTCTTGGCTATTCCCAACAGATTACTGAGTTCCCTTTTTTTCTAAAGACAGATAAAATAACGCGAAGAGAAAAAACTCTCGAGGTAATTGGGTTCCATTCTTTTCTTCTGTAGATACTTGTGGACGTGCACCCATTCCATTATAAATCTTATCAAAAACCTGCAAACTACATTGAGATCTTCAAGTGAAATATACTTTAATGGAAAGTATTATTGTTATAGCTAAATCACAAGTCACAGTAAAAGATTCGACAACTGTGGCCCTACCAGCATTAACTTCAGCTTTCATTTCTTTTATATCTTCATTAATTTCGTTTTGAATCTTGCTGATTCGAACATTTATTTTATCTTCAGTCTGTTTTGTTCCATGTGCTTCCATAGTTATTTTTTGGATTTCTTCTATTTTATCAAGTTTCACTGAGAGCTGGCTGAATTTCATCTCAATGGCACTTTCACTCATTTCCTGGGCTCAGTGAAAATAATAATTATAATTAGTTACTTTCAGATAATAAATTATATTAGTCATCCCCTAGACATGCAAAAATTCTCTCTTATTATCATCTCTGCAAACTGTTAATGTTTAAGAAATTATGAACAGTTAATAAAAACTTGCGCGTTACCTTGGTCATCATTACAAATTACATTTTTAGAAACTAAAATGTTGGTAATTTTAAAAGTGATGTTCAAATTTACCTGACATTAAAGGGTAATTTTTGAAAAGCTCTTAGTCGATGGAAGTTTTGTCACTTTTGTGATGAGACCAGAATTCTAATAATATTTGGCACTTTTGAAAATCCCACTTTAATAATAACAGTCTCTTATCATTAATAAAACTTCCATATACTTCCTTAGAAGTAATTTCAAAACATTTTATTATTTTAATACAGACACCTACAGTGTTTTCCTTAATGGTCAATGACAGTTGTTCAATTTTCTGTAAAAGATCTTTTTCAATCCGCTGATGTTCCTGTTCCAGCCAGGTACGTGCGGACAAAATCTGGGTGCTCAATTCCTCAACTGCATTTTTTAATCTAAGAAAAAAAAAAAATTAGCATGGAGCTCTGGAGATATAAAAGAGGGTATCAGAGGATCTGTGGCATTCTGATGACAATAATCATAAAATACATTTTCCTCACATCATATCTAACACCATATTCATGCAAAATTTTTAACTAACTGGGGAAAATAGATGTGATTTCTATATAGCTGTTTCAAAAAATTAAAAATGGAGACTGTAATACAATACTAGTTTTACAAAGCATTATAACAATATTTAAGTATGTATGATGCATACTCTTCATGAAACTGTATACCACAATTTTGAAAACAAGTGTGATATTCTATTCTGTTTACTGCCCCTAAATGACTAAATAAGGACTACACAATCAAGATTTGAATCTATATAAATGAATGCGATGCCAATTTGGTAAGCACTCCACTTATGCAAAGTTTTTCTGTGGCTTGTCTTTTTTGGACTACTCAGTCATGTGAATAAGAGGGTTGGAAGGGACCTCAGGACATCATCCAACCCAACCCCCTGCTCAAAGCAGTACCATCCCCAGCTAGATCATCCCAGCCAGGAATTTGATGAGCTGGGCCTTAAAAATCTCCAAAGATGGGGAGTCTACCACCTCTCCAGGTAACCTATTCCAGTGCTTCACCACCCTCCTAGTGAGCAAGTTTTTCCTAATATCCACCATAGTTACCACAGATGTTACCAGCCTATATACCAACATCCCACACCAGGATGGCATCCAAGCCTGCCTTACACATCTACAGGAACAAGATTACAACTCAGAATACAGACCCAAAGATATTACTGACCTTATACACTTTGTGGATGGGATGGGTGTGTGAGGCAGGGCGAGTACCTGGTGGCACTTGGAGAAGCTGTCTAGGCACTGGGCTGCAGCAAAGTAGGGGGGATGAAGGGAAGGAAGCTGCCCCCGCAGCAGGGGAAGAGAGTGGGGTGCTCTTAAATGGCAGCAGGGAGTGACGTGGCTGAGCCAGCAGCACATAGGCTGGTGTCCATGCTTGCAGGGACAGGACAACCAGGGGATGATGCCCAGGTGGGAGTGGGGAGCATGACTAAACTACCTGACTCAGTGCTGGAACCCCAACCTAAGGCGAGGGGACGGCGGGGGATGGGGGGGATACGGGGGTGAGCATTGCCACAGGCCTCCCCTCCTCTTCCCTCCCACCCATGCCAGAGCCGGACTCGCTCTGCCACCAGCTGCACGAATCAGAGCTGATCACTCCAGCCCATTTGGGGTGGGGTAGCTAGAGGCCGGGTTGGGGGACCAGGGGGCTGTAGGTTGAGACTGAGGGACACTAAGCGGGCTGGGGGCTATGAATTGGTAGTGAGGGGCACTGGTAGTGCCAGATGGCTGCAGGTTGGGAGTGAGGGGCATCAGCAGGGACAGAGGTTGAGAGTCAGGAGTGAGGGTCAGCAGCAGGGATGAGGGGATGCACGTTGGGACTGAGGGTCACCAGTATAGCCCATGGGGGTGAGGGACTGTGGGTTGGGAGTGAGGGGCCAAGGGTCTGTGAGTCAGGAGTGAGGGACAACAGCAGGGATGGGGGGCTGCAGGTTGGGAGTGAGGGGTACTGGCAGGGCCAGGGTGCTGTGGATTGGGAGTGAGGTGCCACCCCAACAGGTGTCCTCTTTTTTGAAACTGGAAATATGGCAACCCTAACTAAACTTTCCTTGCTGCAACTTGTTCTGTCATCTGCCAGCACTGAGGAGAGTCTAGCTCCATCTTCCTTGGAACCAGCCTACAGATAGTTAAAGAGTGCTATCAAATCCCCCCTCAGTCTTCTCTTCTGCAGACTAAATGGACACCTATACACATGCATCCAGTCATCAGAGCCAGTCACCTCATCATAGAAGGCAATCAAGTTGGTCAGGCATGACTTGCCCTTGGTGAATTCATGCCAACTGTTCCTGATCACTTTCTTCTCCTCCAAGTGCTTAGAAATTGATTCCTTGAGGACGTGTTCCATAATTTTCCCAGAGACTGAGGTGAGGTTGACTGTTCTGCCCTGGATCCTCATTCTTCCCTGCATGTGACTGCAACATGAGCTGCCCAAAACCAGTGATTGGTAATCCTTGATGGAAAAGGATAATCTGTAAGCCACTCTAAGGGCCCTTAGCATGTGTTTCCCTGTCATAAGTGTGGACACTCCTGTTTTAAGAGCCCTTAACTCATCTTTAAGTTAATATGTAAGAACACCCTAAGCATTTGAAGATCTAATCCCTGGATTTTTAAGTAACATGATTTTCCCATGAGACCAATACTCACTTTGTGTCCAGAAGGTGGAGCTGTTGGTTGCTTTCTTTGTATGCAAACTTAAGCTTTGCTTCTTGCTGCATTATTGACTGCTCTACTCGACTCAGAAGGTGAGAAATCTGAAACAGAATACTGAGTTTACTACTTTTTCCTTACTTTCATCAAACTATGTTTTGAATATGAATACATATGAAATGAATTAATATTTTAAAGAGATGCTGCTTGAGTTGACAGGCCACAGATTTAATCAACTTGCATATTTTCTATTCAGTTTTTTTCTTAAACATTCCTCATAGTGAAAAATATGTGATTTCACAAAACAGGAGTGGCAGCATTATGAAGACAGAGATCTCTCAGCCAAAAATAACCTGGCTTTGCATATTTCCTCGCACTGAAAGCATCTGCTCTTTTTTTGTTTTTGTCAGGGGCAAGGGAATAGGTGACATGTAGGCATGTATAAGAAAGCTTCTGCTGAAGAGCAAGATGAATACCTTTGACCTGCACATAGTACACATACAGAACAAATAAACAGTATGATTCTTTTACAGGACAATGGCTGTGTTTACACAAGATGCCGACTGAATATTAGCCCATGAGTACTGCACTGTAGCGTCGCATGACAGAAAGCTGGACATGAGGATACTGTACAGTAACATCACAAAAAAGCCATTTGGCAATGCTACTGTGCAGTAACTCCACTTATTGTGCAGTCATTTAGTATTTGTTTATACAAGTACTAAGTGATTGCGCAGTCAGTGTCTTGTGTAGACACAGCTAGCATTGAGAAACATTCTGTACGAGTTTATGTATAAAACCATGTTAGTGACAAAATACTAATAAGCTATTCATGCAAAACATTATCAAGAGTTACAATTCATTCCCATTTGAAAATAAATTCCTTTTATCCTGTTTAATTGGTGACTGTGCCATGTATAAATACTGTGAAAGGTAGTTAGCCATACTAGACTGAAGTCTGGCAGAAGGAAGGATAGAGATGCACATTACCGACTAACTGAATCAGAGATGAATAAGCTTTCATGAGTAAGAGCTCACTTTATCAGGTATATGTAACTTTACTGTTCTATATCTGATTATTGTGTTACAAGTTACAAGATATTGTTGCTGAAAACATAATAGAACACTATTGAGGAATAACCTTTAATAGACAATATTGATTATTCTCAACATGGTATGATTAATTAGGCATGTCTACACATGCAATTAATATGCAGAAAGCTTACTGCACAGTAAAATACTGTGCAGTAAGCTTTCCTCGGGCTTCCCCTGGGAGCACATCTACATGTGCTCCCAATGAGAGCTACTCCTGCCCTGCTCTGCTCCCATGTGGCCGCCAGGGGGAGCTCTAGGCCAGTCCTGGGCTGGCAAGGAACCTTGGGGTCAGACTTGGGCTGGGGGGTGGGGGAGAGCTGTCCTACCTCCGGGGCAGCTGCCTCCCACTCTGCACCTCTGCCCTGGGAGCTTTTCTGCTGCCCAACCCCTGCTCCAAGATTGGAGCAGTGGCTGGGACATTGTCCCCTTCCCTGGCTCTGAGGTCAGAGCCGGATCTGGGACACTGTCCCCTACCCTAGGAAGCTGCCTACTGTCAGGGCCAACTCCAATCTCAAATCCTAGCTCCAATCTTGGAGCCAGGAGACAGAGCTGCCAGAGGTAAGAGACAGCATCCCAGCCACGGATCCAATCTCGGATCTCAGCTCCGATCTTGGAGCTGGTCCCATCAGCAGGCAGCTTCCTGGGGCAGGTGGCAATGTCCCGGTCTTAGAGCCAGGGCCTGCAGCTGCCTGCTGCAGGGGCAAGGGACATTGTCCCAGCTGCAACTGGTCAAGTGGAGCAGAAGCTGGGAAGCAGGCAGCTGCCTGGGGGAGGGGGCAGTTTTCCTACCCCTGCTGCTTAGGCTGACCAAGAGCAATTTGCTCCTAGTCAGCTATGTAACTATGTGCTACTGAGCATTAGCTAATACACAGTAATCTACTACCTATATTTACATGTGATAGAAAACCACACAGACTATTTTCATGCACAGTAGCTGCTGTGCATGGTTACACAGTGATGCTTTACAGAACAGTAGATCAGATAGTAAAGTGTCTTGTGTAAACACATCCATTATTTCCAATTCACATACCATGTAGTACTTTGAATATGATGCTACTGTATAACCAATACAAAATTCTAGAGATAAGTCTTGAGTCTGTAGGGATATGGTTTTAGAACAGCTTTCCAAATATTCAACTTCAGAAAAGTAGATTTTAATAGACTCAGATAACTGGTTGGTAGGATACCATTGGACACAACCCTAAGGATAAAAGGACTGCAGGAAAAGTGGTTGCTCCTTAAGGATACAATATTACAGGCACAAAGTATGCTATCCCAATGTGAAGGAAGGATAAAAAGCATAGCAGTTATCTCAATGTGAAGGAAGCATAGCAGTAACCCTGCTTGGTAAATCCATGAGTTCTTCAATTACTTAAAACTTCAAAATGAACCTTACAAAAATTGGAACCTCGGCCCTACTACCAAGAAGGAGAATAAGAGTATTTTTCAATGTTGTAGAGACAAAATTAAATGGTGCCAAGGTATATAACTAAGGTATAGCTAGCAAAGAACATTAAAGCAACAAAAACATTGTATAACTATGTTAGAAGAAAGAGGAAGATGAGGCAAGCATAAGTTCCTACTAAATGGAAAGAGGACACTAACAATGAAGAATACAGAAAAGGCTGAAGTTTTTAAGGCTTTTTTGCTTCAGTCTTCATAAAAAAAGATCTTGTAGAATGATGATTAATGTAAGTAGCATCAAAGACAGAGAAGGAGGTGTTCACTCTAGGGAAGGGAAATAAAAAGTTTACAATTATTTAGATAAGCAAAATATTTTCAGATCAGCATTGCTGGATGAAACTCACCCCAGAGTATTCAAGGAATTGTCTGAGGTAAGTACAGAGGCATTGGTTATCATCTTTGAAAACTCATGTAAGAAGCTCCTGGAAGACTGCAAATATTGTGCCTATCGTTTCAAAAAGGAAATAAGGTGGATGCAGGGAATTAGAGAATAGTCACTCCAATCTTGATAACTTGAAAGATACTGGTGCACATCACCAATGAATCTATTTCCAAGCACCTAAGCAACCTGTGACTTGGAGGGAGAGCAGTGGATGTGATATACCTGAGCTTATGTAAGACTTTTGACACTTTCTGACACTCTTAGACATTAAGGAAATATGGGCTTGACAAAATAGCTATAAGTTATGTGCATAACTAATTGGGTAATCATACCCAAAGAGTAGTCATCAACAGCTCAATGTCAACATGGAAAGAGATATCAAGTGGGGTTCCCCAGGGATCTGTCCTACATCTTCTACTGTTCAATATCTTCATTCAGCACTGGGAAGACCTCGTCTTAAAGCATTATGTCCAGTTTTTGGCACCACACTTCAAGAAAAAATGTGAACAAATTGGCAGGAGACCAACAAAAAGAAATCAGAAATATTGAGAACATAATATCTGAGGGAAGGTCAAAAGAACTGGGGTTATTTAGTCTAGAGAAGAGATTACAAGGGGCTTTGGTAGCAGTCTTCAAATACAAAACGGTTGGTTATCAGAACAATTGTTGTCTGTGTTCAATGAGAACAGGACAAAATGTAACAGATTTAAATTTCAATAAGGGAGATTTACGTCAGATATTAGGATGAACTTTTTAACTCAAGGAGTGGTTAAGTATTAAAACATATTCCTGTAAAAGCTTTGGAATCTCTATCAATGGACATTTCGGCATGCAACTTAGACAAAAGTTTGTCTGGCATGCTTTATGCAGAAATGATCCAGCCCTGACCAGGGAGATGAAGTATAAACCTCATGAAGTCCCTTCCATATCTTTTTGCCTATGATTCTATGATAAGAGAAGCCAGAATCCTTTTCTAGTAATGTATTTATTTCTCATGAAAGTAATGGAGAAAGACAGAGGAGGAACCTAACTGGTAGATTTGGGTATTCATAGATGAAACCATGCTTAATCCCCAAAAACTCTATGTAGCCTTCCCAGAGTCCCTTTCACACAGAGTGAGGAGCTCCTGAACAAGCCCTTGTCCCTCCCACCACTGTATTGGTTCCATTGGGTACTTCAAAGCCATATATAAAGCCTAGGGAGATAAAGGACCAGGATCCATCCCTAGATGAATGTACTTAATTCCTGTCAATTTGCATTCACTCATATTAAACCATGTTATAGTCTTATTTCATTGACATCCATCATACTTACACATAAAGACTGAGAATAAATTGTGGCTTCTCGAAGAAGCTCTGTTCTAGTAGTCAGTATCATAACAATCTTTCCAATTTACTGCTTAAAAATGTATACCTCACTGCCATGTTTCTTCCCCCCTCCCAAAATAGTAAATGATTAGATTCTCTCAGTTGTTTAACCTGTGACATACCTGATTTTATAAATTACTACCACATTTTAATTAAGTGCAGAAAATGCATCTTAAAGGAATTAATATGTTTATTTGTGGTATTCAAAAATATGGAACAGATTGTTTAAAAAGCTGCCAGCAAAATATTAATGGGTTTTTAGACAGGTCTTGTGTGCCAAGCTTTAGATCAGTGAGAATTTTTATGACATGCAATAGGAATGCTTACATTCAACTACATTCAACTACAGCAATTTGAAGAGTGACACTGTAATAGGTTATAGAACATAGATTTTCCATGTTTTAAAATGGTAAATGTAACTCACTTAAACCATGGAAAACTTCTTTGTTGAGCATTTTTCTGATCTGGGTTTAAATACAGCTGTTGGAAATGTCTTGGGATCAATTTTCCTTTGTGACTAATACACCTACAGTACTCATGTACTCATGGCTAATTCAATGGGATTATTTAATGTGTTTTACAGAAACGTTAACTTCCCACATACCACGTACCAGATTTACTCAAATCCAGGATGAGGTTCTTTACCCCACCCCCATTTAACATGAGAAAAAATGCTCCTCACTCTGGATTTGAATACAAGTGAGGGAGCAGACAGTTGCTGAGGCTCCAACTCCAACACTGACTCCAGGTGGGGGTCAGGGTCAGAGTTGGATCTACAGCCTTTGCCTGCCCTAACCCACCACCTCTGACACCCTCTCTACTCTCACTACTGCCTTTGCCTACCGTAGGCCCAAACCCCTACTGCCTTTTGCCCTCCAGCTTCAGCCCAGCTCTGGCCCTGCTCCATAGCAGAGCATTGAACATGCAGTTGCTCCAGCCCCAACTCAGCCATGCAGCTAAGGCCAGGACTGGGGCTAGAGTTACCACTGCCAGAACTGATACTGTATGACAAGAGTGGAGCAGAGTCAGAGTTGGGCAGGAGCTGAAGCCAGACAGTAAAGAGTTGTGGGGTGGGAAGGTAGGGGAGGCTGAGGTGGTGGCAGGGGAGGAGACATCACAGGTCAGAGGCTGTGGGAGCACATGTACCAGGTGAGGAGAGCAGGCACTGCAAGGTGGGGGGGGACAACAGGTGGGAGGAAGAGCAAGTAGGAAGGGTAAGTAGTGGAGGATACAGTGTAGAGCACAGGTGGGTGCAGGCATAGTGGGGAGCCCAGGTGGTGCAGGCATGCGAGAGGTGGTGCCTGTGCACCCGAGGGGGGCATGTGCTAGAATGCACAGGCACTGGGTAGGGGTAAGTTAGGCTATAGGAGAATCCAGTGGCCTGATCCCTGCCCTTTGCTCCCTGCCACTGTTTGCCCCACTGCAGCAGTGGGCAGGGGGAAGGGTATGCATTTAAGAAGACCCTCCAATAACAAATTTATAAATTGCCCATGTATAGAATCTAATTATTGGAGTGTCATCTTAAATTCAGCATCCTCATGGATTCAGGTAAATATGGTATAAGTCTGGATTCTGAGTAGCCCCTATTTGGCTGTGTTGAGCACAGAAACAAACAAGGAGCTATTGCCCCCACCTGCAGGCCTGCGGTCAAGGGGACACATACTACAACATGTGGAGTCAAGGCTTCCCCTTCTCCATCCAAACCCATGGAAGAGAACTGGTATGCCAGGATAAGCCACTGGCAAAAGCCAAATGGCTGGTACAAAATGCAGGGAGAGCATCAATTAAAGCAGAGGTGTCAAAGACATATGCCCCAGTGCTGCCTGTGGGTCCTGGAGTGATGTGGAGTGTAGCATGTGAAGTGTGCTGGATGGCTCCACACAAAGCCCAGAGCAGTGGAGCTGTTGCTGAGAGCAGCACAGCACCAGAGTAGCTGCATGAAGCTCTGGGGATGTGCTGCATGTGGCAAGAGATTCAGGGCCCTGCGGCACAGCTCCATGGCAGGGGCTCTGGGACCATGGAGTACAACCCTGTGGTGGGTGGCCCTTCGGGCCAGATAAGTTTTACATCCCTGACCTAGAGAAACTTACTTCTGCATATCCCTGATGCCCAAATGGAGCCCTGCTGCCATGTCTAGGATTTCTTATGTAAGGCATTGAATGACTCCAATCTGAGCTTTGCAGTATTTTAGGGAAAGGAAAATCAGTCGATTTTTGTTCCCTCAGGATTAAGGATATTTTATTCAGTAGGAACATAGTCCCAATTTCTTACCTACTATTTACATTCAGGACTAACAGTAGAAGCCTTGAACATTACTAAAGCTAGGGCACTCATTCGCCTCATTTTCAAGGCTCCTCAGAGCAATCATAAAACTATTACCTTTCATTTTCCAGGCTTCTAATACCAGCCTCAAAACTGGCTATTAGCAGCTCTGAAAAATGAGAGCTAGTCAGTTTTGAAGCTGTTAACAACACAGCAACAAAAACATGGCGCAAGAATGACCAGTGTTTACATTAAGTTTGGAAAAATGCAGGTCAGTGTGTGGCCTTTTTCAGTCCCAAGAAAATGAACTTAAGTATACTGTACTCAAGACATTGGCAATGCCTCTTTTGGATGCTTGAACCTCCATTTGTAATGAGTATTCATTTACAATATGGTATTCTCATTAATGATGTTGAACTCTCTCACTCATGAAGATCAGTTGATTTAAAACGTATAACATACCTGTATTTCTGCTTCTTTGATTTTTGATTCTAAGATCATTTTAGAAGCTTGTTGGTCTTTGCTCAAACTCTGAAGTCTCTCATATGTAATCTTATGCTCTGCAGACAGTCGGGCCAAACCAGCATCACACCTGTTTAAATAAATACCAAAAGAACTGGTGACAACAGCAGAATACAATGCACAACTCAAGCCTTTTAAAATGATCAGTGCTAAAATGGCCATTGCTATCTGTCTAGAAAGGCATTTCTGTTCTTTGAGATTTTAAGAAATGATTGTGTCTCATGGCACATAGCCAACCATCCCCCTGACTGATGCACGTCATCATACTCCAATATATTTAACTATCCAAAATATTTCATCTTTGAAATCATTTGGACACAACGTGTTTTTGTAGTGATGGAAATCACATTATGAAGGTAAACAATTTTAATACCTTAGTTTATTCTTCACAATACATCAAACATCTGTTAAGCAATATTTAAATGGCCATGAGTGTGATGCTCTGTCAGCCTCTTCACACAGTTTACTTATTAGATGTAGCTAATACAGTAATTATCAAGGTAATTATCAAAAGATGTCATATTTTAAGTTTTCTAGCTTGTACATGGTTATTTATGCCTACATTCACAAAATAATACCATGTAACTACAGTAGCTACTGCAATAAACAAGATAGGGCAAATTCGACAGTCATTAGTTCTTTTTCAGACAAAATTGCCATCAGATGCATTATTATGATTGGATCACAATAATGAGCATCACCCTCTTTGGTATCCTTTTATATTCAATGTGTGTAGGACAGGCAGTGTATTATATGGTATGTATGTATTTTATCCCATGTTTAAAAAAATATTCTTGATGGATTAATTTAATCTACAGTGAGTAGTACAGTAAGTACATTAACTAAATTGTAAAAATATAGGTACGGTAGGATTTGAAGTAAGGCTTCTCAAAAGTATGGCTAATGTGTATTTTCTGTTCAGGAAAATATGTACTATCCAAAGGTAGATGATCCAATATATGAAATTGACTGAGAACAGGGAGGAGCGGGGGTTTAGGAAGACAGAGGGAAGTGTCATCTGACAACAAATGACAGGTAAACCATTATCCAAATTAGTGACAGGTCTAAACCTTTTTTGGTTATTATTTCAGGCAGAGCACATTCATGCCAAGATGCATTTTCATCCTCCAAGTTATAGCAATATCATTATTACTGTGTAAATCCAAAAGAAAAGTAAAGTCTAAACTGGCAAACAAACAGAAAAAAGAGCAGCCACATAACAATGTGTCAGTATTACAATACTAGCCAATTGCCCATCAAGAATGACAGGGTGGGGAGCGGGTGAGGATGGAGCCCCGTGCCCCACCCCCAATCCGGGCCCACTGCCCCTTCCCTCCTGCTGCTTGGGGTCCGAGCCCATTCCCCTTCTCCCCCTCCCCACCGCAGTGGCTGGGGGAGAGGAGGAGCAGGCCCGAGCCTGATGCAGGGAAGGACCAGACATGAGGGTGGGAAGAAGCCAGGCCACCACAGCAGGGCAGGGGAGCAGCGTGTCCAGGCTGACCCAGCGCTGGCGTGGAGATGGGAGGAGCAGGCTTGGGGCTGATGCGGGGGAAAGGAAGGGGAGAGGAGTGGGCCTGGACATGAGGGGGGAGGGGGCCTGCTCCTCCCCTCCAGACGCTGCTGCAGTGAGCCACATTGGACCAGGCCCACTGCTCCCCCCACACCACCACAGCAGGCCTGCTCCCCACCCTGCACTGGGCCTGGGCCCATTCCTCCCCTTCCCCCCTGACAGCGACACCATCAGCACTGTGCAATGCCCACTCCTTCCTCCTCCCCACATAGGGCCCACTCCTCCCCCCACTGCTGCCAGGTCGCCCCTGCAGGCAGCAATAATGGAGGAGGGAGGGGTGGGCTGAGGCCAGTGGCCTCACCCCACCCCCACGGCATCCTGACCCCACTCCCCACTGTGTCACCACTGCCATCACCTCCGGGGGGGGAGGGGGGTGAGGCCAGCTCTGAGGCCAGAACTTCGCCCCCCCCATTCCATCCACTCCATTGCCGTCACCTCCAGGGAGCAGTGCAGGGGGGGCAAAGTCAGCTGCACTGGCCTTGCCCCCCAGCTCCATCCCTTGTGTCCCCACCATCATGGCAGCATGTTGCCACCTGTCCAAACACTTCTTTGCACTCTGATTGGCTGTTTGTCAGATAAAATAAAATTATCAAATCTGACTCTTACAAATAGCAATACACTTACACTAGTAGTTCTCAAACTGTTTGAAACCAAGGCACCCCTCCCACATTAGACTCAATGTATCCTTTGTCAGATCCAAGGCATCCCTTTAGACCAGGGAAATAAATTACACATACATTGGAATAAGTGATCAGAAACTGTTCAAATCTGTAACACAACAGAAGTTCAGTGCACATAAACTGCTTTCAAAATGGTTCAAACCAGTTTAAGATAAACCTGGAAGGTTGTAGTATCAGACTTAACTGGTTTAGATTAAATTCATTTATTGAACCTCTGTCCCATATCCCCTCCAGGTTCAAGCTAACTCACTGTCCCCCAGCATCCCAGGATGCTTTGTTCTTTGCCTGCAACCCCGCCTCGCCCTCCCTTCCCCACAGGGTAGCAGGCTAGCCTTGGCCCAAGCTGTCTGCTCTAAAAGAGCAGGGAGGTGTGCTCCAGAGTCTCCCGGCTTCTGGTCTGGACCACTGCAGGCATGTGGCTGCATTTCTAGAATCAAAAGTGAATGTGTGTTCACTTAATTATTGGTTCAATTTACACATCTTAGAATAAACTGCAAAGATTGAATTTATTCAGTCTTTTGACTATCTGTTCTTAACCATAGAGTGCCAGCTCTTAGCTTTCACTCATTTTTTACTGAAAAAGGTTAGAATGATTTTGACACCATGGATTCCTATTTGAAATCTCTGGGTTTATCTTGTGAGTCATGTGTTTCCACAGCTAACAGTGCTAATATTGAGCAGTGTCTCATGACACCCTTAAAAGGATTCCACAGCCCCCAGGGGTTCCACAGCATCCTGCATGAGAATCATTTGACCAGACCAAGTACTTTACACAGCAAGATGGTACCTTTTAGTACAAAATATGGTTTATTTAAGACTAAATCCAGCACACAGGGGCAGCAAATGGGGCAAGCAGTTTTCAGGCAGTTTGCTAGGAGCAAAAGGGGGAAGGGGGAAGAGAAACCAGGCACCAGATCCTGCCCAGGGAAAGTAAATGATCTGGAGCTGCCTGTGCCTTTGGCATGCTGAGTGTTGTTTAGTGGGCTGAGTGCATATTTGGAGTATGTGCTTGGAGAAGCTGGGAGCATTGCTAGCTGAGTGATTGCTGATTGCCAAGTGATTGCCGTCTGTGACTGACAGAAATCCTAACAAGGGGGTGGAGCCAGTCCAGGCCCAGCAGGGTATAAAAGGAGACATCAGAGAGGCAGCAAATAGGGCAAGCAGTTTGCAGGCAGTTCACTAGTCAGTTTGCTGCCCCACCCCACATCTTTGAGGGGACAGCCTTTCAGCTTGGTGTGAGAAAGCAGGGAAAAGGAACTCTTTGGAGTAGGGCTCTCAAGCGATTAAGAAAATTAATCACAATTAATCGCAAGATTTAAAAAATTGTTGTGATTAATCGCAATTGTAATCATGCACATAAACAATAATAGAATCTCAATTTATTATAAATATTTTGGGATGTACACAAACCCTAGACTGTCCACAAGACCTGGCCCTCCAACCTCCACCATCCCTCCCCATACACTTACCTGCATCCAACTGCTAAATCTGCTCCCGGTGGGGGGGTATGTGTGTGTGCGTGTGTATTAGCAGCAGCAAGAGGAGAGGAGCCACTTTTCCCCCAGCACAAAGAAAGGCATGCACCAGCAAGGGGAGAGGGACTGCTTTTCTCCCAGCACCAACAGCGATTAACGCACATTAAAAAAATTAATGCAAAAACAAATAAAACTGTTAATTGCACATGTTAACAGCAATGAATTGACAGCCCTAGTTTGGAGCCAAGGAACAGGAAACAGGCCAGCTTCCAGGTGAGTTCATTAGAGGAGGTCTGCTTGGAAGAAGGGCAGTAAAAGAGATGAGGCAAATTAACAGACTCAGGAAAATGGTTGGAGGACGTTGCAATGCCAGAGTCACTGCCACTGCTTCTGCTTGCACCTGTGTGGTTTCTGTCCAGGCAGGACCACTTACCACCAAGGCTTGGTACTGTGGCTTGGTACTTGGTCCAGGCTTGGTACTGTGGGGACTGTGGCTTGTAGGTTCCTTCAGCTGATGGCCAAGTGGGTGAGTGCCTGCAGTGTGAGCATTGACTTCTGGAGCTGTTGCTCAGGGAAAAGGCAAGAGAGCTATAGGAGGTGTTGGTGAGGCTCCAAAGCATCCTCTGCCATGAGGAGTTAATTGATTCAATGCTAGAGGAGACTTCCAGGACTGTGGAGGAAGAACTGCTAGAGGCAGCACGTGGACTCTGGAAGCTTGTAACCTCTGGTAGCAAGCAGAAATTTTCATTTCCACCTGCAGCTGTTCATCTGGAGAATAGATATGAAACAATAGCAGGGGAGGATCACATTACATTGCTGGAGGAGGACAGGCCAGAACTCCTCAAGGTGGGGAGGATCAAAATCACCACCACCAAGATGAAGCAATGGGTGGTGGTCATTGGATATGCCCTTCTGCAGAGGACAGAGGGATCCAGCCACCAACCTGACCTGTTGTCTCAGGAAGTCTGCCACTTGCCCGGAGTCCAGATCTAAGATGTCACAGAGGAATTACCAAGATTTATCCGACCCTCTGACTTCTACCCCATGCTGCTCATCCATGTGGGCACTAATGATACTACCAAGGGAGACCCTGAGCAGATAAAAAGTAACTACAGTGTTCTGGGTGCAAGGGTGAAGGGGATGGGAGCTCAGATGTTGTTCTCTTCAATTCTTCTGGTCAAGCAAAAAGCCTGGGCAGGAGGAGGTGCATCCTACCTGGCTACGCAGGTGGATCAATGTCTGGGTATGCAGGTAGTGTCACCAGCAGGGCTTTGGCTTCTTTGACCATGGGATAGTGTTCCAAGAAGAAGGGTCTCTGGAAAGAGATGGGATCCACCCGATAAACAGAGGAAAGAGCATCTTCTCAGACAGACTCCCTAACCTAGTGAGGACTTAAACTAGGTTTGTCAGAGGATGAGGACCAAAGGTAAGACCTGAGATAAGTGGGAAGTTGTGACCTGGAGGAAGAGAAAGCAGGAGGGGGCAACAGGGAAGGTATTCTCATTCTTCCTGAGAAATGAGGACAATCAACTAGTTACACCTTAGGTGCCTATACACGAATGCACAGAGCCTGGGAAGCAAGCAGGAAGAACTGGAAATCCTCGCACAGTCACAGAACTATGATGTGATTGGAATCGCAAAGACTTGGTGGGAGCTCGCATGACTAGAGCACAGTCATGGATGGGTACAAACTGTTCAGGAAGGACAAGCAGGGGAGAGGAGGAGTTGCACTTAATGTAAAAGAGCCATATGATTGCTCAGAGCTCCAGTATGAAACTGGAGATAGGCCTGTGGAAAGTCTCTGGGTTAAGTTCAGAGGGGAGAGCAACAAGGCTGATGTTGTGGTGGGGGTCTGCTATAGACCACCAGACCAGGAGGAAGCGGTGGATGAGGCTTTCTTCAAACAGCTGATGGAAGTTTCCCAGCCACAGGCCGTCGTTCTCATGGGGAACTTCAATCGCCCTAACATCTGCTGGGTAGGCAATACAGCAGTGCACAGGCAATCCAGGAAGTTTTTGGAGAGCCTTGGGGACAATTTCCTGGTACAAGTGCTGGAGCAGCCAATTAAGAGCTGTGCTCTACGGCTGTGCGAAGCTTTGGTCCCTGATTCGATTCAACGGAGATTCGGCCCGATTTGGTAGACGAATCTCTGAATCCAAATTGAATCAGAGGACCCTCTCATCTCTCCAGATTGAATCAGAACCCTCCTTGGATTCAGAGAGATTCAGAGAGATTCGGTAATTCAGACAGACACAGCTTTAAATGTTTTTTCTACATACCTCTAGGTAGCATGCGGCCCACAAGTCTGGCAATGCTGGGGCAGATGGAGCATCCCATGTGAGCATGGGGGGAGGGGCATCCCCAGTGCACTCAGCATACCCAGAAGTGAACCAGAAACACTTCTGGTCCACTTCTGGGTCCACTGGAGAGTGCGCTGGATGGCCCCCCCTTTGGCTCAGCAACTGGTGCCTTCTGGGTCTGGGGGGGCACCTGGGGTCCCCCCACGGTCAGTCAGTGAGCCATGAGGTGTGGGAGGGCCCCCCACGCACTCTCTGGTGGACCCGGAAGTGGACTAGAAGTACTTCTGGTCCACTTTCAGGTTCACTGACGAGCACATGGTGGTCCCCCAACCCCGCACTCCTTTGGGATGCTCCATCTGCCCCAGCATCACAGCAGTCATGAGCTGCATTTGTACCTCAAGGTATGTAGAAAAAAAAATTTAAACTGTGTCTGGGTCTGAACCCCTGATTCTTTGAATCAACATCGAATCTTCAGAGTTGGGTTCAGTTGAATTGAATCAGAGACAGCGATCCGAGTCAACAAATTGAACCCCTGTCCCCAATTCGGGCCTAATCCAAATCTGAATTGAATAGGGCCCGCTTCATACACCCCTACTGTGCTCTTCTTGACCTGTTGCTCACAAACAGGGAAGAATTGGTGTTTAATGTACTAGCAAATGGCAACTTGGGCAGCAGTGACCATGAGATGACTGAGTTCAGGATCCTGAAGAAAGTAAGGATGGAGAGCAGCAGAGTAAGGACCTTAAACTTCAGTAAAGCAGACTTGGACTCACTCAGGGAACTCATGGGCAGGATCCCCTGGGAAGCCAGTCTGAGGGGGAGAAGAGTCCAGGAGAGCCAGCTGTACTTTAAAGAAGCCTTACTGAGAGTTTAAGAACAAACCATCCTGATGTGCAAGAAGACTAGCAAGTGTAACAGAAAATCAGCTTGGCTTAGCAGGGAACTCTTCAGTAAACTAAATCACAAAGGAAGCTTGTAAGAAGTGGAAACTTGGACAAACAACTAGAGAGGAGTATAAGAGTATTGCTTGGGCATGCAGGGATGAAGTGAATAATCACTTCACTTAGGGTATTGAGCACTGGTGAGGCCACATCTGGAGTAGTGTTCAGTTTTGGGCCCCCCACTACAGAAAGGATGTGGACAAATTGGAGAGACTCCAGTGGAGGGCAACAAAAATGGTTTGGGGGCTGGGGCACATGACTTGTGAGGAAAGACTGAGGGAAATGGGCTTATTTAGTCTAGAGAAGAGAAGACAGAGAGGATTTAATCGCAGCCTTTGACTACCTGAAGTAGGGTTCAAAAGAGGATGGAGCTAGACTGTTCTCAGTGGTGACACATGACAGAACAAGGAGCGATGGTCTCAAGTTGCAGCAAGGGAAGTTTATGTTAGATATTAAGAAGCATTTCCTCACTAGGAGGGTAGTAAAACACTGGAACAGGTTACCCGGGGACACTGTGTTTTGGCGGTTTTTAATACCTGGATAGACAAAGCCTTGGCTAGGATGATCTAGTCGTGGGTGGTCCTGCTTTGAGCAGAGGGTTGTACTAAATGACCTCCTGAGGACCCTTCCAACCCCCATTTTCTATGATTCTGTGATTCTAAATCCTGTGTATACCCAAGACGTGTAGTGGCATGGTTTAAATGAATAGAATCAGTAATTTCATGGACAAGATGCTACACTGGATGGATTCATTTTTAAATGAAACTGTAACAATTCTAATGTTCTTACATATTTAAAAGAAGTTTCACTAAGCCTAAAAATTATGATTATTTAGTAATGTTGACAGTTTGTGATACGTTTGTATAGCATCCCACAGGCTGAATAGCCTCACAGTTTCATACAAAGTATAGATGGACCTGAAGCAACAGTAGTAATCTGGAATCAAGTCTCTATTGCAGGTTATTCAGCTCTGACAGTTCAGTTTATCCCATCATAAAGATAGGACGAGATATGTCATTCACATCTAGGGTATCAACCTAAACCTAAACCTGGGGACCGGGATTTAGATAGGCAATAAATAGCTGGGATTAACGTGCGATTTTACAGAATCTAACTATAAAATATCATCAGAAAGCCAGCAAGGTAGTCTCACTCCTTGATATTTTTTAGTGGAACTGTCAGGATGAAATTATATGCTTCATCATTTCATAACTGCAGAACATAGCATTCAGTAATTGTTTCTCAGAATGCATTGATACAACCCCTGGGACAACCTTAATTGAGGCTTCTAGAAACTAAATAATAATGGTGGATTTATAATAGGAACATAGAACTGGACAGGACTTCCCAGGCCATTATTTCTAGTTCCCTGCAATTACAAGCAACAACATAATAAACAGGTATCCAAAGCAGCCCACAGCAACATCCAGCCTGGTCCTTCCTGCACATCACAACCATAAAACAGCCCAAAAAGCCCTATGATACCATGGGGGGAAAAAGCAGAGAAAGACGGGAGTGCCATCTATTACAATAATTTTTAAGCAAAATATGCTTGTAGCTGAAGGCAGCTAATTTCCTCTCACAGAACAATGTTCTAATTAAATTCAGCACATTACAAATAAAGACATTTTACCTCCCGTCACAGGGGAAGATTTTATTATACAAAATGCATGGTAGATAAGTATCAGATTAAAAAATAACAATTAAGCAAAAATAAACTGATTTTCCGTGAGTAACAAATATGGATTTCTAGCCTTCAAGACATACTAACAACCACCCGGAATCATTTTATTATGTATAATCACTGTCATATTGTTACGATCATCAAGGAAACAGGACCTGAAGCAGTAAAACTGAGGTTCTCTTAGTAGACATGTAAAAAAGAAATAGAGGTGTAAATATTGATAGATTACCATTTTCCCCCACTGAGACTGTAGATTATACATTGGCCAATGTTCACTCACATGATTATCCAATTAAAATCAACGGCATGAAAAAGCCTTCACCAACATACATGAATATTCCACAAACTGACGCTAATCGAACTTCAAACATAGAACCTGTCTGAGGGTTTTGTAGAATCTCACTGTGAACATTTTATATGAAAAGAAAGCTATACAGGAAAACTCACACAAATGAATTTGCAGGGGATACTTCAGTGATTGCTGATTATCGACCTATATAACTATAAACATATTTTCAACAGATTATCTGACTTGAAAAAACAAATTAAGTATGCGTTTGATTCATTTCTGTTATACTTAAGGGTACTTACTGTAAAAAATGAAAAAAATCAATCCTATAATCCCTGGAAACTGCTCTAACAAGTCTTCATAGAAACTTTGAACTGTTCAAGAGAGACAATCAGGAAATCTTACAGAAGCTTTTAACCTTCCACCGTATTATCTAGATTTTTCCAGGCAATTGAAAGCATCAATAAATCAAAAGAGATTAATGGTAAGCATGTAGCAAACCTGATCCAGTAAAAAATAGTGATGCCAATAAAAAGTCTACAAAAAATCAAGATGATGGAACAAATTCATCCATGGTGCATTTACACTGAAGGTGTTAGTCACAGAACCTGCAGCAAAGTTAAGAACACATTTGTCATCCCAGACGTTTCAGAGTATGTTGTCACCAATACTTGTACAATCACATTACCTGGATGCAGGTGTCATTGAGTGCATAATCTAAAGGCTATGAAACTGCACAAGTATAATTCATGGTATAATGAATTTGCAGAACCTTTGTGACTCTGTGCTGCCATTCATTTTTAAACCCCAGGGATAACAAGCAACTGTTGTTATTTTTTAATAATTTATGTGATTTATTTTCCCTCCTTAAAATGCATACAAAATTAAAGCAATATTTAATGTGTCCTCTGAAGACTGAAGTGTTCCAGGGCATCTTAAGAAGGTGTACTAATGAGATGGTTCCAAAAAGAAAGCCTTTTCAACCTGTACAAAACTCAAACATTTTTCAAATTTAAGCTCATTTGTTCAGACTTAATTACCAGAATTAAGAGAGATGTAATTATCTTTAATATTTGATACTTGAATGCAAATGAATTTTCTTGAAACTACAGGGCCCAATTCATTCTGGGAATAAGGCCAAAGCTGAATTTGGCCCATTGCCACTGAAAATGAAGTACATGCTATAAGATTAATAGAAAATCAGCATCAAAATATCCCCCAAACTGGCACTTACCTTGCAACCCTCCCCCGAAGATCTCCCAAACCAGAGAGTTGCCGCATTTCCAAACTCTTCAGGGTAGAATTAGTTCCATAGCTGAGGTTATCTCTAACACGTATTTGTTCCTGAAGCGTCTATAACACATTAACGTACAAAAATAATTCAACAGGCCACTAACTATATGTTCAGGTAGGCACTCATTATGTGTTAAATACAATTCAAGCATAACCACACTTTTAATAACAACTGTGTTTAGGAATATGCTAAAACAGGAACACTATATTCATTTATGACTTCTTATTTTTAGGGCCCAATCAACATATAAAACTCTCAAATTCAATTAAAATGCAAGGTATAGATGAGCAGCAGAATTGGACCCTCAAATATTAATTTACGCTTTCTCATTTTCCAACAAATCCCTTATCCTGTTAATTTCTAACATACCAGGCTTGAAGCTCTTTTCTAAGCAACTTCTGGAATGTGTGTGTTATGTTGGAAGCAGAAGGGAGTGAGTGGCAGAGGTAACAGACATAACACTTGAACCCTTTTCAAGAATGGCACTGGACAGAACAACATACATGGCTAAATGTTCTGAGCAGAGCCCTCGTCATTTAGGGACTGTATCGCTACCAAAATGCCACCAGAGGGCAATAGAGTACCCAGACCATCATGCCTTCCAGGGGTCACTGCCCAGAGTCTGTCCAAGATTTCTTTAGAGCAGGGGTGGGCAAAATATGGCCCCTGGACCAGATCTGGCCTGCCAAGGGATTTTGTCTGGCCCCCAATGGATCCTTTGGCCCTGACCAGCCCAGGCATGGGGGGCAGCCTGAGGTATGACATGTGCAGCTGGTCCAACCACCCCCCGGTACACAGCAGAGCTAGGGTGGCATGGGAGCCAGACTTGCTTTGCAGCAGCCCCTACAGTGGCAACTTCTTCCAGCTGCTGCTGCCAGTTTCCACTTATGCCACTGGACCTGGCCCCATTGCCTGGGTACTCCACCTGACCATTGGAGGCAGCAGACAAAGCAGGCAGGCAGAGTCTCCATAGAGACTGGCCCAGAACTTGCAAAGGCAGCCGAACAGATGAGATGGGGATGCAGGTAGGCAGAGAGCAGCATCCAGGAGTGGGATGGGTGGGCAGAGATTGTGCCACGGCTGGGATTGGGATTCAGATCACGGGGCAGTGACAGAACTGGCACTGTTTGCAGGGATGTGTGGGGAGCAGGTCATGTCTCTGCCTCGGGCACCATCCCTGCACTGTCACTGCCCAGAGACCCTAATCCCAGCCCCACCCACCTGTCCAGCTTCCAGATGTCGCTTCTTGTCAGCCTGTGGCCCCATCCCATCCATTCAGCTATGTGCAGGGCAGAGCCAGTTAGGGAGTTTTGGAGAGAAGGTACCGTGTGCTGACCTGGCCCACAACAGCTCATCAAACCTCCCTAAGTGGTCCTCTGCCCATCCCTGCTCTAGAGGGAAGATCTGGACTGGGACAGGGGACGAGAGTGGAGGGGTGCCAGGTGCTGAGGGGCTTTGTGGCCCCCTGCTTGTGGTTCCCAGGGTGCTGGTGTGCTCAGCCCCTTCCTCAAATCTTGCTAGCTATTTTAACCACTCAACTACCCTGCATTGCCAGCAATTGCTCAGGGATACGTATGCAGAGTGGAACCTGCACCTGTCTGGCAGGGCTGCTGCAAGAGTGCAGCACAGAGGGCAGGAGCAACTAACAGTTAATGGGCTAATTCACTGCACATGCATGGAATTGAGGGTCACTCTATTCTGCTAAGTGCCCATTGTGCAATAGGTCTTTCCTCCCACCCCACCCAGCAATTGCTGGTGGCTACTGATACAGTCACAACCACCCACTCACCTAGGCAAAGAGCTACAACTCCTTCCCACCACACATACACATACACCTAGTTAACCCCCCCCCCTCTAAATAAACCTAGGATCCCCACCCAAGGTCCCTAGTAGGGAAGTCAAACTGACACAGAGGCTTTCCGCTTCCCCACCCCTGCAGACTGGTTTCTGTTGGCAATAGAGTTAAAGGGCAGTAGAGAAGCCCCTTTGCCCTGCATGGTTTTTGGGGGGTGAGGAGCAGTGCAGCATGGGATGCCTGGAGGAGTGACACTAGCATGGAATGCTCTGCGTCTGCACATAACATTGAACTAGTTCAAGGAGGACCAGCTCCAAATAGTATTTGATTTTTCTAATGTGCTTTTGAATCATTCCAGGAAGTTTAAACTGGTCTAAAGTGGCCTGTACATCTAAATTCTTAGAATTTAAAGTGTATTTAGGAGGTGTATTTACACACTAACTTTTGGAGCCTTTTCAAAAGGGGAATGTTTCAATAGGGCAGAAGCTGGTACATTATAACTGGTATGTGCGACTGAGCTGAGAATGATTCAAATGAAGCAAAACTTTAAACCTGGATGAAGGAGTGTTAAAATTGGAGCAATTTTGCTCTCTTTGAAGCATTCTGAGCTTGTTCTCACATAACTAGATTGTACAGCTGACCCCTTTGTGAAAAGTTCCCTCTTTGAAAGGGCTCCAGGCATCCTGTGCACACACCCTAAGTGTGTGCATGCAGAAGAATCATTGACCTAGATAAGAGTGTTCAATGCAGCCAGGCAATGTCTGTGGCAACTTCTGGTTGCTGCTGCTGCCACTAGCACAATTCTGTCCTCTACCCCCTCCCCAAGTCAGTACCCAGGGCAACTGCCCCAGTCTTCCCTACCCTACTTATGCCACTGTGAGCCCTGCATTAATTAACAATATTTGTACCTTCTTTCTGATAGTCCCATGGTACTCAACCTTTCCCCCATGGGCCAAATGGATGGTGCCAGTCTGTCTGTGGGCTGGATCAGGCTGGTGGGCCCATTCCATGGGGGGCATGGGCGGCAGAAGCCCAGGCCTGATCCAGCCACATGGGGAGGGGGAGAGACAGCTCAGCCTCAATTCTACCACATGGGAGGGCAAAGGGAGCAGGCCTGATCCAGCTGCATAGGGGCAGCCCAGGCGCAATCCATCAACATGCGGGCTGGTAATTTGGCAGCTGGGGAGGGGTGGCAGAATTAATTTCCGTAGCTATCACACTGCTAAATTTTCCAACCCATGGGGATCCCATAGGCTGGATGCCATGGCTCTGCAGGCTGAATCTGGCCCACGGACTGGGATTTGAGCACCCCCGTGCTAGTCGATTTCTAGCACAGGTGACTGGGAGAGAGGGCACAGGGGGGCATGTACCACGCCCCCCCCCCCGAGACTGGCTCCCCACTTGGCACCGCTCAGGACAGGGCAGTTTTATTTGCCATATGGGCTAGCAGCCTGGGAGGGGGTGCTAAGCCATGGCATGAAAGTATAGGAGTGGATATGGGGCTTTTGGCCACCCGTGGGCCTGCCCACAAATTGTGTCCACCTCCACCCAGACTCAGGAGGCACAAGTGCCCCCTGATTCCTAGCATCTGCTAAAATACATTGTTGCCTAAAAAACCTTGTACCTGTCTGAACAAGATAGTCTCTAGGGTGCCACTCCGCCCTACCTATTGCCTAGGTTTTCTAGCTTTGAATTGAAAGAAAATACACTAATATCACAAAGAATTGTGTGTGGGATTTATATTTAAACTCCTGATGGCATCCTGTGCTATTTTTAAAGCCACCAAAAGAATTATGCAATTTGCATACCCTTTGTTAGAAGGTATAAAGAGCTTAGAAGCTCTTCTGCTTTCACGATAGCTTCGCTTATTAAATCTTGCTAATTTTTGTATTGCTTTAGAAAAAAATCAGTAGTTTAGACACTGTTAACCCTGTGAAAGACCATAGCATACCTCAATGTCCCGATTAAGCTGCCTCACTATTGCAGTTATGTTTCGGATGTGTTCTTCTAAGAGTTGCCTAGCCAACCGATCTCCTCCCCCTTTGTTCTGCATTCTATGCAGAGTGGAAACAATGTCCTCCTTAATGCGAAACGCGTGTTCCACAAGGGCCGCGGTTGTTTTCTCATGGCTTAGAATTCTGTCTTCTAGCTGATCCACTAGACTCGCAGATGCTAATGGAACTGCTGTCAAAGCCTGGCTATGGAGTGGTATATTTCGAATTCGTCTAAGAAAAGGAAAAAATATTCAAACATGTGTATTATTATTATTATAAAATATGTACTCAAACCTCTATTGTGGCTTTTAGTCATAGTCATGGTTATGGGGTTGGTACCCTAGCAGAAAGCACTGGGAAATAGTGTCCATTCAGAAAGAAAACTAACTCTCAGAATACTTGACTGATCTACAAATTAAAAGGAGCAGGATACGTGGTATTTGAAAAAAGAAATGAGGACTTTCTTCACATTCCCTCTAAAGCATTGGTTCCCAACCTTGGGGCGCAACCCAAATCAGGGTCCTCAGTAAGGTCACAAAGGGTCTGCACACACACTCACATGCACACTCACATGTGCAGCCCAGAAGCAGCAGGTGGGAGGGCAGGGCAGGTTTGCTGTGCACAAAGTGGGCAATGGCAGCTCTCCCCCCCGGCTCCCAACCACTGCCACTCTCCAGTCCCAGCAACCCCCACAGCACTAGGTCAAGAAGTCCTGTTGGTGGCCAATTTAGAGTCACATCAAAAAAAGGTTGGAAGCCACTGCTCTAAAGTATCTTCCTGAGGCATGTGCTCCTATTAATAGGACTTTGACATGCTTGGAGAGAAACTAGGACACAGACACAACACTTTGACTGGGAACAGGAACTCAGAATACTTGTATTCAGTTTCTATTCAATTTGGCTAGCATGTGTGTAAACTATGTTACATGTGTGCATCCTTGTGTCTATCCTTGTTCAGCATAATAACTGTAAGAAGTGTCTATTGTACATTAAATAGAAACAGATTAAGAAGGAATATCTTAAATTGCTGTATATTCTTCTCTTTGCCAAACAGACTACTCCTGGAGCACCAATACAAAAAGATTGTTCCCTGGGAACTGGACAAGTATGTCTAAAGCTTTAAAATCCAGAAGAGACTAAATACAAGCTTTGCACAGTGTAGAAGCCAAAATTTCAAAAGAATTCTGTTTCCATTTATGTACCTGACCTAGTTTTTGGCCATTTTTTTCACAGGAGCTCTATGCCACACAGTTTTCATGGAAAGCAATGGGGGCTCCTGGCTGCTGTGACTTCTGGCCACTGAAACATAAAATCTTTTAGAGATGTGCTGTAATGATTAGGGGAACATTTTCAAAAGCATAAAGCTAATATAGGTGCCCAACTCCTTTCATACCTTTGAAAATCAACTCCTTATATCTTCCTTTCATTTTTTTTTCTGTAAATGTTATTTGATATTCCCAGGAACCAAATCCTTTCAAAACCTGCTCTCACTTACATCTTGTTGTAAATCCACTGAAGTCAACAGAGCTGAAGAAGGATGTAAATGAAGGCCAGTTTGGCTGGGCCTGAGTTTTTACACATATTCCTTACTCCTGGAAGGTTTTCATTTGTACAAGTCCTGAGGTCTGTTATTTTTCCTCAGTCCCAGTTGAAGGCTTGAGAAAGGACTGAAAAAAAAAACTCAGCAAGGACTTCATGATTTGGCTTATGCATTAGATATGAATTCTCTATGTCTTCAGTATTTAATTCAATTGATTTTTGCACTGAGAACAAAATGTTCCATGTTAAAGCATTATAAAAAAATAGAGAATTAAGAGAGCACTACTCCACAAAAGCACCCCTTCTGGGTTTGCCCCTGTAAACCTCTATTTGGAGTCTTAATTTTGTAACCATACCTTTCAGTAGGACCAAGTGTCGGAAAGATGGGGCTTCGCTGTGCCATTTCCTATTCAATAATTCATGTCTGTTAAAAAAATCAACAACTTTATATTAGTTAACAGTTTATATCTGGCACTGAAATGATTTAATGCATTTGCTATACTTAAAATTATGCTGAGAGTTTCAGTGTTGGATATTTTATACAATATCACATTTCAAAATACCTGTGTCCAAAATCTGATATAAAAGAGCAAAAACGGAAAGAAAATTTGTTGACTGAAAGCAACTAAAGAGCTTTTGAAGATGGATTCAGCATTCAGGAAAAGAGTTAGACCAGTGATTTGCAAACAGGATGCTGTGGGTCCTGTGCTGCCTGGCTCGTGTGCAACAATATAAGTGTTCTCCCCTCCTCCCACAACAGTATTTCATGGAGAAAGGGTGCCAATGGCTGATTCTCTGAAACTGTCCCCCACACAAGCCCTCAGCAGTCTCCAAGCTCTGACTAATGCACTCTGCCACAGGCAGGCAGCCATGACACATGGAGGCATGTTTTTCAGCCCAGCTCATTCTTTCCAGCATTTCCAGGGAGAGCAGGAGGAGCCTTAAGGTCATGTGGCTCCAGCCACTGGCATGTCAGAGCCCAAAGGAGCAGCCTGGGTGTTGGAGACTTTGCTTTCCTCTTCAGGGATAGACTAGGTACGGGGAGGCAAAAAGTGCAGGACACAGTGGGGTGAGGTCCCGCCCCTGCAGCCACCACCTGGAAACAGCTAGATGCTAACTCAGAGAGTCTCAACCAGGGTACCACCAAATTCAGAAGAGTTATGGAGAGGTGCCTTGACTCTAAAAAGGCTGAGAACCACTGGGTTAAACCAACAACCCTGGAGGCTGAACACCTCATTTTACCTACAGAACAGGTTTGGTAGGGCAGAGGAAAAACAACCCCCTGACACCAATCTGCCTATCTGCCTCAGACCTGATCAAAAGAAGTGATTTTAGGAATGAGGAGATAGCTTTGTTCTTGTGCTCATGCAAGGTAAAGTTTGCTTTTGGGAAAGGCTCCTATGAAACTAAGCAAGGGATAGGTTTTTTGCCAGAGGTGAATTTTACTTGCTTTTCTTGGCCTTTTTCGTCAGATTTACTTTTAATGCTAGTGAGTGCCATTTCTGCTTTTGTGATGTTGATACACTCCTCCTAAAAACTTGGTGGAGATTCAGCAAAGTATTTCACATACTCAACAGGAAGCCCTCACATTATAAGCTCCAGCCATTATTGACCTAGGTAAAATGCTTTACAACTCATTTATAATATGACCCACCTCACCAACCTCAAAACTGACTATACCCAGTGCAGAACTCAAAAAGTATTAAACTTTGAGAAAAATATTCCCAATTTCCCTTTCCCCTAACCTCCTGGCTTTCAAATAACCCCGTGACCTCATCCAATTTATCTTCAAAAGCAACTGTCCTCTGATCAACAGCAGCAGTGTGAGCCCCACTCAGACAGTGGCAGGCCCATGGCCCTAGTGTCCTTTTCACTTCCTCCCCTGCCCATACATATATATTGGGCATAGAGCTATACCTACTCTGGCAACGGTTCAGGGGTGGAGGGGAAGGGAGGGGAGAGGAGGGGTAGGAAGTAACAGGAGCTCCGTACTGCTCACTTCACTTACCTTTGGTGCAGTGCTATACTGTCTGGCCCCTATGGACAAGCAGTGGTAAGTCTGAGGGGCATAATTCTGGTACCCCCTCCTAGCTGGCATCCAGTACTGGTAGCCTGCTTGCCCTGCCCTAGTTATGCTGCTGCTAAAACCACTCCCAACCATGCAGTTGTTCCAGTAAAAGATATCACCCCTGCAAAAATCATTGCCTCTCATAACTCATTAACCACCCCCGCGGTATCAGGACTACATTCTTTTACAAGCAGAAGTGAGAGAATTTACAAAACTGGAATTGTTAGTGGTCTGCTACAGAAAATGGTTAGATGAAATTAATGTTGATTATGCTAGCTTTCAATTGTTTTGCTGATATATATTCAAGAATACATTTTTTGTCTTTCAAATGTTTTTTATTTATACCAAAATCTGCTCACACTAGAATCCATACAAGCGCCTCAGTTTGGTAGTAAACTATACTCCAGTGATTCTTGTACTTCTCCTGTTGGATGGATGGATGTGTGAACTGTTTGATGTGTTTTAAAAACATATTACTATCAAATCTAGAGATTTTTAAACACACCAACAGTGTCAAGGCACCAAAAGTGCAGTGAAAAATTAGTGGAAGGTAGGCATCTAATTCCTATTTATTAATAGGGCTACCATACATCTGGGTTTTCCCAGACATGTCATCTTTTTTGGCCCCCTGTGCTGTGTCCGGGAGCATTTTTAAAATCAGAGGAAATGTCTGAGTTCTTTGCTCTTCCTCTGCTCTCCCAGGCTAGCTGCTTGGGACTGCTTGGGGCTGGAGCAGCGGACAAGGTGACTAGCTGTCAGGGGTTGCTTGCTCCCCACACAGGCCCCAGCAGGCCAGGTAAAGAGACAGAGAGTGTGTGTGTGTGCGCGCGCGCGTGCAAGCACACAACGTGGGAGCTGCTTGGGCAGCAGGGCTGGGGGGGCAGGGTCTGCGAGTTGGGAGTGAGGGGCACCAGCAGGACTGGGGGGGCAAGGGCTGGGGGTCCAGAGTGTAGGGCTGTGGCAGGGCTGGGGGGCAGGGAGCTACAGCTCAGGAGTGAGGGGTACCACAGGCCTGGGGGGAGCAGAGGGCTGTGGGTTGGGAGTAATGGGGGCTGGCAGGGCTGGGGAGGCAGGGGTTTAGGAGTGGGGGCAAAGGCAGGGAACAAGCATATCACTCCCTTCCACCGCAATCATATGCCCCTCCCTCCTTTCCTCCTCCCCTCCCACTGCCAGGTGTCCTCTTTTTTGATGCTGGAAATATGGTAACCCTACATTTATATCTTGGAGGATTTTCCCTTTAGGCTAGGGACAGACATTACACATAAACTGGTTTAACTGATCAGAAACTGGTTTAAAATTCTAACAGAACAGATATTCAGTGCACATAAACCAGTTTCAAAATGGCTGAAACCAGTTGAGATAAATCAGGTTGAATGTAGTATCAGACTTAACTGATTTGGCTCAAACCAGTTTATACAATATCTGTTCCAGACCCCTTGCTGATTTAAGATAAACCAGACTCCCCCACCAACCCAGCATGCTCTCTGAGCTGGGTGGGGCTCTCTGCTCTGCAGCAGGGCTGACCCCACCCCTGCTCTCTAGCCCAAGCAGGGACCAACCTTAGTGGGGACACTGGACAGCAAGTTCCTGTTAAGGGAAAGTAGGCAGGCTGGTAGTTAATTCTTCCCTCCTTCCCCTCTTCCCCCACTGCAGCTGGGTCAGCCTGTCTGCCAGGGAGCAGAGGGGAGGGGGATGCAGAGCTGGCAGACCCAGCTGCAAGAAAGGGATGGAAGGAGGAATTAACCCTTCTCACTGTTCCCTTCACCTTAACGGGGCCATGCTGGGTTGGTTGTCCCACAGTGTAGTAAGGGAGACTCTGCTCTGTGCTGGGGGGGACTCTTCCTCCTCCTCCTCCTCCTTCTCCCAGGGTAGAGAGGGGGACTCTGTAAAGAGCTGGATGGGGATTCTTCCTCCTCCTCCCCCTGCCCTCCCACTCCCATGAGACTGGGAGTGGGGGTGGTCCTTGCAATGCTGCCTGGCCCAGAGCAGGGGTGGAGGCAGGGGGAACTCTTCCCTCTCCTCCACCTTCCCCCAGAGGGACAGCAGGAGCATGAAGCTCAACTGGGGAGGGTGTGGGTGTGAGGGTGGGGTTATAGAGACCCCCCACACACTCCCTCCATAGCATGCAGCCCCCGCTCCCTGGCAGCAGCAGCAGGAAGGGAGGTCAGGGTGCCCATGCCTTGTGCAGGCATGGCTCTGGCCAGCGTTGTGTAGGGGGAGAGAGCGGAGCCTGCCCCATTGCTGGGGCTCCATGCTGCAGCTTCAGCTCCAGCACTTGCAGCAGGGGCAGCCCTGCACTGGAGCCTGCTGCCTTCCCTGCTCACTGCTGTGCAGGTCCCTGCACTCTGCTGGGACTAGAGAGAACCCTACCCACTGCTTCTGTGCGGAGTCCAGCGTGGTGATTTCCTGCTGCAAGTGCAGAGCTGCAAAGATGCGGAATGGAACCCTTTCAATAGAGGCAGCCAGCACTGCACCCAAGCAGCCTGCCTGGATGCTTCTATCCTTGGGGCTCTGTGCTGCACACTTGCAGCTCAATACTCACAGCGGGGAAACTCTGCACTGGACTTCATGCAGAAGCAGGGGACTGGGCTCCCTCCACTCCCTGCAAAGTGCAGGGAGCGGAGCAGGTGGTAGGTTCCAATGCAGGGTTTCCCCCACTGTAAGTGCTAGAGCTGCAGGCACAGGGAGCAGAGCCCCAGTGATGGGGCATTCTCTGGTCCCTCCCCCCACACAACACTGAATGGAGCCACACATGCTCTGGGCACGAACACCCTGACCTCCCTGCCTACTGCTGCTTCCAGACGGCATGGGCTGCACACCATGGGAGGAGTGTGTGGGGGTCCCTACACCTCCCATCCTCACACCCACACCCTGCCCAGCTGAGCTCTGCAGTCCCACTGCCCCTCTAAGGTGTGGAGGAGGAGGGGTAATAGTTCCCCCAAGCATGGAGCAGAGCCTCCCCCAGACCTGGAGGGGAGGAGTCCCACTCTGGGACTGGGCAGTATCCCATAGAGCCCCCTGCCCCCACCCTGTAGTGATGAGAGAGAAAGAAGCAGGGGGAAGAGTCCCCCTCTGGGGCCAGGCAGCCTCACAGAGCCTCTCCCCCACCCCATGGCAGCAGAGGGGAGAGGAGGAGGGAGAAGAGCACCCCCAGCTCTGAACAGGGCTCCCCGCCCAGCCCCGCAACAGTGGGAGAGAGGGGGGAGGGGGAAGTAATGACGGGGAAGAGTTACCCTCTGAAGCCAAACAGCCCCATGTGCCGTGTGCTAGAATTGCTTCTGCTGTCAGGGAGTCACAGGCCTGTGGCAGGCCTGCTGGGGCCTGGCCATAACCTCCTCCTCAGCTCAGTTTCCCTGTGACCCTCTTCAGCTCTAGTGCCCCCAGGCTTCTGGCTTCAGCCACTGAAGGCATATGCCTGCATTTCCTGAATAGAAAGGGAATGCCTATACACTTGGAAACTGATTCATTCTCTGCAGGTTAGACTAACCTGTAAAGATTGAATCAATTTAGGCTTGGGCTTTTTGAATGTCTGTCCCCAGCCTTACTGTCATGAGTAGTCTCATTAACTTCAGCAATACATTTCTGTAGCACTGGGCTTTGAAATCACTACTCTAGGGTGGGTTATCAGTAAACTAAGAATTATAACAACTTGGAGTAAATAAGGATTTGTTCTCGTGACTTAACACTGACAGCTGTGATCAAGTGAACACACCTAAAACTAAAGACAACTATAACTCTCTAAACTACTTTCCCTGTGTGACCACATGTTTAGCTATACAAAAAGCCATAGAAATAATGCTAAATTATTTAAAAGCAGTTAGAACAAGAACATTAGCTCAAAGGCAACAGTCCTCTCCTAGCCTTGCTTAAATATTGCATGGATCAAGAGTGACAGGTGGTTAGTATTAACAGCTGTACCATAGTTACCAATCTCTGAGAAATTTTACAACGGTCAAAGTTAAGAGACATAACTACAGGCAAAAGCTGCATTAATTTAGCAACTCAAAGGCAGAAGAATGCCTTACAAGAATGTTTTATAATTTTCTAAATGAACTCAGCAACTGATATTAAAATGCCAGAAATTTGTGTTTACTATTCAATGTGAATTAGAGCAGGGGTGACAAACAGACAGACCATGGGCCAGAATCAGCCCACAGAGCCAGGTCAGCTGGCCCCCAGCTTTGATGAGGGGATCTTCCTACAGCTGTAGCCAAATGCCAGCAGCACTGTGGGAAGAATCCCAACACTATGGTTTGTTCCCATAATAGCAGCCAAGCACTTGGGATGCTACACCTCTTCCCGCCAGGTCCTCGACCTGAAGGTGTGGAAGGGGTCATGGGACCAATCAGGCCTGCAACACCAGCTCCACTCCATTCTCTTGGTCCATGGACTGATCCCACACCGCTCATTTGGCCCACATCTGGCCCCCCAAAGCCAGATAAGTTTGACACCCCTGAATTAGAGTATCACAATGTAGCTCTTAGTGTTAAGTTCACACTTAGAAATGCACCACCTTAGAACAAGAAACTCAGTCATTTGAAAATCTCTTCTGAGACAGACAGGCAGACTCTATGACACAGTTAATAAAAGTTTTTTGTAATTCAAACCTAAGTGAGCTCTCATGTATATTAAAAATTTTCCAGTACAATAATACAAGTGTTAAGCCTTCTATACTGGGTTATAGCCTAACTGCACTTTAACTAGACCCCCTGATTCGATTCTAATTGTATATTGCAGTCTTAAGAAAGAAAGGAAATCACACACAAAAATAAAGTATATTGACTAATGAATACCCAGGATCAGAAGCTGGAAAAAGCAGCAAGCACAGTCAGCTTTGCTAAATTATGGTACTTATGGGAAATAATAGAGGCAGAAATAGGAAATGTTTTAACCTCAGTAGTTGATACAAAAACAAAACACATGTGGGACAACACAGAATGTTAAGAATGTGTGTGCTGAAGAACAGAGCAAAATTATTTAAATGACAGCAAATTATTTAGTAGAACATGTTCCACAGGTGCAAATCTTGGCAGCTAGACACCTAACTAACTTTTGCCTGTAAAAACAGCGAACACTGAAAATCTGGCCAGAAGTGACTCTTATTAACCATTTATTTTCTCCTTTGAGCAGCCACGCTTTGAAAAGTAGCAACTATGAGCCTATTTATGATCTTTAGTTGTAGTCAGCCAGTATCTGAGGTCAGTGCATAACACTATTAACTTCAGTAGAGCAACTGTGAATTTTAAACCAGTGTAAGTGAGATCAGTATCTGGCTCAATATCTTTGTTCTCATCTGAGTATTTGCAAAAAAGGGTAGTAGCTACTTCTATTGAATCCAACTACTCCACCCTATGCAAAACAATGTGTTTTTTTACACAGCCTACTGCTCATTCCTTTTCCATTCCAGGCTTGAGCTTAAATTTTCTGTAAGCCTGAAATACCCATTTAAAACTAGAGATCTGATTTATATGAAGACAATTTTGGAATTGCTGAGGAAATCTGGTACAATGCAGTGCATATCTACATATGCAGAATTTAAAAACAAAGTTTATATCAATTTAAAGCATTTTAAACTTCAAAATTGCTGGAAGGGATATTCTGAAAAAAAACCCATCAAAATGTAAAGCATGTTCATGTAGTAAAATAAAAAAAAGAACAAATAAGCATTTTTAAAACAGCGTGTGTGTTCAGCACAGCATGGTGCTCCATAAACAAGTAATTTTAAAAAGTGATATAATGCTTTTTAAAGCAATGTTGGGCATGTCTACATGAGACATGAACTGTGCAGTAGCCTAATAAAACTGAGCAGTAGCATGCTGGGCAAAAACTGTGCTAAAGATACTACTACACAGTAGTATTAGGCTACTGCACAGTGAGTATCACTAAAAACCCATGCTACTGTGCAGTAATGCAAGTAGTAGTAGGTCAATGCTACTGTGCAGTAGTGCAAGTTACTGTGCATTGAGTTAGTACTTGGTTAAGCGAGTACTAAACTTAATGAGCAGTATTTCTGACACATTAATGAATGTGCAGAGGCACTGACTGTGTAGTACTGGGGCGGGGACTAGACTAAAATTCAGAAGACCTACTTCCAGTTCTCTGCTCTGTCTCTAGTTTTCTGGCTGTCCTTAGACAAATTACCTGCATGCTCTTAAACTCATTTTGCCAATCTTTTAAATGGGGAAAATGATACTTGTTTTCTCTGTTTTCTTTTATATCTATATAAGAGAAAGTTGTTATTGTTGTTCACATATTCAAAACTCTGTCAAATGCAACTTGTTTTTTAACTCAGAAATAGTCCCTATGTTACTAGAGATATTCTTATTTACACCAATAAAGTATCTGGTCTTCTGCCATAAACTTAAGAAAAAATATTTAACATTTAAAAATATTTATTTGGTTATACTTTAATGAGTTTCTTTTTATGCTTTAACCCCAACATACCATTTTCTAATCCCACTTTCCTCATGCACGTAGAATTGCTATTGATGTTAATATTTGGAGCAGAAAGACTTCAGAATATCACCCTGAATTATATTTAATGTCCTCACCAATTACTTCAGTGCCAGATTTCTGCTGGTTTACATCTCTTGTCAGGTTTGAAGTTTCATAATGTGATTTTTTTTTTAAATTCTTGTTGGGTGCATCTACACATGTGCATTTACTGTGCAGTAACCTACATTACTGCACAATATGGGCACATGTCTACACATGCACACCTGTACTGCACAGTAAATATGGTGACTTATGCCAACTTGAGCGTAAATTTTATATCTGATGCAGGTATGAAATTTACATCTGATTAGTTACTGTGCAGTAATGTAGATGTAGAGGCCTTACTGCACAGTAATACTGTGTGTGTGGATTGATTTGGGACTAACTTTAGTGCTTGGGACTAACACAGTGTTAATGTGCTTTAACTCTAGCCTATTCCCACTTATCGCATAGTAATTTACTGTACAGTAAATTTAAGCTGGTGTAGATGCACATGTAGACACACCAGTTGTGGGCCAAATCCCAATGCCCTTATCCAATCCAGAACCCATGACAAAGCACTGGAAGTTTAATCAACCATAGTCTGAGTGTAGGCTGAACAGGGATCTCTGTATTTCCAACAGGCAAACCTCAATAAAGGCATGATCCAGAGCCCACTAAAGACAGAGGAAATTCTTCCATTGAGTTGATCAGACCCTAAATTCTGAACTTTATGATTGAGAGTCTGGACACATGAACATTTGGAGCCATTTCAAAAGGGCAACAGCTGATGGGTTATAATTGTTATGTGCAGACAAGCCAGGAATGATACAAAGGAAGCAAAACTGCTCCAGCTTTAACACTGCTACATCCAGTGTTAAAGTTGAAACAGTTTTGCTACCCTTGTATTGCCCCCAGCTTGTCCACATGTAACAATCAGAACATAACAGCAGCTGCCCCTTCTGAAGTCACTCCATAATCTGAATTTGTAGGGTCTTGTTTACCAACATGCAAAACCCATAAAGTTTACTGCAGACCTGGATGAGTATATGCTGGTAGAGCCTATAAACCAGCAGATGGCAAGGTTTCCTGGTAGCTGGCCAAAATAATCCATTTTGGTTGCAAGACAGACTGGAACCCAGCAACAGCCACTGCTGCTTTTCTCTACCACCCAACCACAGCACAGGTAAGTCACTGAGCTGCAGTGTGAGCGAAGCTGTGCCCTCCCTCAGCCCCTTTCTACAGTCCAGATCCAATAGTTCTGTGGGCTAGATCCAGGGCACAAGCCACAAATTACCAGCCCCTGCTCTAAACAATAATAGTTATACATTAGAAATAATAGATCTGTTCCCGCTCTTTGTATGTATATAATATCCATTAATGTTAATACATGGATTAGCATTAAAAATACTATTCAAAGGAACAGATCTTAAAGTCCTGTATTTTGGCATACCTTTACATGTTCTTTTTTGAGTATTCTTTAAGTTCAGATGACTGTAGATATAAAGACACGTTTCAGCTCTCAGCGCCATATCTGACTACAGGCACTTCAAAGTTGCCCTAGGCCTCAGCTATCTCATTCAAATCTGTAAATCTTTTGATACCAGAAATGAAAAACAAGGTAATAAGGACATAAAACTATAGAATATGCTAAAGAAACTGATGCTGGGTCAAGTTTTGTTTTGTTATAGCTTCCTTCTCTCACTATAATACAGGGGAAGATCTTGCACTGTCTTTCACTTTCCACTTGCCCTAAATTAAGAGACACTTGCACCTGTAGCAGCTCAGTTCTGTACTTGATTTCAATGTATCCAGGTACTTACTAACATTCCTGAGCATCTCGGGGCCTTTTACAAATCTATGCTCACAGGAGCCTGTGAAGTAGGGATGTGGCTAATTCCCATTTTATTGACAGGACACAGAGGCACAAAGAGATTTGTGATTTTTCTGTGGTCACATAGGGATGCTGTCTCAAAGCAGTGACCTGAACCCATGCCTCCCAAATCTACAGCTAATGTGTTAGCCACTCTTTGTATCTAGAAACATCTCTGGAGATGATACACTGTGACATGAAGTGTGTGACAGGACAAACTCAGGAGTCATAGTGTCTCAATGTTTCACTGAAGCACTGCAACACCTTTGGACAGGTTTCTGAAGTGAATAAAAATGTCAGTGTGCCAAGGTTAGGATGGATTAAACACAACCATGACCAAGGTGCATCAAACAAGCTATTACATTGCCACACTGCATTGCAATATTATGAAGTTTCACAGACCCCTTCTAAAGTGACTGCAACACACCTCCATGTGGGATGTATACAATTATGGACATGAGCCTGGAAACGCATAATGGGAGTTAACTGATGTAACATCACAACACAAATATCATGATATTGTCATGCAACAGAAATGGTCAAAGTTCAGACAGACTCTTAGTCATTTTACAGCCACTGCTCTCACTCACCAGTGCTGAATTAGGGGAGGACATGACTGTCTATCCTTCCCCTGCATCCTAGCAGCCCCTCTGCTGGATGTCTCCGGCTCAGCTTTTTAGCGTGGTTTTACTTCTGTGGTAGCCGTATGCAGATTTGCAGACTGCAGCTAGACGGCTCGGGTGTCCGTCCGTCCTTTCCTGCTGCTGGCGGCAGCCAGGTCCTCTCCCTCTCTGCTGGGCCTGCTGCCACTAGGCCTGGTTGATGGAGGAAAAAGCAGCTGCTGAGAGTTGTTGCCAGGACGCTGTCACCATAGAAACCTGCAGTTCAATCTGAGAGAGCCAAACCTCTCCCAATAAACAGAGAGAAAGACTTATTTATAGGAGGCAAATATTCACACACACTCCAGCAGCCAGAACAAATCTCCTTTTAATCACCATTTCCTCACAATTATTTCACAGTAATGTCAGCTCCTTGCAGAAGAGGGAGGGGAAAGATCCAGCAAATAAAAACCTTATTTCATATGTTACAGTGTGAGTGACTAACAATGACAGATTCTAGACACAGTATTGGGCCAAGCACAAAAACAGCAGCTGTGGTTAGCCTGCCCTCTATTCAGCACTGTCTGCGGAGTCCCTGCACTAATCCATATCATGCCAGCCGGGGAAAGGAAGTTTAGTGGAGACTGATTTCAGCTACTCTGAATTCCTCCATGTGTAAACAAAATAGAAATCTGTCCTACAAATGTGGATTTTTCCCAAATCAGGGTAGAATATGAAACAGTCAATGTGTGTCAGTTTGAATGACTGAGGATTTTAAAGAAAAGTTTGCAATGTTAAGGGTCATATTTTCAAGTGGTCACAAAGCTAGCCTAGTATTTTGTTTCTGTAAAAACACAGATGTGTGTTATAGCATTCAAACATGTACATTTGCACAAATAAGGGATATGATCCATAGGAAACATACCGCCAGAAAACCTAGTGTATGTCGGGTGTGCATCTCCCTTTATTTTTACACTGGCATGATTCTGTTGATTTGATTGAGTTGCCCTTGTGCAACCTAGCAGTAATCAAACCTAGTGTAGCCAAGCAGATACCAACTACATTTACTTTTGGCTGAAACAAATATCAGATACCACTCTTGTTATCAACCCAAATCATTGCAATGGTAGCAATCAAGTATATGTGGTAATAAGCTTATATTGGTATTCTATTGGTATTCATATACTTTCATATAAAAGTAGTTAGGGATCTGAACCAATGTGTCGATTGCCTTCTTTTTAGAGTAAAGTCAACCGTATCTCAGAGGATTAGGCCTAATGTGGAAGTAGATGCTTTCAGAATTAAATAGTAACTTGACAAACATGGCTTCTAAAATGAAACTGTATTTCCTCATACTACAAATACTTAGTTATACTTAACTTGTATGTGTAGACCCACTAACAAAAGGACTACTCTAGTGCCAAACTGTTTATGTGCATAAGTGTTTGGAGGATTGAGCTTAAGGTTTTCATGCATAAAAGTAAAAGTGAGTTTTGTGTTTTTGTTATTCAGAGCTGAGCAGTGTTTTCCTTTTTGAATGAACAGAAATATTTGTGCATTTCTACTTCCCGTTGATACTTATGAGTTTCCACTGTGCAAGGAATACAAAACAATATAGATATAATTACTGGGTTTTTAGTTGTAGCTGTTTTGGTCTAAGGACATAGGCAGGCAAGGTTATTTGAGTAAATGTGATATCTTTTATTAAACCTACTAAGTACTCAGTTGGTCTAATAAAAGATATCACATCTGTTCAAAGAATCTTGCCTGCCTATATAGTGATATTTATCTCTTTATGTTGTTTTTAGATTTACATCAAATCTAGACATAGATTTATCTGGAGTATTCATCTGCCTCAGTACCCTTATGCTTGCTTTTTATCAGACTTGAGAGAGGAAGACACCTATTTTAAACAAAATTAATATTAAAGTATTTTAAATTTACAACTATTTTATTTCATTTTTGTACTTCTTTTAATCTTGAAATTAATACTAAAATTTAGCCCCTCACTAGGTTACTGGCCAGACACAGAATGTTTCCCAACTTCCCCCTCTTCTTGTAACAGGACTTAGCTTACATACTTTTTCTCTTTGCACTAACAAGTCAAAATTCTCAGTGTATTGATTAGTTGATTGCTATATCAGAAAGAGCACAAAGCATCATTTTAAATGTGGCCAATTAAAATTCTGTGTCCTCCTATAAAATGTGTGTTTATTTATTTCATCTCTCATTTATTAAAAAGCATAATCTTGCAGTCTTGACTTAAACAAATATCTGATTCCCTTCAAACAACTGTTTCCCTGGAAAAAGGATGTCAATATTGGGTCCATTTCAGAATAATGTTATGCTGGGTCAGAGTTGAAACGTGATACTATCTTTTAGATTTTCTACAGTAGAAAGCAGCTTTTCAGCTGACTATATTTAAAGTTGCTTTTCAAATAATTGTTTATGGTTTTTAACCTTTTTGTTGCTCATATCATCCTAGAACTTGGAAAACTAATTGTTTCCTTTGACAATTTGAAAAACATGATTGTGTTTCTCTAAGCTAAAATTAAGCCAATTAAAATTGTGTCTTATACATGATACCTTATCAAGCCTGATTGCTTTTGTACCTGTACCCAGGCTTGCTTGATAGCACCAACAAAGGGAAAACAAAAACTTTTTGTTTTTGTCTAGTCCTTTGATATTTTAATTTTCTGATAATGGAAAGATGGATTTAATTTTCCAAAGATGTATTTAGATAGCTTTCTCTGTCAAGATGCCACAATAACAACAATTTATTTAATAGGGAAGTAAAGTTTTTGTGTTAATATCTTTTGTTGTACCAACTAAAGTGGAAAGTATAGTGGGAAGAGATGTTAGACAAGCTTCTGAATACAAAAAGTCTCTTCTTCAAGTCACCTGAAGGAAAAAACAATCCCTTTCTATCAGAGGCAATGGCATTGTACAATCCAATTCATTAGCTTATCAAGTTCCATCATGAAATAAGTTCTCATTCCTTCAGTCAATTAGAAATCTTCCTCTAATTTCCATTCAGTATAGTCATTCCAGATTAATATAATTAGAAGCAAGAGCAAAATTTTGTTTGAATAGAATTTTCCAATTAGCTTCAGCAAAAGGAGACTAACTCCCTGAACCTAAGTTTAAGCTACTCCTTAATTAGATCTAAAATCAATCTAAAATCACAATTTTAAGGACAGATTTGCATAATTTTTCTCTGACATACAGTAAAAAGGCAGAAGGAATCCACTGATTATGTTGTTCTTGCCAGTATTATTGTATTTACTCAATTCCAGGACAAGGTTTTTTTATACCTCATCCAACATGGGGAAAACAGAGCCTTGTCTTAGAATCAAGTATCAAGTAAAAGTGCAGTACTTGTAGTTGGAAGAGGCAGCAGGAATCCACTTAGCAAGGCACAGAGCAGTGAAAGACACAGTGCAGAGGCATGTAGTGGTGCAGAACCCAGTCTGGAGGCACAGGACAGTGCAGAACAAAGCACAGAGCAGGGAGTGGCATGGGACCCAGCACAGAGGCAAGGAGTGGTGCAGGACCCAGTGCAGAGGACCCAACATGGAAGCACAGAGTAGCATGTAAGTACATGGTGGCGTAAAGGCACCAAGCAGTGAGAGACCCAGAGTGGAACGGATGGCACAGAGGCACAGGATGGTGTGCAACATTCAGTGCTGTGGGAAGTAGTGTGGTGAGGGACCCAACGCAGAGGCATCCAGTGGTGCAGAATGCAGAAGTCGCATAGGCTCTTGGGGGGGCCAAAACACAGGGGTGACAGGTGGGGGGGCAAGCAGCAGGGGGAACAAGTAGCCACAGAGGCAGGAACCAGTGAAGGTAAGTGGCAAGGCACCAGGGACAGGCAGGCACATGGGTACCTGGAATGGCAGAGGTGGGGGGCAGGGGAGGGGAAGTGACAGGGTGACAAATCGCATGGGGGCAAGGGACTGGGGTCAAGTTGTCTCACCGTTGCTTCCCCCCACATCCTGCTGCTTCTCCCCCCACCTCGCAATGGTGGACTGTATACATGAAAAAAAATATAACAGATGGATAATTTTCTGTGTATAGAACCTAATTTAGGAGGGTGGGTTGTCTTAAACTTAACATCATCTTGGATTTGGGGAAATATGGTATTGTTTTTCTAGTAACTACCCCTGTCCTGTTGCTTCTCCTCCCCACCTCGCAATGGACTCTATACATGAAAAAAATATATAACAGATGGATAATTTTCTGTATATTGAGATGGGCTGCATTAACCTATCTTTGTGGTTGGTTCGTTGGTTCCCATCAGCATACTTGCTCAATATGGGCCTTGTATTTTACAGTCATACTTAGTGTTGGCTGCATTTAATCAACTTCATAGTTAGTTTCTATTACTCAGCACATGCTGCTTTTGGTAGAAGTTTAAGGATAGGCAATGTATTTAATGATGTTTCCTTTCATGTGAATGTAAAACAAGGGAATTTTTCCCCTATGCTGATTAGGGGAAAAAACTCATCTTGTTGTCAAGTAAATAGCAGTACTTGAAGACTGCTATCATGCCCCTTCTTAAGGATCTTTTCCACAAGCTGAACATGCCTAGTTTCCTCAGCTTCTGTTCATATGACTTGCCTTCCAAGCCCCTTATAATTTTTGTCACCCACCACTGACCCTCTATAACTTCTCCACATGCTTTTTAAAATATAGAACCCAAAACTGCACACAGTATTCTAGATGAGGCCTACCTAGTGGCAACAATTATCTCCCATGTCTTGCACCTATTGATTCTAGTGATGCATCCCAAAATTGTATTCACTTTTTGTGCAGCTGCATCACACTGCAGACTCCACACAAGTTAGGAACTGACTCAACATTTTACATTTGACAGTACTGCTTTTCCAGCCGACGTTTGGAAAATTTAAGTCTCCCATCAGGACTATACCATAGCTTTTGGATAGATCTGTCACCTTCTTGAAAAGCCTCATTTACCTCCTCATCCTTATTTAGTGGCCTATAATAAAACCCCACCATTATATCAGTGCTGCATTGTTCACTTTTCTTCACCCAAATATATTGTGCTCTGCTGTCTTCTTCTTCCTGAACCAAAGAAAAAGTGTGTGTGTTTTTGACTTACAAGGTGACACCATCATTTTTTCATAACCCTGTCACTCCAAAAAAAAGTGTAACCCTCAATGTTGACATTCCAGTCATAAGAGCGGTCCCATCAGGTCTCAGTGATACCAATCAGGTCATAGTTCTTTTCGCAGGCTGCAGCTTCCAGTCCAGCTTACTCCCCATACTCTTTGCATATATACATTAGGCATGTTTCACATTTTGACCTACTTGGTTCCCTTTTGCATCACTTGTTACTGTCTTGTGGTTTTCTGGTTCTTTCCCAGAGTTGAGCTGCTTCTTCTGGTTCTATCCCCTGTGGATTGTTTGTTCTGTTGCTGGAGGACTTTGATTACCATCCCTCATGGAACCTAGTTTAAAGCCCTCCTTATTAGGCTGGCCAGATGACTCCCAAAGATGGTCTTACCTATTCTGGTCAAATGGATCCCAGCTCTTGATAGCAGTCTTCCTCCTTAGAACATTCACCTGTTGTCAAAGAATCCAAAGCCTTCACACAAACCCCGCCATCTCAACCATGCATTTACCTCCAAGATAAGGTGGTCCTTGTCTTCCACAGGGAAGGACGAAGAGAACACCACTTGTGCTCCAAAGTCCTTAACCCTCCTGCCAAGAGCCTCATAGTTGCCTCTGATCTGCTCAGTGTTGTTCCTGGCAGTATTGTTGGTGTTTACATGGACAAGCAGGAAAGGATAGTTGTTTGATTGATGTATGAGCTTTTGCAGTCTGTCTTTGACATCCTGAATTCAGACTCTGAGCAACCCCAAATCTGAATGACAAATTGGTACCTCTGTTTCTTGCAGAAGAGAGTTAGCAACCACCATGACCCCACTTTTCCTTCTTGGTGCAGCAGTCCTAGAGATCGCATCCTTGGAGCCCTGTCCTTTCTGCTCTCTAGTCTACTGAGTCCCCTGCATCATGCCTGCTGAAGTCCTCTCTGCCTTTTCCTCAGCTGTTCCACTATAAAATGTTTGAAAGTGGTGGCTGGCTTCAATCTGTGGCTCTTGAATTCTGCAGACACTTTTTCTTCTAGTAGTCACATATTGCCACTTCTCTTTTTCCTTTGGCCTCCCCAAGACCCAGCTCTCCCCAGGACCTAGCTCTCCTGTCCAAGTAATCTTCCTTTTCCTAATACAATGCAGTATGGATATTTATGCTTCCCTGTATAATTATCCTGATATAACTCATAATACAAACACGCTCACATTGGAAACGTGAATCAGGCCCATTGTGTATGAACAAAACATGCTTGCTCATAGGGTAGAAAGCTATCTTAAGACATTTTTGCTACTTCCACTGCCCTCAAAGCATGATAATCTCCCAAAAGCCACCCTTCTGTTATGCCTCTGTCATTTTTACATTAAGTAGTATGAACAGAAAGAAAATAAAGACTACATAATATGCCACATGCTCAAGTTATCTGTCTATACTTTTGTATTCAACAAGAAATCCTCAGTGAAAATATATTCACAAATTCTAGTGACTATTTACATTGGTTATCAAAATGACAGTTTTTTCTTATACTCTCCACCTTTGCCAGTCTCCATTTTTCAAAACTTTAATTTCTGTAGGAAACCTTTGTTCTGCAGCTCTATGACATTACAACCTTAGGCTGTCTCAGGTTTCTTCTGCAACTGGTTAAAAATGTACTCTCAGCAAGGTAACTTGCATACCATGATATTAAATTAAAACATTACTACCTTGTAGTTTTATGTACAGTAGTTTGCTTTCCTAGCTATGTCAGCATTTGAATTTTATTGGCTCTTCACAAGAAGAGCAGTCTAGACCGGCAACTCCCTCCCTGGTGAGTACGCTGGTGAATGGGAGGCTAAGGAATCATATTTACTCTTGCTTCAAACTTCCGGCACAGTTAATTGTGATATTTTTTTAAGTGGCATGGCTTTAAAACAATAGGTCTCTCTCGTTCTCAGCACACCCTTCTCAAACTCCTGTCCTCAGCATTTCCTACTGGTTGGTTTAGGCAGTTCCTGCGCAGGCATGAGGATGTTGTGGATCTATTTCAAGGTCTATATCCCTCCTGCCCTCCTTCCTCAAGCCATGAATTGTATAGGGAGCTTAGATAAATGACTCTGGACTATAGATTCTGCTCCATAGACTTAAAAGCTATGATGTTCATTGTTACAATAACTACAAGCATGTAATTTTGTGGACATAACCCCTTATTAAAAAAGATTTATGGCAGGCACATTAAATTTAAGGCAATCATATTCTATTTTGTCAACATTTTCTAATATTATATTATATATTATATAGAGCATATTATATGTTACATATAAGACATACTTTTAATATTAGCATTACGTATTTCCTAAATACATATAACAAATTAATTTCCATATTGGGTCAATACCAATGGTATACCTAGCCTAGGTCTTTGTCAGTACTAACTGCATCCAAACATTAAACAAAAAACAAACAAAAGCAAACAAACAAAAATCCACCTCATAATGGAAAATTATTTAATAACTTGCATAGGGTGGTGAAAAAGTTTCTTCTCAATCTCCAGTATTTTACCTTTCTAATCTCTTCAATATTTCCTAAAGGAAATAAACATAAATGCCAGGTACAAAACAAATCTAAGAACACACACTATAAAATCCATGATACAAATGATACACACACAGAAGCAAACACGCACATACAATAATACACATTATTCTTTAGATTTGTGTGTAGTGTTATATCCATAACAGAAGTCAATGCAGAAAGAGCGACATTTTACTAATTTTTTAAACTTTTCTCTCTGTTGTATATAGTTTACATATTTTCTTTCTGTGAAATACTATGCAAACCAACTTTTATCCAGTTCTACTAAAACTGTTGCTACTGTTCTACTCAAAACTGAAGTGTGAAGCTCAATTCCTATAAATTCTTGGTCACTCATAACTCTGTCAGATATCCTTTTATTTGAGTTTGAGATTATATTTACCATCTAACCATTTTTTCAGTTAAACTATTTTTCCCCCCAGTGCTAATGTCAAATGATGGCCAGGCATTCAATACACAAGTTTAATTTGGTCAGTAATGTAAGTAGAGCTGAGTTGAGGAAATGACGGTCTGATTTTTCAAAACCAAGCATGGATCTAATTCAAGGGAGCTATTCTACTTTATCCAAACCACCAACATTTGTGGGAACTAAAGGAGAAGCCAGATAAATGCAGGTTAAGTTTTGTCACATTTCTATAATGAACAAACCAGGGTGGTCTGGATTTTGCAACACCTCATCAGTCAGGTTTTATGTTTGCAAAGCAGGGGTGGTTCAGACCTGCTTTGCAAGCCAAGATGTTGATCCTGCAATCTGATCCATTAAAGTACATTTGTTTACCTATAGGGAACTTTGCTGACTTTTGTCTACCCCATGGAACCAATTGCAAAATCAGAACACACACCAGACACCAGGAATAGCTCAGACTACAGTCCTACTTCATCTAGCCCACCAAATATTTGTGAAGTTGGCCTTGGATAAATTATTCCATTATGGCTAATATCTAAATGATTGTGGAACTTAATTTTATTTAATAAGGAGTATCTGGTGGAAGCTCTGTATTTCTATTGACCATTGCCCGTTTCTATTTTTCCTATTAACCACTGTTACCTACTATTCTTAACAGTCAGAGGTTAATTTGAAAAATACTAAATTGTATGAAATGAGTAATAGCAGTGGGCACTGCCTTTTCAAAATGGTTTGGAAGGAACGCGTTTACGTGACTATACAGCTAACTAATTGTTAGAATACTATTTATTTAATTATTCACATTCTGATTTAGAAGCTGCACGTGAAATCCCATTCAACATGTTACTGGGACTCCTATGCCAAAAGCACTACCTGCAGAAATACCCACAGGATGAGGACCTTTGACTGTGGATTTTTGGGGATAGAGACTGTGCATTAATGGCTAATGGGACACACACATTGTATTATTTTTAGGAGAACAGTAACTAACAATGTTTTTTTCTGGCCAAACCAAAGCAATAAAGAAAATTGTTTTGAGTTGACTTGAAATGAAGACTCTTAAGTTTTCTTGCCAAAACAAATATATTAAAAAAAAATTACAAGTTTGGTTTGAACAAAATGTTTCAGTTAAACCAAAACAAAATGGTTTGTTTTTTAAACTTGTTAAATGTAATTCAGGCAATTTTGAAATGAAACAACATTTTCAAATGAAGTATCAACATGTTTTACTTCTAAAATGTCAAAATGAAACATTAAAGTTTTTCAAAGGCTTCCCCCCCCTTTTTTTTCCACCAAAAATATTGAATGAACTGACACAGTTTTAGAAATGGCTTTGGTCAACCCAGATGTGCCTTTTCAGGCCAGTGAAATATTTGACCAAAAACTTTCACTCAATTCTGTTTTCAAGGTGCTTCATCCTCTTCTCAACTCTTATGTAAGCTTTCTGCCAGGCATGAGACTGCAGTAACAAGGACCAAGTTCAATGAAGGTTTTACACAAATGTATTATCTTGGCTTGAGCCCCCACCCAGAAACCTGGGACAGTAAATTTTGCCTGGAGTACCCCCCCGACCAGAAACTTGAGTAAATATATTCTGCCTGGGTGTTCAAAATGAACAAACTTCCCCACTTGCAAGCAATATTAAATGATGGTAGGGTATATTGAAGGGGGAAGGAAAATGGGACAACAGACAGACTTGGAAAACTCTCATTAATCAGTAGCCCTTCTCAATCAACTATTAACAGTTTAGCCATCAATATATTTAGTGTACACAGAGTGAACTTGGTAGGCAGTACAGGTAGTGCAGTGGCTAACACGAGCTCTCCCTTGCTTCACCACTGCTAGGGGCCACTTCTTCTCTGCTGCATATAGGAGGGGGGTATCACATAGCAGGGACAAGCTTCAACCTGCTCCACCAGTAGTCTTAGCACTTCAGAAAACAAACAGAGAACAGGTCCCACCATAAACCCATTAAACATCACCAGGGTTTTTCCCTGTCCAGCTACACAGTTAATGCAATGGCATCCCTGGCATCCCCTCCTCTCACCCCCACCCCACAAAAAAGGAAACTCCTATCCAGAACTTCTCCTTCCTCTGAGGCATAAGCTGAAGGTCCCTCCACCTTAGACAGTCACACAAGTCACCGTGAGCATCGACCCCTCAGCAACCTTTACCCAGTTTTCTCTTATAGCATCAGTGCCCTTACAAACTTTTGTTACAGCAGTGTAGGAGTGCTCTTTTGGCTGTGATGGTCCAGAAATTGCACAAGAGACAAGGATTTCTTAGGGTGATCTTTCTTAATTGGACCAGCTATGTCAGGGGTTCCCAACATTTTTGTGCTGTGGCCCAGCAAACTGTGGACCAGAAGTGGCTGTGGCTCAGCAGTCTGTGGACCACCCACAGAGCCCTGCAGCTGAAATTTCCAGCTGGAACACAGGTAAAAATACTTCCACCCGCCAGGTGGGGAGGCAGGCCAAATGTCAACCATGCAACCATGCCATGGGCCCTGCAGGAGGAGTCGCAGCCTCTCTGCCTGGCCCTGCGGGGCTGCGGTTTGCCGGTCTGCAGTCACTTCTGGTCCAGCAGCCATCTGTCCTGTGCATCAGCAGCTTACCCTTCGCGACCACAGCCTGGGGATTGGGAACCCCTGAACTATATCCCTGGGATAAAGTGAGACAAGCTTTCCAGTGCAAGAGGTTCTTCTTTAAGAATGCCTTGTACTGGAAAGCTTGTCTCACTTTATACCAACAACATAGCTACTCCAGTTAAAGAGATCAATCACCCTTAAAAAGGTTTGCTGCTCTTTATAAATGTTACCATTTTAGGAGGCAGGGGCAGTGTGCACACACCCAACTTCCCTGGTCTCTTTGTGTGCAGACAGAAGTGACAATTTTCACCAGCTCTGACCACAGAAAGCAGTTTATAACTGTGACCAAACAAGAGCATGGCTGCAGACAGCTTAAAAAATGGCCAATCTGGTGAAAATCTGACCCTGCATTGCATGAGTTACAGCTGGGAGCTGCACTTCTGTTTGTTAAAAGCATGTCAGCACAGTCAAAATAAGCAAAAAGCATTCCCACTTCTCTCACCGGTACATAATAATAGAGATACACAGATAGCTCTGGCCTGACATCTCGCTGTGGCCAGAGGAAGCTATTTAAATAAAAAAAAAAGCTTTATCAAGGCCAAATCAGTTCAAAATGCAATTGGGTAAATCCTAAGAGTCAAGTTCCAAAACTCAAGTGAGCAGAGCTCAATCCTCAAGTCTGTGTGGCTTTGGCAGGGCGAGCGTCTTCCTTCCCTGACCCATCCCTCTGGGGCTTGGCTTCTCCCCAGATCCAGGCAGGTGTGCTGCCAGCCCCAGGCCCCGAGGCCTCGGGTTCAGATGCCCCCTGGTCTCCTTTCATCTTAGACGCCTAGGAGGTCGGGCTGCAGGCAGACCTCGAGGGGATGCAATGATGGTGACATGAGGAGCTGGCTGCCAACCCACCTGTGGCGCTGCCACCTCTGTTTTCGTCTTTGGCCCAGATGGCGGAGGAGGGAAGGAGATGGTCTAGTCGGGGCTGGCCGTGCTCTCAGGGGCCTGGACACGAGATGACCCCGGGAGGTGCCCTCCGAGCCCAGCCTGCAACCCCCTCTCCCCAGCGCGACCCACAACTTCCCCGGCCGGGCCCGTGCTCCAGACCTGCCCCAGCCCGAGCCCCAGCCCCAGCCCCAGGGAGCGCGCGGGGACCCGCCCGCGGCCAGGGCTGCGCGCAGGGACCTGCCTCCCGGGCGGCCTCCGCGGGCGGGGGGGCTGCAGCCCCCGGGGGAGCAGCGCGGGGCCGGGCCGGGACTACAAGGCCCAGAGGCCCCGGGAGCCGCTCCCGCTGCCAGGAGTTCCCTGAGGAATGACGCCGCCGCGCCCGCCCGCCCCTCGGCCGGCCCGATCTCCATTTATGGACACATCGCCCCGTGCGCGGGTCGCCGAGGTGTGCGGGGAGCGGCCGGCGCAGCCCGTTCCTGGTCCCGCCGCCACCACAGCCGCTGCCCGCATGGGGCCCGCGCCGCGCCGCTGAGCCGGCTCCGCTGCCCTGTGCCCCGCGCCCGCCGACCAGGCGACCCCCCGCCCAGCCGCCGCCGACCCCGCCGCCGCAGCCATGGTAAGTGTGCCGGGGCCGCCGGCTGACAGCGTCCCCTGGGGGCTCGGGGCAGCCCGCCGGCCGGGCCGGGGGCAGGGGCAGGGGCAGGGGCAGGGGCAAGGGCAGGGCCGACCCGGTCCGCGCCGCGCCGAGCCGAGCCAGCGGGCAGAGCACCAGAGCAGAAGCCCGCGCTGTGCTGCCGCCTGGCTCGGGGCCGCCGGGAGGGGCCGCCGCCTCGGCCACGCAGCAGCTCCCGTAGCCGTGCGTGTGCGTGTGTGAATCCTGGAGAAGTGTGTGGCGAGGTGTGTGCCTAGCGTGTGTATCTGGGCACAGTTGTCCTCAGCCACGCAACGACTCGTGGAGAAGCGGCGCCCAAACCCGGGCTCCGGCGCTCTCCCGCGAGAGGGTCTGGCTGAGGGGCGCGAGCCCGTGTGTCTGCATCGCGGCGCCCGCCCGCCGCCGCGCGTCTTCGGCGGTGTCCCACACGTAGACATCCGCAGGCGAGGTTCTTTGGGTAAAGCCGGAGTCTTTTATGAGACCAACTCAAATAGTTGCAAAATTTTTTTGCAAGCTTCTGGGCACAAAACACCCTTCATCAGGCTGAGGAGGCATCTGCAGACATCCCCTTCCCCCTCCCCACACTTTTGGGGTTTATGGCTTCCCAGATTTATGATTTTTGGCCCAAACTTTTTTCTGTCCTTGGGTGTTTTGGGGGGTGTGTGTCTTTGTATGTGTGTGTTGGTTGGTTGGTTTTAATGAAAAGTTTCGACTTTCCCCAAAGATCCTGTTTTGCATCCCTCCAGCCTGACTCTGGAGAGAAACGTGCAAACACAATGTACAGTGTAATGTACAGTGCAGAGGAGATATAGCGGTGACCCTCTTTACCTGACAGGTTTAAGGATGTGTAAAAGCTGAGACTTCCAGATTAGAAACGCAGTGGGCCAGTTCATCCTTCGTGTGATTGCACGGACCCTAGCTGTGAGTGCAGCCCAGTGCACAGCTGTCCCCTCATAAAAGTGGCAAGAAGTACTGTGGTTCCTGAGGAAGGAGAGTAGACTTCTCTACATGTTTACAGCAATACAGTACTTTTTCAATTTTGTAACAAGTGTGGGGAAAACAACTCCATAGCCAACATGGATGTTTTATGATGACTTAGACTCTTTTTATTAAGAAACTTAAGTCCTTATGAGGCTCCCAAGTTGCATGGAATTGTTGCAACAAAGCTGGGACTTCCCTTCAAAGTAGCTTTACTCAAGCAGAATGGATGGAGTTGGTCACATTTCCCTCCAATTAGCATTGCTATTCTTGTTTTGGTTCGCTCACTGTGTGCAGCGTTGTACAGAGGCTGATCGCAGGGCTCCTGCAACAGGACTCTGTAGTCTCAGTTAGTCCTACTGAAAGGAATATTGTATTTCTTGAATGTTCACGTCAGGCTCCATCCTGCAAGGTGCTGAACATGATCTTGATCCAACACAGTAGTTAAGCACACAACTGATTCCATAAAGTGTGCCTGACACCACTCCATCCGAAGCTGTATGTAGTCTGACTCCTTACAACCTTTTTACAAGGAATGTTGATGCTTCTTGCAGTATAAGCTGTCTTGGTGGTAGTCACAGTTGCATCATATCATGCCTTTCTTTCTCCACTTAAATTTATTTTCATATCACTATGATCAAGGCTTTTAGAACATAGCAAGATGAATTGCTCCGTTTTTTTCTGTTGTCAAATCAAGTGAGAACCTAAGAGCTGACATTTTACATGCAGGGCTCAAGCTAACAGGGTTGACAGCCACTGGACTAAGGAGATGTACCATCATCACTAATCCAGCTCTGAGCTGCATTGGAGTGGATCTGCAAGGTTTTGTTATGGGTGTAAAGTTTTGAAAATGGGTTAAAGGTTTTGAAGAAGGGGATGCTAGATGGTGTGTGTGTGTATTTATAGACATATTTTTACAAAAAAAAAAACCCTAAAAGATTTAGACTGTTTTGTTTTATGTGGTATACTTTTTGACTATATTGAACCACACTGAGTGGCAGGCATTAATTATGGAAGGGGGCGTGTTCTTGCTATGAATTATAACAACATCTTTCATAATAATTTCAACCACCTAACATGACATGGTAGTTGAGGACTGAAATGAAAAAAGGAAATCCTGATAGAATGGACCAAATCTCATGGTCTCCCATAAATTAGCTAATTGCAAAAAGCTTGCCTGTGAAATTCAGTTTGCAAAAATGTATCAGTTATGAATCTGAGCATGCGCCTGTTAAAACTTGAGTTTATTCTAAAGGTCTTAATTTACTATTGTCCTGTTTTATACTACATGAATTCATGAGCTTTTTAAGAAGCTGTGTGGCCAGAAAGCAGCAGAGATGCCCAATGTAAGTCTTTACTATACTACTGAATTGAATAAGTTATTCAGCTTCTAGTAGCCACCTGCAGTTCACTTAGTATTGATTTAGTGTAAGTAAATATGTTCTGGAACAGCATAATATGAAGCTTACACTACTTGCCTCATAATAGTTGGAGACATGTTTTCATAAGGATTTGTGAAAGCTCTTTTCATCAGAGTACAGGTTTTAACCATAACTTTGAACATTATGTTACTTTTGTAAGAAATATGTTATCATTATTGTGTCTTTCATTTTCAGTAGCTATTAATACTTTCTTTGTTAGAGTTAATTTTTTTAATATTATTTTAGTAGCTTTATTAATTTTGATGACAGAGCCTTGACATTTTATATAACACAGGAAGGGTTTCATAGCGGTTAGATGTCGTACATTGAAAAACTAAACTTTACAACAGCTGAACATGTTAAGTATTTCAAACAAACTTTTACAGATTAATTAAAACTTTGTAGTGAAAGTTTATTTTAATTAGAGGATCTGATAATTTTATAAGAGTGTGTTACTTGTACTTTAACATATATTATTCTTCATAACTTTATGGAGTTTAAAGCTAGAATAAGCTATTAGGTCAGGTAAACTGACCTCTATTGCAGACTATTACATTTCATCCAGTTACCCCTATATTAAGCACAAAAAAAGAGACAAAAGCATTTCAGTCCTTGGGGGGATTAAACTCATACAGTGAAAGGACAGGAGAAATGGAAATGCCACCTGTGCTCAAGGCCCTTGCAGAGGCAGGGAATTGATATGGTAAATATGCCCCTATGATCCCAATAGGTGAATTGGGAGGAGCTCCATTCCTCCCGTGGAAAGCAAAAAAACATGCAAGATCCATAACTGACATTGATCCTCAGTATGTGAGCAAGATGCATCATTGGGCATCTAGGAAGCAGATTCTCTGAACCACATCAGAGCATTGCACCATTCCCTCTGACGTCTCATCTCCAGCTTTGACCCATTGCAGATGTTTCAGAGGCAAGCCAAAACCCCCTCAAACCCTTCAATATATGACCAAATGAAGGAGATTGGGAGATAAAATAACCCTTACTGATCTTGAACACAGCAGACTGAGATTTGATTATAGTTTTTGGTTCAGCACTACTGCATGTGCTATGAGCATGTTGACAAGAATATAAAGGCAGGCCTGTTCTCCCCACGCTGGAACTGACCAGGAAGACTCAACAGATTCCAGGGTCAGAAAAGACTAGCATGGTGATGTAGCCAGACTTGACCCCCATCAAATCATAGAGATGTCTTCCAGAAACTTTATTTTATATATCTAACCCTTTCTCACTCTCTCCCCATGCCAGGCAGCCTGGTCACGACCCCTCCTGGCCTCCAAGCAGTATCTCTCGGTTGCCCTGCCCCCGGAAGCACAGGCACCAGCCCTGGTGTTGCAGCTGTCCCCCACCCTTCGAAATATTCTTGAGACCCACTTTTGTGTCACGACCCACAGGTTGAGAAACACTGTTCTATCACATTTTTTCCCTGACCTACATAATAACAGAGTGAGCAAGGGGACTCTCAAACTTCTCTTCAATGAAGGAAACAACTTTCACTCCTTAAACTTTGTAAAATGCAGCTTGTTTTCCAGCTTCTAGATCACTTTGTGCTGTCATTTGAATGCTTGCCACTATCATGCTTGTTGAGGTATGAGTAACAGGACTCCAATAGTTGCCTAACCAATTTTGCTCATAGAGACAAAATTATTTCATTGCTTCTACTTGATACTCCCATTTTATCTTTCCAACATCATATTACCTTTTTAAATTTTTTTTTGCCCCAACACTGCCTTCACTGCCAAATTACAACACCAATATCATCAACTAAGTCACTGATAAAATAAATAGCAATGGACTAAGAATTGATCCCTGGGGAGCTCCTTAAACTGGGGTGTACTGATAGAGATTTTTGGGGCCAATACCAGTAGACGATTTTTAAGAAGGCATATTGGCCAATACTGATCTGATTTCTGATACAGTGTGGAGAGCTGTGTGCAGCTGCTAAGTCTGTTGTGGCGGAAGGGGAGAGGGCAGGGAAGGGGCATGGGGGTGCAAATTGAGGTCCCTGCTGTGAGGGAGAAGTGGGACTGGGGCAGGGGCTGCCCAGCCGGGGTGGAGCGGGGCAGGTGCAGGGTGGAGCTGCAGCTCATTCAGGGGGAGAGGCCACTTCTCCCACTATGCACACCCCAGGAAGGTGGTGGGGGGGATGTGCCCTCAGATCGGCACAGGGCACAGGTGGGGTGGGCTGCAGCTGGCTGAGGCCAGGGCTGCACCAGGCTGTGTTCAGGTTGGGCAGCAGCAGCACTGGGGGAGGGGGGCGGGGCTGTAGTCCCTCCAAATTCACTATAGCCCAACCGTATTCCCCTCCCAGTGCCACCGCTGCCCAACCCAAGCGCAACCCCAACCCAACCTCCCCTCCAACCCATGCCAGGAAGAGCTTGGTACAGTCCTAGCCCCAGCCTGCAGCTGTAGCCCACCCTGCCCACACCCCGCACAGATCTGGGGTCACACAGCCCACCACCCCCACCCTCCTGGGGTGTGCACAGTTGTGGGAGCCCCCTCTACCTCCCCGATGAGCCACGGCTCCATCCCGCACCCACCTTGCCCCAGCCCCACTCCCTCCCTCATCTCAGGGGACATTGATTTGCCCTCCTATGCGCCTCTCCTCCTTGCTGCCTATATGCTGCGCTGCAGCTGCGCACATGCACAGCCATTTATCAGCCAAATTATTAGGCCCTTCAGGCCGATTTCCGATACAGTCAATTTTTTTTATATTGATGCCGATCCGACATTGGAACAATGTATTGGAGCATCTCTACTTTAAACAGACCTATTCATTGCTGTCTACCCACTAACAGTTACCCCATGAGGTCTGTCAGTAAGTCAGTCTTTATTCCATTTACTCTGTACCCTGTTAATTCTATATAATGAAAGATTTTAAGCAAAATGTTATATTGTACTAAGTCACAAATTTTTGGGAGAAGCCAAGATATGCTGTGTTAGCATAGCTGTCTTTAACTGAAATCCATCCTAGATAAAACAGGGCACGTCTACACATTACCCTGTGGCAGCATAGTGACACACTACATTGCTGTATGGCACAGTATGGAGACATAGCAATCACATGGGTCTACAGGTGATCAGCAGCTTCGTCTCTGTAGCAGCACGCTCCCCAGTTCTTGTACACTGCTACATCAACATAGTGACAAAATGTAACTGCAGTAGGGGCAGTTAGATGCCGTGTTTGGGTACTTCCCAAAGGAAGTACTAAAGCACAATGCAGTAGTAACATCACCATCTGGTGATGTTTACACCTGCTCACATTGAAATAATTTGGAGCTTAGTTGACAACAACTCAGTTAAAAGCTAAAGGTAATGAATGCCAGGCAGCATGGTTTAATCAGCTTTATCTCTGTTTTTTTCTGCATCATCCCTTTTATCTTTCTTAAATATTGGAACTATGTGGGCATTATTAGAGTCCTTGGACTTTCCCTAGTTTTCCAAGATTTTTCCAAGACTATTAAAAATCATTGTTAGTGACTTGGAAGTCCTCATGTAGTTTAGAAAAAGTGAGTATAAATGATCTGGACCTGCTGATTTGAAACCCTTAATTTAGGCAAATGCTACCGTTTGTCCTTTTTTGTTACAGATATTAAACATTTTACTCATAGCTTCATATAGGGTAGTTGCACTCTCCTGCTTGATTCCAAATGCAGACCAGAAATTTGTTTCACATTTCTTTTATATTTCATTTCACTTACAGTTTTTCCCGCATCTAATAATGAATTTATGCCTGAGGGGTTTTACCGTGCATTTAGGAGACTTAATATAAATAATACATTTCTAAATAAATCCTAATATAGCCTTGATTTCTGTAGTTTCACTTACCAGTTGCTTACACTTTAACCTGTCCTAATACACATTTCCTGCTATTTCCTTTTTTTTCCACCTTGTGTGCACATGTATGTGTATTATTGTAATTTCTACATCTCATTTTAACCAGGATGGCTTCTTGCCCAGTATAACTTTTTTGTCGTCTTTTTTTTTTCTGGGGTCTGATGGATTTGGGGGCATCCATTAGGATACACTTGAAAGTTCCCAGGCTTTTTTTGTTTGTTTTAATAATTTCTCATTTTAAATGCATCTTGGATGGTTACATCATACTTTCTGGGAAATTCCTCATGATATAAAGGATATTTTTAACTAAGGAAACAAATTGAACTCACTGTGGGTGGTAAACCTAAATAAAATGCCTTTGAATGTTCTCTGGTAGTAAACTGAGAAATCTTGCCAAAGAAACCTTTAGTTCTTAAACTGGTCATTATTCCTAATATAGTTTCATTTTTCAACTTCTTACTACAGACTCCAGTAAGCCACAGCCCAAGAGACTTATTTCCTGTGTAATGGCCAGTGTTCCTTTGCATTTAAAATGTGGAAAAGGTATCTTAGAAGTGATATACAAAAATCTATTTCCACTCTCCTTGTAACTTAATTTTAAATATAATAATATGACAACCATTTAAATTTACCTGCTCTGGGGACATAAAAGACCCCAATCCTGTACAGGTTTTTAAGAGAGAGGGAGAAGGAGAAGAAAACTTGGATGGAGGAAATTCTTGTCTGCTTAGATTTCTCTGAAGAGTTTCTATCCTTGACACATCTTGAAGGTGTATCTTTAAAAGCAATGTAATCTGGTGTAATCTGATTTTAACGATTTTGGTTTGCATTCTGTTTTTTGGGGGCCTAATTCATAGCTGGTTGTATCAATGGAAGTTTTCCCATTAACTTTAGCAGGCTTTGGATTAAGCCTTCAGAAAGACTATAATGTTTCCTTGGTATCTGTCTGTCTGTTTCTCTATCTGTCTGTAATAAATTCAAAATATATATCTAATAAATACAATCAATATAGCAATGTTTTAGAATATTCTTTTAGAATCAAACTAGTTGGGGGTGAGTGTCAATTGACGTTAATGCATTTTTGTCATATGGTGCTGTTAACCAATAGAAAGCTGAATTACAGTTTAAGAATAAAGTGGAAAGAACCCATAAAGATCTTCTGTACTCCTTTCTCTTCTCACCTGATAAACCCTAACAACAAATATTTCCCCACTAGAATTGAGTCTTTTAGATTTCATTAATTTCATTAATTTTTTTTTATTACCAATTAGCAGTGGAGCTTGGCTTTTAAAACTTAAGTAGCACTGCAATTCATACTAGTCTGGGATTCCTTTTTGCCAAGTAAAATCAGTCTGAGATTCCAGTTATGGTAAATTGTACTTTTCAGACTGACTATTTTCAGACAAACAGCATGATCATTATTAACATGCTGAAAAGTTGTAGTTCTTTTTCCCTGAAAAGTTTTTTTTGTTTGTTTTGTGTTTTTGTTTGGGGCTTTTTGTCTCCCTGGAAATTGCTATTCATATCATCAGTGAAAACTTTTATAAGAATCATTGTGTGTCTTCAAAAGCTAGCAGATTAGTTTACAGAATTCCTGTAGGTGAGAGGTGCAAGATCAGATCCTTATCATATTATTACTTTTAAAAAGTTTTGTCAAAACTTGCAGAGCCTTGGATATGCAAGCAAGTGACCCAAGCCTATCTGGGCTATGAAAACCTTTGTATTATGATTTGGTTGCACCATGTAGGCCAGGTCAGAGAATACAAATCTACCTCCCTTTTCATGCCCTTTCACTTTTGCTCTTTCAGTAGTTACAAAAATGAAGATGGAACTTCTGTGGTGTTGTATATAATCTTATCAGTCTATAGAATGAGCATACTATATTCAAATGAATCCAAGACAACCTTAAATTTAAAATGAACCCCCAATAATTAGATTCTAGTCATGGAAAATTTATATCTAATTTTGAGAGGGTTATCTTAAATCTGACTAGGACTAGGGGTTCTCTTTCCCCATGTTGAATGGAGGGAGGAAAACCTTGTCTTGAATCCAGGTAAATATGGTATTCTCCATCCTTAAATATCAGACACAAACATGCAAGGTGCTGAGCACCCTCAGCTAGTGTTATCTTCAACTGTAGCTGAGTTTGTCCAGTGACTTGTAACACCTTTTTGTAAAGGCTCTTCAAGTTGTTTTACTCTTTAAAGGCTGAAATCATGCCTGATGCTCTTTCCTTACCAAGTGTTCCACGAAATGCAGGGGAGTCCAACAGATAAGTGAGTAGAAGACAAAATACAATGAGTGCTTATTACAAATACTTCCTGCCGATAGCTGCTTCTCGAGTTCTGTTACATTTACTGTAGCTCTAACAAGTTTCATTTAGCTATCCCCTTTATGACGTAAAGGCAGCCAAGCTTGTTAGTGTTCATTTAATGTATAGTAGACACTGTCTTGTAAAACCACACCCATGTCAATGTGCTTACTTACACAAGTAGTTTCATTTACCCTGCTGTTTTGATCTTTTGATTCCATTTATATGATCACACTGGGGGGTGAGGGGGTAATTAAAGTGGAAAACTGCCAATAAGAATGAACTAGAACTTAGCATTTACAAAACTTCAGCATAAAAATATTGTGGCCCAGGTCCTTCTGATACTCTTCAGCAAAACTAGTCTGTTTGTCTCCACCTAAATATAAGACCAGGTTAGCTATGTGTGTCCTTTCTACTTTCATTATGAAAGTTTTTTATGTTAACTAGTCTCTCTGACCTGGCCAATATGGTGTAACAAACTGGCTTGTACAGTCTTATAGTGCAGCCAAGTTTGGGCCACTTGCAGAGCAAGCCAGATTTGAAAAATCTTTTCAAAATGGTAATGTGCTTAGGACCTGATCTTGCTCCTTTCAACTACAGGAGTTCTGCAGCCTAATCTTTTATAATAGGAGATATTGGTATTTGGAGGTGGATTTTGACTAAAACATTTGATTAGGCTCTACATCATTTGAGAATAAAATTTTTCTGGTGTTAACAAGGAAACATAATAAAATGACTAATTAAGACATAACATATTAATATAATTCTCAAAAGAAACCCATCAATGATCTCCCTAGCATTGTTTTTGCTATAGAATAATTTCACTAAAAGTATTTTGCGTTTCTCTTTATTACCTGGGCCAATTTGTATGAAGCTTTACTTTCCAGACTTGATAACAAATAGTCATGGTTTACCTAGAATCATGTATAACCTAATAAATAAGCAACAGTCAGGTTCACCCATATCAAATCAAAATGTTCTTAAACCAGCATTGTAGTACTAATAGTCTTACTGTAGTAGTCAGGACTGGCATTTCTTATTGGCATCTTTGCTTTTTCTCACCTATTTATATTTTCCCTTTTTACCAGAACCGGTGGATGAATTAATTTAGCTTAGTATTATTCATCATCATTAGAAATATCACATTTCAGCACAGCAGTTCAACTATACTCAATAGAAACAGAGCTGTAGTACTTGGGGGTCCAGTCCTGCAGGATGATGAGCGTGGTCTGAATAGTGTTGAGTGTCCACAACTTACGTAGAAGTTAGCGGTAATGAAAGCTGTTCCAGAAGTGCTCAGTACATCATAAATTCTGGCTCTTTAAGAGCTAATGTATGATGTATATTAGAACTTTGTATCGATATTTTAAGTGTCTAACACAGTTTAAGCTAGGCAGTGTGTACTTTTGTACTTCAAGGGTGCTTTTCTGTCTAGTGCTGCAGACAGTAGCATTAGCTCCAACCCTGTTCTCTGCCAAATGTGGAATAGTCTATAACAGCATGTGCTTTGTATTATGTGAACTCTGCGTCTAGAGGTACATGCATGGAAAATCTCCTAGCTACATGATGTTAGTCTCATTGATATGTAAAACTATAGCAAAGTATGGTAGCACGGTCAACAGCAAAACTCTGTGATTTTCTTGTTTGTTTTTTCTGTGATTGGCTTCACTTTGCTTTTGGGAGTGTGGTGGTCTTATTTTTTTTTTAAGAGAATTTTTTCTAAAAGTAGAGGTTCACTTGCATGGACAAGAATGTATGCAGAATGTTGTGGCTGTTTTCATACAGTTTGTTATGCACAACTTTTGTAAAAAGGACTTTGGCCTCTAGTTTCTTTCATTTGTTTTCTATACACTTTTAGATTGCAAAAAATTTAGTCGTTTACCAGTATAGAAGGAATGGGGGTGATAATGTTGTCATTGTATGGCTCACAATCAAGAATTCTACTGATCACATTCTTTTATTAATCAAGTTAAGGGATAATTTGCCCAGCTCTTACTCCATTTGTGTAGACAACACATCTCAAAGGTGCTGTCCTGAAGAACAAAGAGTACTATATAAGCTAAGGTGACTATGAAAATAATCACCCACTGCCATGTAAGTAATAAAAATAAGTCATGTAAATAATGATAGCCCATCTTTAAAAGGGAACATTTCTTGTGGTTTCTTAGGGGAAATATTACCTTCTTTATTCACATGCTACAGCTTGCCTTTTTCTGGAAATCAGTGATTGAAAACAAAGAAACTGATTCTGAACAGTTTGGTTAAAAGGTAAAATCTTTGGTATGGAAAAACAGAATGAAAGTAAAGGGGGTGAGTCTTATTTGAGGGGTGTGCTGTGCACGTAAATATGGTAGAATGTCCAGCTCTTAACATATGTTTTCTTGAACTTGATTACAAAGGAGCTGAGATCTGCAGAAATATCAGGTAACCTGTTTTTTCAATACAAGTAAAATAATTGAAATAGAGTGGTACTCGGTAACAACCATAAAAAACTCAAAGTTTTTATTTCTTAAAAATAGACAAACTATACAAGAATTGTCTTTTAATTTTCTAAATTGCCATGTCTCGAACATGGCACTACTGCATAACTATATAGGGTATGTGTAGGTAAATACATTTCACTAGGATAGTTACAGTATTACTCCTGTATAGCAACATAGATATGCATTATCTAATTCATAATTAACATTGCAATCATCCCATTTGGCAGAGAAACCCACAAAAAGAAGGTGAGCAAGGTCAGCTGAAAACAGTGTTTGGTTCACTTCATGGCATTTCTTTCATTAGGCATCTGGCTTTAACGTATTGCTTTGTTTAGGACATTAGATAATGTAAAGAGGATTGTACTTTAACCTTCTGGAAATAATCCCACTTGGACAGGTCTTAAACTGGCATAAATCAACTCAGCTATATTAAATTCAGTTGATTAAAATGAAACAATACTGGTTGTGGGCCAGATCCCAGACTGGTGTCAGTGTCAGTCTATCAGCCATGCAATATTGTTTCACTCATCTTGCATTCTGGTTCCTGCCACATTTGTCAATAAGTGACAACTGTGGTTGTAAATCAGTGTGACTGTACTCCCTTCAAGTGAACTGACTGCTAATGTAACACAGGTGCTTTTTACATTGTTTCTTTTAAGAAGCACCATAGGATAGCGAGGGAGGTTTAAGTTGGATATTAGGAAAAACTCTCACTAGGATGAAGGTGAAGCACTGGAACAAGTTACCCAGAGTGGTGGCAGGATCTCTATCCTCAGAGGTTTTTAAGATCTGGCTTGACAAAGCTGTAGCTGGAATGGTTTAGTTGGGGATGGTCCTGCTTTGAGTAGGGGGTTGGACTAGATGACCTTCTGAGGCCCCTTCCAACGCTAATTCTCTACGATTCAAGGAGCTGGGTGGAATGATATAACTGGAAACCACAAACAATTACAGAAGGACAGGATTTTCAACCTTATTCAAACAGTTTTTGTTCTTGGACTGAACAAGTCAACAATAGAAAGAAAAATCAAAGAAGCAATTCTCAGAATTGAGAAGAGTATATATGCCTGTATTTGTCTTACAGAAATTACTTTTTGGAAAATAGTGCAATTCCTCTACAGACACAGACAAAATCAACAGGGAAGGATCTTGGCAAAGAAAATGTTGGCTTGTTTTTATAGTGAACTTTCCAAATGGAACCATTTTAGCCCATTGGAGTAGCCAATTGAAATCTCATTGTTACCATGTATATCGTGGGTGGGTTTTTTGGAGCTGAGGCTTTTCATTAGCACTCAGATGTATGCGGCTAAAACATCTTTTTTGCGGAAAAATTTTGAGGAACCTATTTATAAATCTTGTAGAGGGGAAGTTCAAATGCACCGGCAAGAACTAGATACCAATTCCTGCTTGAAGTCTTCTAGGAGCTGAGGCTGCTAACTTTTGTTTGTGCCTCTAAAATGTCCCTTACTCATATGATAACTTAATTGTAAATATATAAAGACAGATACAAAGTTTTGGTGCCAATTTTATATAAACAGCTCTACAAATATTTCTATAAAAGACACTATGCACAAGTACTACATTTGAAAGAGCATTATTAAAATTGCAAGTTAAGAAGTCAGGAAGTACCAGAATTAAGGTTGCACATGCAACTTTAAGTTGGCTCCTTTGTACATATATATTATGATACAGTCTTTAATTATGTAACTAATTATTATATTTTTTTCCTCTCAGCTGGATCCCTGTTTAGCCAGCCCTGTCTTAACCTTCTAGAAAGTCTTAATTCTGGTATATTCTAACTCTTGAACGTTTGACTTTGCAACCATAACATTCTTTTAATGTTTGTATATGTGTGACTTGCTAGACTTTTTAAAGAGAAAACTAAAAAAAATCAAAATAGTCTCATTGCATTGTTGACATCACATTGACATGTGTATAGATCATTCTAATATCTGCTACTCTGATCTCTGTCACTTCTGCTGATAGGGTACCCCATAGCAAGTTGCAGTAGTCTCTGTAGACCAGCACTAGAAAGGAAAAGCACATTCTGCTGCTATGATTCATAGGTATTTGCTGACAGCAGAGGAGACTTAAAATATTGATTCAATTTTTAATTTATGGAGGTGGGTATTCCTAGTGGGCACAGATTATCTGTATTTCTTTAAACTCAAGCTTTTGGGGACATTTTACCTGTCCTTTTCTTAATCCTGTTTCTTTCTTGCTCATCGCTCCTTCCCTCAAATTTCTCACCTAGCAAGTCCAGGCTATTTGCACACCAAGTTGTGGAGTTACCCTCAGAGAAGCAGGCTGGGACTAAGATTCCAAAGTTCTTCCTCCTCTCAGCACCTCCTGTCTTTCCCTTCTACCCTTGCAAACTTCCTATCAACTATTGTTGCTATTTCCCAGCAACAATAGTTGATTATTCTTCCCTAGGCTCCTCGATCCAGTCTTCTATCCCAGATCTTTTCTTGAATCATGGCTTCTTGTCATATCAGTTCTAGCCCCAATCTAGTCTTTCCCAGACCCAGTCTGCTTAGCTAATATTAAATCAGTCCTCTTGACTCCCAGTGAATCCCAGTTTCCTGCTCAATCCTTCTTCACAAAGACTCTTTCCCTCTTTCACCTACCAATCTCCACATGTAGCCTTATTTTTAGAGACAGCTGAATCTTTTGGCTAAAACTTTCCAGAAGTATTCAGATTGCTACAGACCTAGTGTAGAAAATTTCCACCAAAATGGTTAAGGCTTGGCAAGTTTATAAGCAAATTTTAATAGTAAATGGTGCTGTTAGCCCTATCTGTTATATATGGCAGCTTCCCTATACTTAAGTATATGACTATAACATCTGGTAAAAAAAACATTTCAGTGTGTTCCCCTTTAAGCTGTTGAAATAAAGCATTCCAAAAAGTGACTACTTTATACCATTATAAACAGGGACCCTAGTTTTCTCTGATAAAAAAATTGCAAATTCTCTGATAAAACCCCCCAAATCCACAATTAAAATGAAATACCAATAGAGAGAGAGAGAGAGGTTTCAGCTGAATACAATGTTTTATTGATATATTTGCTATTTTAAAGCGATTTTGAAGCCTACCAGTGCCTCAATCACTATAATAAAATAGATTCTAAGTACCTATACATTTTGGTATTTGATTTTGCATTTTTAATCATGGAAAATCAGAGCTCCCTCTGTCCCCTTAGCAGGTCCAAGCTCCTCACTCCCTAGCCATGGTCCCCCAGCCCTGATGATGCCCCCTCCAAGCCCTGCCTGAGTGGATCCCTAACTGCCAGGGCTACAGGATGAGGGACCCAGGTCCATAGCCTCCTGCTCCTTGCAGCAGCACCCAAGCCCCTGCTGCTGCAGCTGAAGTGAGGAGCCTGGCTTCCTGTCCCCCATAGGCAGCATGGCCAGAGTAGAGCCCATGGTGGGGTCAGGTGCAGGCTACCTGCTGCAAGCTCAGTTGGGGATGGGGGTGGCTATCTGTCTCCACGTGCACTTCAAGGGATGGGGGGGCACACGCCTCCCAGGTCTGTGTGCAGGTTGGGGGGCAAGTTGCCTGCTGCAGGATTGGGCTCCCCACCCTGCAGCCCTCACTTGGGACCTCCGGAGCCCGGTGGGCAGGACCCAGCATGCCAGGGAAGAGTGGGGACAGGTGGAGAAGCTAGTTGCAGCTGCTGGAGCCCTGTGCTGCCCTGGAAATGCTCCCCGTGCCTGCCCCAGAGCAGTGAGGGGTGCAACCCCATGCTGCCACCCCTTCTGCTCCATGGCAGGCAGGGGACATGTTGCCAGGGCAGCAGAGGGCTTGCAGTGGCCGTAATAAGCTTCCCTGCCTGGTCCCACTCTGCCCTGCCATGCTAGTTCCCGCCAGCTGGGCTGTGGAGGCCCCAGGGAAGGGGAGCAGGGTGGGGAGCCTGATCCTGCAGTGGGCAGATGAGCTCCACCCTGACCCTGCACACAGAGCTGGGGGGAGGTGCCCCCCGTCACCCTGGGAGTGTGCATGGTGGTGGGGAGCCAACCCCCCTGGCTCCCGGATGAGCTGCCTGTGGCTCTGTCTCACTCCCTGCTGGGGCCCCAGGTCCCAAGTCCTACATACCTCCTGGCTGGGCACCAGCCCAGCCCTGCCCTGCCAAACTCCCTCCTTCCCTCCCTCCGTATGGGAACCTCAATCCTGACCCCCCACCTCCACACACACTTAGCTGCTCTCCAGGCTATCTAGATGCCATGTGCATGTACGTACACAATGCCCCCTGCCTGATCGCTCTCCCCCTGCCCAATCCCTTGCAGGCTGGAACGCTGCCACCTTGCAGAGACCTCTCTGCAAAAGAACAAAATCCACTTGTTTCTCAGTTAAAATGAAAAATCTACATTTTTTTTCCCTCAAGAAAAAGAGAAAATCCAGGTTTTTTTCTGGTTTTCCACGGGAAACAGAAAACCCAGATCCACAATTATAAAATACTGAGCAATTTGCTGACATCAGTGTAGTTATGCTGGGTATGCACTGGTGTAGTTTGTAATAGTGAATTAGTACTTGTCATGTGAAGGCCTCAAAGTGATGTGGGTAACTATCGTTACTTCTACTACAGAATGACCGGAATAGTTGAAGACTGACATAAATTGTATTAATATTCAAGGATACTGATACAAGCTGTTACACTGCAGCTATGCTGATGCATGATTCTGGGCATGTCTACGTGAGACATTAGTGGATAGTTGTTACTGCGCTTTTATTTAGTACTTGCATAATCAAGTTTCAGTAACACTGGCAAACACCCTTTTGGTGACACTACTGCGCAGTAGCCTAATACGGTGCAGTAGTGTATTAGCACTGTTGATGTTGTGACACGGTACTGTGTAGTATTTGGCTACCATGCCTCTTATGTAGGAACACTCCTCCAATTTTTTAATCCTAATTTATCGGGGTCAAAATTAGGACCAAAAATTAGCTAAATTGTCCTAACTACAGGACAATTGTATAGGTATAACGGATTGAAACAGTCAGTGCACGCTCCCAAACAGCAACTCTCCGTCCTCTTTTAAAGCAGCTAAAAAGTACATTTTGTCCATATCCACAAAGAAGTTAAGGAATCTGCCTAGGGTCACACAGAAAACCAGTGTCAGAGCTGAGGGTAGAACTGAGGTTAGTAGCAAAAAGAATAATCCAGCAATTGCCCCTCACATATATATAACCAGAAAATATTACTAGATGACATGGTAAATTAACATGTTTACTAACTGAAGGTAAACTTCAATGAATTAAAGTTCCTATAAGACCATAAAGCAGTGTAGGTCCAGATCTTGGCTCATGCATTGATTATAGATGCAGTAAGCAGAGAGTTGAGGAGTTATGGTATAAGGAGTCTGTTGTGTGTACGTGACTCTCTAGATGATGTACTTGGCTGACTAAGGATGTTAGCAACTGGCACAAGTTCGAGCAGCACTGAGTTTGCTTTCATATGCACCAGGGATAATGTGGCAGTTCAGTTGGACTAGATTTATATTAGAGGTTGAGTGTCCAGAATTCAGTGTCATTATTTTGACGTGTTGGGCAGAGCTTGTTGTAAGCACAAATAAATGTGTTTCTTTAACCTAGTTTTTCCTGGAAAAATTGGACATGGATGAGTTAAGAAAAAAAAGTACTTCCAAAAGTTATTTGGATACTTGGTTTCACAGTCTGAAATATAAAGGAGACAATTTAACTAAAGAAGACCAATTTAGCATCACATAAATTGGACTCTCAGTCTCATAATGCTGCAGGCAGTTCTACCCAGGAAGTGCAAGAGCTACTTTTGTAGTCAGCTCAGAATCACTCACTGAATCACCTTAGTCAGCTGAACCTAGATCCTTAAATTGTTACTGTTGTCTTTGTGTCTAATTTTAGACATCCAAGTCGTGTTCAAATCTAACAATGCAACCTAATTTATGATTCTTAAAGACTGACCTCTCCGTATTGTCACGTATGCTTCCTACTCAGATTTAAATCTTTTACAAATGTCTCTTTTAGGAACAAATAGTATGCGCTATCATTGAACACTTTAAAGGGGAATACAGTGAAATAAAGTCTGATAAACAAATATTATATCCAGCATCTTTGTACCTTTCATCTAGGGGTGTACCGGTAAAGACTTTTTCGGCCAATACCAATGGCTGATTTTTAACCGATACTGATCCAAAAGCTGATATGCAGCCCAGCAGCTTGGAGAGCAGCATCTGACCAATAAGTCGGGAGCATCAGGGAAGAGGCATGCAAGAGTGGGGGGGTGCAGATCGAGGCCCAGGGTAAGGGAGGAAGTGGAGCTGGGGCTGGGACAAGCGCTCGCCAGCCAGGGTGGTGAATACTACCCTGGAAGTGGGGTTGAGCTATGGGCAGCTTGTCTGGAGGGTGGGGAGCAGGGGTGGCTCCCCACCACTGCTCACACCCCCGGGGGAGACATGAGGGACATATGCCCCCAGATTTGTGCATGGAATGAAGGTGGACTGTGGGCTCAGGGCCAGGGGCTGCACTGGCTTGTTCCTGGAGGGGGGGCTGGATCAGGGCTGCGCTCAAGGTGGGCGGCAGTGGCACTGGGAGGGGTGGCCAGAGGGTGAGCTACAGTCACACCAAAATTTGCTGTAGGCCCCCCATAACCACCCCTCCCAGCACTGTTGTCCACCCTGCTGGCCCAGCCCCCCTGCTGGAAAGAGGCCAGCGCAGCCCCTGACCGTAAGGCCACAGCAGGAAGCCCGGCCGTGCCCTGTGCATGAATCCAGGAGGCACATGCCCCCACCATATCTTCCCTGGGGCTGAGTGCAGTGGCAGGGATTTTGCACCCCCTTCCACACCCTGTGCCCCCTAGATGAGCTGCCTATAGCTCTGGCTCACTTCTGGGGACACATTCACCACCCCAGTTGGGCAGTGCCTGGCCCTGCCCGAGCCCCAGCTCCACTCCCAAGCGGTGAGGGTGGGTCTCAATCTGCCCCCTCCACCCTGCCTCACACCCCTGTCCCCCAACAAACTCACTGGCTAGACATCACTTTCCAAGCTGCCAAGCTGCATTCCTGGCTGTATGCATGATGTAGCTGTGCGCATGCATGTGGCATTTATCATTGACATTATCGGCTACATTGGCCAAAAAAAGCCAATTGCCGATAATTTAAATTTTCTTTTTATCAGTATCAATCTGATATGGACCAGTATATTGGTGTACCTCTACTTTCATCCAGCTTCTTTGTAGGTTTTTTGTTTGAATGATGAATGCAGCAGAATTTCAAAAGACTATAATATTCTAGGCCAGTGGTTTTCAACCTCTTTTTATTTGTGGACCCCTCAAATTTCAAATGGACCCCTTTGAATTGTAAATGTGGGTAATCAAATACTTTTGATTGATCATAGTCATCTTTGGCAGATCCCTTAGACATAGTCTGAAGACCCCCAGGTGTCCACAGACCACAGGTTGAAAACCACTGTTCTAGGCAGTTTGCCAGTGGTATTAATTTAATACCATTTCGAAATGATTAATCATCCCCATGCCTTTTCTGGATTCCATATTTCTGCTATTAGTAAAATGCAAGAGGCAAGGTTTTGTCAGGATGATTATCTTTTATTGGACCAAGTACATGCTTGGGATAGACTTAAACAAGCTTTCAAATGCAGTGCATTTTTGCTTCAGTCCTTACTACTTAATAGCAGAAATGTAAGAGAATGGACATAAACTTTTCTTTTATCAGTACAATGTTTTTTGAAATGCCAGACAGCAGCCAGCTGTTAATTTGTTGGTTTTTTGACTTGACAACTAACAGCTTATATAAAACCATAATGCTTTGTAGCACATTGGGATCCCAGGGGCAGCTGTGACATCCTGTCCCCTGGTGGGTCCATGACTGTGCCCTGCTTCGCCCCTAGGGTGCTTTCCCTTCTTTCCTGCTATACCTTGATGTTATAATAATAGGGAGGCTGCTCATGGGCCTTTGCATAGCCCCAGTCCAACTGGACCCACACTGGCCTCTACTGTTACCAGGCCCTTTGCTGGGCCTCTCTGGTCCCAGGCGCTTCTGACTGTGCTGCTGCGTGGCACCTAAAGCCTCCAGTCCTCACCTACACCACACCACAAACCTCACAGGTGTTATCATAATGTTGTTCTTTGGGGCTTTAGCCTTTGTCCCTTTATTCTCAGCTAAGTCTTCTAACCTGGGCTCACTGTAGTGGACCTGGTTTTGAGGCACTAGCTCTGGTTTGGCTCTTTTGGACACCAGGCCCCTGTCCCCTGTCTGCTGTGTCCTTGGGTGGCTGCACCTGTCTTGGAGGCCGGGCCCCTGTCTGGCTCCGTGGCCTCACTCTGTGCCTTCTCTGGACTCGATAGTCACTCCAGCCTTGTACCTGTTCCTGGGAGGGCTCAATGTAATTGTGTGCCCCACAATTTGAGTTGGGACCTCCGTATACTGCCCCTATGGTCCCAACTCAAACTGCTGGCATAACGATAACATAAAACATAAGCCCACAGGTTATAACATAAACAACAAAAGGGGAAGCAGCCCTCTGTCCCTTTAAGGGGGAACACTTTCCTTTACCCCTCTACTAGTATAGCCTCCCAGCCTGAGCTGTATCCTAGGGAGCTCCCCTAGCCTCACCAGGATCCATGTGCAGCACCTTCAGGAGCCCTGTCTCCAGGGAGAGACTAGCCTGCTAGCCCAAGCCTCTAGCTTACATACTCCCAGGGCCTGCCCCGCTTCAGGTCAGCTGACTGTTGGCCCAATTGCCCATTGCCACGGTGACCTGCAGCTGCTGCACCCTCCCCAGCCTGCAGTGTTCCCTTACTGGGCTACTTCTCTGTTAAAGGAACAGACAGTCCTAGGCTCTCTGTTACAGCTTCCAAATTTGGATGCATCTCATATTATTATGATATTCCTAAATTTTAATAGTAGAATTTCTTACTCTCTCTGCATTATCAGGGGACTGGATAACTATGCTAACAAGATATTTACCTGAACTTTGTGTAAATAGAAGTTGCTGACCAATTTTAAATCATAAATCTGGTTTGCTGGATTACAAAATCTTTTAATTTTATAGAGTACATACGTTGACACTGAGAGATTAATAGCTGCCCTGGTATGAAATTTACAATAACCTTATTTTCTGTAATAAAATTCCAAAGGCAAAGACTGACTTATAAATATTTTTCATGCTGGCTTCTTCCTGTGTTTTTGAAGTATTACCATTCATTAGCTGTAGTGGTTATTTTGGTATGTAATAGACACTTTGGTCACCTACAGATCTCTCCAGTCTTCTTTCTGCCCACTCAATGGCTGATGTTTTATATGTAAAGTAGAAAATATTTTGATGTTTTACTCATTAGCTGAAAGCTATGTGAACCTTTTATATGGCTTAAACCCAATTTTAAGAAAAGGTACATTTCCAGAGATCTAATCTCAAAGGCTATTTTGTCATCCTGAAAGATAAGATAAAAATGCTTTCTTTTATTCCCCTCTCCCTCCCGCTCCCTACCCCCCAGCCTTGGAGAGGAATGATTTAAACTGTTTACATGTCTTCTGTTTGATTTAAAAAGAAGAACTGGGTCCTGGGATGACATAGATGAGGAAGGGGGAAAAATGTGTAAGAATGATTTAGAAAGACTTCTTTATTTTCAACTGTTTCTCTACTAAAACAATCCCTACTCTGAGATTAAGGCAGTTTGTTCTGTTAATTGCAGTACAATTAGCTTATTTTCAGCAAACAAAATTAAAGTAAGAATGCCAAAACTGTGAATCAACATCCCTTGCTTTTAAAAAATTGATTTTCCACATATTGGCTATTATGCTCTTAAAATCTGAATTTTATATAATTATTACACACATTTCAATTTGCATGATCCTTAGGTCTTAACTTTCACAAGATTATGTGTGAGACATAATTTCCCCAGATAAATATTGTGGCATTAGTATTTAAGTCCCTTTCTATCCAAACATAGATCAGGACTACTGAGTTAAGCTGAAGTATCTGAAAAACTAGAGATAGGAGGGATACATCATCAGGCAACTGAATACACAAATTGCACATCATAAAGATTAAATCACCAACTGATTATGTAATTAATACCGATGCAGGAACCCATCTTACTCATGTTGAAGGTTTCTTCTTGATTCTACAGTTTTAAATTTCTTTCACTAAAACAACTTTTATTGGACCAGTCCTGCAGTGCTCATAATGAAAGCCTACTTTTAAGTCAAAGGTAGCTATTTTGAAAACTGCACTAACTCAAACAATTTTACAGTATCTGATTTCATTATAAATGGCTTCATAATACTAGTAGAGTATCAAAAGTTTCATAGTTTCATAGTAACTAGGGTCAGAAGGGGCCTAGAGCAGGCCATCTAGTCTGACCCCCCGACAATGGCAGGAACAAGTGCTGGGGTCACAGGACCCCAGCCAAGTACCTATCTAATCTACTCTTAAAGACGCCCAAGGTAGGAGCAAGAACCACTTCCCT
>JAGPOW010003364.1:27118472-27138943 GCA_030014935.1 Caiman crocodilus | reverse complement strand
CTTTTGAAATCTGGGACCCTAGTCCTAGTGTGGGCCCTAGCTACACTGCGCCGGACAGCAAATTCTATCAGGCGATGGTCGCTGTCTCCCAGGGAGTCGTGTACCCGGAGCCCTGCAACCAGATCTCCATACATGTGGAATATGTATTAATTCCTCTGCAGAATTTGCTGTGGTTTTCCATTGATTCTAGCTTGAGCCTCAAACATGTACTAATTTAGCAAGTGATAATGTAAAAGTTGTATTCATTCCTAAAATCTGAATTCCTTTAGGGATATCTTGTCCTCCAACAATAATTTATTTGGCTTGACTATTAAAATACAGTGGTCAGAACAGAAACACTACCAGGCATAATTCAGAGAGACCACTCCATCTTCAGTTTGAGTCAAACTGTGTTTTGCCTGTCAGTGTCACCAAAATAGGGCCTAATTTTGGTGATGGACTCCAGAGCAGGTTGTGTTTGTTTTAAATTCTTAAATGTGATGGGCGAGCACAATACAAAATGCATTTATTACTTCTTGATTTAGGAAATCTTATTTGCTAAATGATTTATACTATGGTATCATACTCATCTGGCCTGTGAGTTAGATAAGGGTTGCTGGCCAGATTGCATGCAGCAAGCACCAGCCTTCCTCTGGAGCTTGCGTTGCATGAGAAACATCCCACTCCTGCTGGATCAGCCCCAAAGCCAATGCTCAGAGCCTGTTTGTTTTGGGTGCCATATGCAGTGTGCACCCCAGACCAAGCCCCTGTGCTTCATGCAGCATGGTGCTGGGCCCAGTTCATGCTCTGCATGCGGCATGCTGGGCTGGGCTGGGTCTATGTGGCCCATGATAGCTGTGAGAAATGTAGGCCAAACTGGTCAAAAAACACGACTAGAATAGTATTGTGGAATACAATTATTGTTGCTTCATGTGGTTTGTTTAGTATTGCCTGTCCTGTCCCCCCCTTCCCATGTGGTCCTTGGCTCATAATTTAGCCCTTTTAAGTCAGAATTTGAATTCCAATAATATTGAAGCTGTATGAAGAAAAATTACTTTACTTTAGAGGACAGTTCCTTTGTTGTGCAACTTGGCCAACAAGCAACTCGTTTTCTCCCTTTATTGCCCTCCCTCTCTGGATTGAGCTCACAAAGCTCAAGATGTGTTAATTGTCTTCTGGCAGGCAAGGTTCTTTGGGTAGGTGTGATATCTTTTATTAGACCGACTAAAAAGTTGGAAAAAGTTCTTTCCAAGCTTTCTTCTCTCTTTCTTTAAGACGAGAGGATAGCGATCTATCCCCTCAACTAAAATTTTAGATGAGAGCCAGTTTAGTGTTGTTTTGCTGAAATGAAGGAAATAATTGATACTGCTTGACTGCTGTCAGAATTCTATAGACATGGATATGTAACTATACTATATTATAGTATACTATATAAGCAATTAAGGTATTTGGAGTGATTCTCAAATGCTTTCTATCTTATAGTCATCTATGTCTTGTGCAAAGTAGGTATAAAACTACTGTTCTGGTTTGATCATTGAGGTTCACACTTCACAGGTATATATGACTAAACAACGTTCAAGGCAGTAGAGAACCAGGACCATCATATTGAATAGAACCATGCTTAGAGTTGTACTCTGGATAATTCAGTTGGCATTTATGCCCCTCTGCAGTTAATACTACAATTGACATATGGGTTTACTTTTTGTGCCAAAATAAGTGCACAGATAATGTTTTCATTAAGTGTCAATGAAGATGTATCCAGTCTCCCATCTTAAGCAATCTCCATACATATGGAATATGTATTAATTCCTCTGCAGAATTTACTGTGGTTTTCCATTGATTCTAGCTTGAGCCTCAAACATGTACTAATTTAGCAAAGTGCATGAACCCATACTCAGGATATACAGTGATTAAAACTATAGTAGTATGCAGTGGTAAAGGATGGATTAATGTGATCTCGTGTACATAGTATTGCTCCATTAACAGACAAATTTAGTATGAAATGACTATTAAGCTTTCCAGTTCTGCTTGTCAGTTATTCACTTGACTTTTTCTAGGAATCTGAAAGCTGTTCCCAAAAACACTATCCCCTTTGAAGTTTTCCTAGTGGTTAAATGGGAATCTTAGTTCCAGGTTTTTAATATCTAAAATACCAGCACACCCTATACATTGAGACCTGATCTCAATGTGCAGAACTGCTTTATATCCAACAGTGGCTTCTGCTAGTAGCTAGCTTTGAATTGTCCCTCTCCCCCAGTTCACTCTAGGAGTACTGGAGGGAGAACTAAAAAGCAGTAGATGCTTCATTCCAATGTTTAGTCGATTTCCAGATGGAGCAAATGGTAACAACTGAGCCTTGATGGAACTGCAAGTTAATCCTAGCAGAGTCACTTCACACTTTTGTTTCCCTTGGGGCCCTTGGGTACCATGTAGTTTACTTTATGGGATTGTAGGTTATATGGTCACAGGTGTGGATCCAGGATTTTACAAAGCAGGTTGCAACTCCCCACTCCTAGCCTCCTCTTTCTCCTCCTTCCACCCTAGGGTGGGCAGACCACTGGAGCTGATTCCATGTTACGGAGTGAGAGAGGGGAAGATAAGGACATGCCTTTGAGGATGGAGGGGAAGGGTGCAGGGATTTTTACATTCTTCAAGGACTTAAAAAAATCCCAAGCTGCTGCTTCTGCTATGTGGTCAGAAAGGGGGTGCCTGCCATGCCACTGCACCTCCCTTGGATCTGCCTCTGAACAGTCAAGTAATACTAGAGTAGTCTGATACTGCTGACCATGATTACAAATATTCTGATGCATTGTTCTTGCATCCTTAAAATCTTGTTGCGTGTTATGAAATTAAAGTTCCTTCTGTTGAACCATTTATTCTTTAGCAGAACTCCCATCAGCGTATGCCTTAAGGGTAGTATAGTATTCTACTTAGGTTCTTGGTTTTGATAGTACAATTTAAAAAACAAAGGATAGAATTTAAAATAGAGAATTGGAACTGATGGCATTTGTATCAGAGGGTAAGCAGTCTTCTCACCATCAAGAGTTCTTATTTTGATCGTCAATGGGAGCATGTACAAGAGATGCTACTGTGCAGTAGTATTAGGCTACCAGTGCACAGTAGGGTTGCTTAAAAGGCATTCGCTAGTGCCACGGTGCAGTAACTCCAGTTACAGCACATTTATTTGGTACTTGTATAAGTGAGTACTAAATAAATGCTCTGTAACATGACTGCTTATAAAAATACTATATAAATGCTTAATAACTGCTGCTCAGTAGCATCTCATGTAGATGTGCCCAGTGAGAAGAACCTGCCTATTCTGTGCCATGTCCTGGGGTACGGACAGAAGTTACGCATAAACTGGTTTAAGCGATCAGAAACTGGTTTAAACTTGTAACTGAATAGAAGTTCAGTGCACATAAACCAGGTTCAAAATGGCTGAAATGGGTTTATAGTCCCCCAGCATCCCAGCATTTTGCAGCCCTGGGCTGGGCTGGGCTAGACTAGGCTGTGCCAACTGCTCCAGAGAGCAGTGCTGGCCCTTCCCATCTGCTCCCTAGTTGGAGCAGTGAGGGCTGGCTGGCTTACTGGCCCCCCAGGCAAACCCCTGCTGGGGTCTAGGGCTAGGGACGGGGTTAAACTTCCTTCCCCCTCCCCGAGTACAGAGATGCCCTGCCCCGCTTGCTTAGTGCTGGCTGCTACTATGGACTACAAATCCTAGAGGCACCTGGAAGCAGGAAGAAGTGATGAGCAACCCTGCAGAGTCCTGCTGTTGTGAATATGGACTGCAAATTCCAGAGACCTTGGAGGCATCAGGAAGAGGAAGCAAACACAGAGCCCTTGCTGGCTACTGTGCCAGAAAGCTGTGCTCTGGCACCCCCCAGCTTCTGGGTTGAGCCACTGTAGGCATTTGGCTGCATTTCCTGAATCAAAAGAGAATGTCTGTTCATTTGCTTATTGGTTAAATCTTTGCAGCTTAGACTAATCAGCAAAGACTGAATCAAGTCAGCCCTGGGCTTTTTGACTGTCTGTACCTAACCCTGGAGTGCTGGTTGAGCCACCATGAAACTGAAAATACAGTTTGTGCAGCTCAAACTAGAACAGTGGCTGTGCTCCATTTATAAAGAAAATTTTGGCAAAGCAACCCTATGCCCTAATCCCTGTACATTATAAATTTGGTAGTTCCAGTTGTTTGAGGCCTGTGTACTTGCACTGGAGAGGTAGAACTTGCCTTTTACTAACTTCCAAATGATGATTTATGACCTATGTTATTGCACCATCCATAGTACTGACAATAATTTGTAACAATAAATTAATAAAATATATCATTGCAATATATCCATAAAACAAAGATCAAGGAGAAAATAGGTTGGGTAATCTTATCTGACTACTTGTATTAATATATGGAATTACAAAAAAAAAACTTTTAAGCTTGTTTCCTTAATAGATCATCAGCTCAGCAAATTTGAATTGAAAAATAAACATAGAATTCTTCTAAAATAACCCAGCTTTGCAATCTCTAAAAACACAAGGCCATCCACTAGCTTCTTTGGCAGCTGTCTGCTCCTATATATACAGTACCAAAAGTCCCATTGGTTTGTTTTGTTTTTCCAGTGGAAGATGGTTTTGGTCCTTATTTTTGGTCCTTATTTGACTTCTTTTTCTTTTGTTTCCAGAAGGCATTCTGGTCCCAGCCTTAAAAAAATCTGTCTGAAGAAAAACACTAAGGATAATAAAATTATAAATGAATTCAGTTGCAGGATGTGGTAAGGTATTTTGTAATTGGGATTTTGACAATGAATTAAGAAATCAACAAATAATTATAGTATCATAGAAAATTAGAGTTGGAACAAACCTCAGGAGGTCATCTAGTCCAACCCCCTGCTCAAAGCAGGACCATTGCCCACTGTACCAAACCTTCAAGGATGGAGATTCCACAGCCTCTCTCAATAGCCCATTCCAGTACTTTACCACCCTCCTGGTAAGAGAGAGGTTTTTTTTCTTAATATCCAAGCTAAGCTTCCCTTGCTGCAACTTGCGATGCATCTACATGAGACACTAAAGGTGCAATAAACTAATTTTACTGCACATTAACATGGCAGGCAAAACTTGTGCTAATGCACAATAAAGTTAGCCTGCTGTGTATTAGCGTCACAAAAAGGTGTGTGCTAGCAGTAGCACCAATTTTGGCGCATTAACTTGGTACCTGGCGCATTAACTTGGTACCTGTAACAGGTACTAAACTTTTATGCACCTGATTACAGTGCATTAATGAATGTGTAGATGCACCCAATGAGAAGAGTCTAGCTCCATCCTTTTTGGAACCACCCTTCAGGTAGTTGAAGGCAGCTATTAAATCTCCCCTCAGTCTTCTCTTCTCCAAACCAAGTAAGCCTAATTCTCTCAGCCTCTCCACAGAAGTCATGTGCCTCAATGGCTAATGCCTGGAATTTGAGATGGTTTATGACTTCCTTTCGACAAAAATGTTAGTGTAAATGCAAAAAGGAAACACAATAGGAACTTTATTTTGCCCCTAACATCTTGATGCAGTGATGTGTGATAAGTTTTATGGCTTATTTAAAACTGAAAATACTCCATTTCCACCCATGAAACCTCCTTTCCTAGGAAAGAATCTAATCATACCATTTGATAAATACTTTGCAAACAGTCTAACTGGATGTGGGAAAGGCAGGAGCTGCCGTAGTTTGCATATGCATTCTGGCTGTGAATGCGCACTCATTAAAGTACATTAACAGTTTACTAACCTCCTGCAGCCATTGATAGCATTCTAATAAGTCTGTACTGAATGCAGTAGAGAGGTGTGTTGCTTTCTCGTTTAATAACCCCAGTGATCACAGAGAAGTTATTTACTCTGACACACCTTTAGGGTGTTCACCTGTGACTGAAGTTTTTGCCCTTTATCTAGTTAATCTGATAATAGAAACCAACTGACTCAGTGCTTCCCATAATCCTCCATTACTCAACTTGCCATTTATCTCACTGATATTTAAAAAATATGAATCTGTTCTCACCATGGAATATATTAAAAAGCTGTGAGGAGAGGTTGGCATACAGTCCCAATTAAGATATAATGGGACCTTTTCTGATGTGGGTAATTGTGGTTTAAACACTAAGGCAGGGGTGGGCAAAATATGGACCAAATACATCGAGGAACCCCTGTCCCACGCCAGACTGCAGCTGGCCCTGGGATGCCAGCGTGCTGGTGGCAGCCTCCAGGCCCACTGCTTTAGTGTGGAGCAGAGTGGAGCGGTGCGGGTACAGTGGAGGGAGCCCCAGTAAGGGCTTTGTGTCCAGGGTCAGGAGGCGGTCTCCATGGAGACTGCGCGTGGTTGGGGGCTGGTCTCCATGGAGACTGCACAGCCAGGCAGGGAGCTGCAGAAGCAGCAGTCAGCGCCAGAGCTGGGGGGGAGGCGAGTTGTAATGGGGCACTCCAGACCCATGCCAGCCCACAGCTTACCCTGGGATGCCCGTGCAGCAGTAGCAGTTCCCTGCTCCGCTGGCTTGGCATGGGGCAGAGCAGAGTGGCGTGGGGGCAGAGGGAGCCCTAGTGAGGGCATTGTGCCTGGGCCAGGGGTGGACTCCATGGAGATCACATATAGCCTGGTAGGGGACTGCATCTGGGGCTGTGGCCAGTCTTCACGGAGGCCATTGGCGGCCAGGCAGGGAGCTGCAGAAGCAGTGGTCAGGACTGAACCGGGGCCAGGGGAGGCGGGTGGTGCTGGGGCACCCCCATCCCGCGTCAGCCAGCATCTTGTGCAGGGATGCCCAGACAGCAGTGGCAGCCCCCAGCTCCATAGCTCAGCATGAGGGCAGCGGCAGGAGCACTGTGAAGGCACTGAATCTGAGCCTGGGGGCAGGTCTCTATAGAGACTGACTCCAGATGCAGCTTTCCATCTGGCCATGCATGGTCTCCATAGAGACTGGGCCCTGGCCCTGGACACAGCACCCTAACCTGGGCTCCCCCATGCCGCTCACTCTATGCTGCTCTGCTCCTCACCGAACTGGCGGGGCTGGGGGTTGCTGCAGCCTCGCGGCCATCGCAGGGCCAAAGCATCCTGGAATTGGGAGCAGTTTGGGTCAGAAGCCTTCTTTCCCCCTTTCCTTCAGTTCTTTTTCTAGAGGTTTTTGCAAACATCTTTCCGTATTTATCAGATTTTCTGTAGCCAGGCTCCCCTTCCTAATCCCAGAGCAGGCTCTTCCCCTTGGCAGTATTTTGAACAATCTTATTTCCCTCCAAGCAAATAGAAAGGGTGACAGGCTCTCAGAAGCCTACGTGGGAAAGGGGCAAAAGGTACAAAGATCCCCACAGATGCATGAAATTCCTTACACCCTGTTTGTATTTAGGAAAGGAAAGCCTCTTTCTTAGATGTTTGTTAAAAATAGTGTATGTGTGTGTGTGTTTTTAAGCTGGCTGGCATCCAAGCTGTCTGACTACAAGGAACAAAGCAAGTTAAACTGCTTTAGTCGGCCTGGGTGTAACCCAGTGATTATGGTTTCTACTGGATCTTTAATACAGAGGAACAATTAAGTCACTCACTTAGTATGGTGCAGAAAGTCTTCAGCCAAAAATATCAATGGTAACTTCCTACTTTTGGAAATCACTGGAAACTTAGATTTTTTTTTCCTTTTTAAATATAGCCAGAGATGGAGTGAGCTGATAATATTTAGGTTATTTAAAATGATGCAGGTAGTTACAGGCCCAGTTTTATCACACACTTGAAATTGCCATCATCTTGCAGAGAAGTATCTAGTTTTGATTTTATATCTTTGTAATTATGAGAAATTCAATAGGATTACAATATCTATACAGCTGCCACTGGGGGAGGGGAGGGGTTCAAACCAAATAACTGTAGTTTTCAGGGTGCTTTTATCACCCTCTTTTTTAACATTCTTCCTTCCCAGGATATGTAGTGGCAGGTAAACTATTAAAAAAGTACTGGGTATAGTTAGGCTTTCAATTAATTAAGAATGCAGGTGTACAAACAAGGAAGAAAAGAGGGAAGTTATTATCAGTCCTGATTTTTGTCAAAGCAGAAGGCACAAAAATCAGAAGCTACTAGAAGTTTTAAGTTCAGACTGGCAACAGGATACTGCAAACAATGAAGTCCATTTTAAGTACTGTAACTGTAATATGTCCTTTTAAGGATATTTTGGCATTTTATAATAAGTCAATTGAAATGTTTTGAGAAAAAGGGAAATCTACCTCATTGTAGTAGAACTGGGAGCTTTTATGGGCTTAACCTTTGGCAGAATATTGCCATGAGATGCTTGCAACAATTTAAAATAATTTCCCAACCCTAGTATTTCTAAAACTGTCTCAAGGATTAAAACAGATGAAAAGTTTTTCTTTGTATTAGTAAAGGTAAAACAGAATATCAGTGCATTGTAATGGCAGTGCTTTATGGATAACCTTTAATCTACTTTAGCTGTAGCCATATTACAACAATTCTCTACTGCTTGTGGCAGAAATCTCACACCTGGGCTAGAAAGTAGCACAAGACCACTCTGAGTTGTCCTGTAGAGTGTAGGACAGGGGTATCAAATCTGGGAGTTGCCTGGTGCTGTTCTGTGGGTTGCTTTGGGCTATAGGACTGCCTGCCAGGGCTGGAAATTTGGTGGTGGCAGGACTAATTGCTGCTGTTCCCTGGGCTGTGGCAGCTGCTGCTTGTCCCACTGCCTGATATCATTATTTATTAAAGATGAAATCGGTGGTCTCCATCCTTTTTAAGGTGAAGATCACTTTTTGAAAAAAAGGGCTATCCGGGATCTACTGCCCCACCCTCATTCTCATCCCTACCCTTCCCCTCCTGCCCGTGTCTCGTGTACCCCTAGGGGTACGTGTACTGCGGGTTGAGAAATGGTTGAGAAACACTGCTTTAGTTTACAACTGCTGTATGGAGACCCTCCCCTCCAATGCTTCCACTTCACTGCAACCACTCAAAAGCATTTCTAATGAACTCTGTTTAGCCAAAACTTAGAGCCAGTCCTCCATACTCACTCTCTTTGCCTGGAAAGCTAAGAGGAGAATCGGAGAAAGAAAATTATGGAAGTCAAGGGAGAACAAGCTACCAAGAAGACATGAATAGTCAACTGTATCAAAATGTACCTGACTCTTCCAGCATTTTCCCTTCCAACTTGTATGTCATTGGGCAAGTTGTTTAGGCCTTGTCTGTTTTAAAATGTTTTCTGGATTGACATTTACCAGTTAGGGAATCTAGTTATAGCTGTAATGTCTAAATACCAAGCAATTTGCAGTAATTTTCCTGTCACACATGGAAAACTTGTTAAACTGCAATTTACTTTAACATACAATACAGGCAGCATTTCCTCTAAGCTGTGTGGCATGAACGGCTGCGCAGACGTGCTCAGGCTGCACTGCCAGGCGTGGCTGCGCATGCCACGCAGCTTAGAGGGAATGCTGGATACAGGCAAATTGTAATCCAGTTTCTACATAAAGTCTCTCAGTGAAGTGAAGGAGTTATGTACACACATATTCAGTCCTTATTTCTTTGTCCAGCGTAGCTTATCTGATAAGGAGTCATATTCATCCTTTTGAAATTACTGTGTGCTGAGTAGAACAGCAAGACACTCTACTCAGGAACGTCTAGGTTTTCCAAGTACCTGCACAACTGGAATCTGTGATATTGCTTCAACAAATGACTGCTTTACCTTTGCAACATCCCCAGTTTCAGTTGGCTAATAGAGAATTCCAAATAATACAGTAAAATGTGCTCAGCACTGAATCAGCAAGATACTTAAAATGTGATGATATATTGTGTGTACTTATACTTGTAGATAGAAGTATTGCAATAATACACCTGGAATATTATATGTTAGATTAATAGAGATTAGATGTCCCTGCTAAGTGTGTGTGCAGTAAGTGAAAGTGCAGGAAACCTTTTCTATTCCACTAGGCTTGCATAGCAGACAATCATAGTATGATTTCAAATAAAGATACCTTTAGAAACCACAAGGGGCATTTTAGTTCAGAGTAATATAATAATCCCAGAGCGAAACTCTACAGGATCACATCAGACATTTTGTAAAATTAGATGTGTTCTTTGCAGGACAGCATAGTCAGGATATCTGTTACATTATTACTGTTATTATTTTAAATTCACCTTCCAGTGAAGTCATTGGCTCAATAGTGACTCAGCTCTCATCACTCCCAAGACAATCCTGTCCCCAACCCTCCCTAACTTTATAAGATCAGACAGGAACAAGACCCTAAATGGAATGGCTTCGGGAAATCTAGCTGTTTAGCACATTCATAATGTGAACAAAATGAAGCTAAATGGTTCTGGCACTCAAATTATACAAGAAGTATGCCAATGAACACCTGAAAATTGCTCTAATTCATTAATTGCATTATCTTTTATTGACCTGATGAGGTATATTTAACAATAAAAGACAGAATTTTCACCTGCATAGATCTTTATTTATATAGGAAAAGTAATGAGACATGACCAGAGGAATGAAATATTTAAACTGAGTGCTCAGGGCATGACATATTCCCACCATGACTGCATTAGATGCAATAATGAGGTTGTAAAATAGAACAGCATATGTTAGAGAGACTTCTAAGAGAGGTTTTTTTTTTATTAAGATCCTACCTGTGTTGATAAAAGGACCTATCACCTCAGTGCGCCTTTTGCTTTTAAAGCCTTTCTTCTCCTGTCTTCCCACATTTAATATAGAGATGTTGACTCCCTTCTCAGAGTGGACCACAATGCCAACTTCTGTTGCCCATCTGTTTACATTTTCAAACAAGTCCCCAAGCTGCTTTTCATGCTTGGAGGGCCTCCATAGAAATGTCTGCAAAGCTGCCTTATTATCCTTAAAATTCTTCTTTGCCACAATACCATAAAAACTGACCACAATTATTGGCAGTGGTTTCAGCCCACTTGCAGCTCATCATTGTTTCCTTGTATTCTCCCCACCTCTCTATTAATCAGTTGTTTCTTTTCTTACTCTTTTACTGCAAGATCTTCAGGACAGGGTTGTATAGAAATGGAATAGGGTTTTATGGAACATAAAGAATGTAATAAGGAATTATACAGAGAATTAGATTTTTATGTAGAAATTGAAACCCACCTACAGAAAATGTTTTATAGCTTTTATTCTATAAAAGATGTAAAATTTGAATAGAAAATGATATCTTTCCTATGGCATTCTATAAAGTTTTTTTCATACGTTCCATCCTCCTAAACTTTAGTTTGAAGGTTTTTTTCTCCCTTAAATGGAACACAAATTTTATAATGTTCTGTTAAATGGATAGATTAATAATTATTAATACAGAATGTTTTAAAAGTTAAAAACAGAATTCCCACATTGCTACTGAATGGACAAACACAATCCCACATTAAGAAGTTTCTGACTATACCAGTTTTTTACAGAGTTCTTTCAGGAGGCTCCACAGTGATGTTGAAGAGGCAGTATTCCTTCTGTTTGGTGGCAAATCTATTTATTATTTTAGTTTTATATTGGGAGGCAGTCTCTGAATGTCACTGGCAATAGGCAACAGAACATCATGATGTTCTGTCATGTGATTTTTGTTGGGGGGAGGTAAGTGGAGAGTGTTATCATCCAAAACTAGCAAAGCCCATGGAAAGACCTATTGACAACTGGATTAGGAACTTTGTTGCCTTAGCTGTGGAATTATGCTGTCGAAATAAGAAAGCTTTAAGAGCTTTCAGAGATTGTCAAGTATTAAGACTATTTAAGGATGCAGTGGGTCATATAATAGAACTTCAGTAAGTTCAAAGGGAAATAATACCAAGAGAGTTCACATCTCTGAATATTACGTGTATATACTATATAATTAAAACCTAGGTTTGCATGGACTTATTTTTTTCTAACTTTGATAGCTGAACAAACTAGTTTTAGGTACTGTCCCTGAACTGGGATGCTCCTAGGCTTTTTCCTGGAGGACTCCTTTGACCAACACTTAAGTTTCTTTAGCCTGGGTAGATTTCAACTCATGTTGCTCAGATCTAACAAGAGCCACTTGCTACTATAAGTCAAAAGAGATTGTAAGCAACATCACAGTGATTGGACAGAAAACCTTTAATCCTCATTTAGCATCAGGTTGAGTCTCCTCAGAATGTTTAACAACAATAAAAATTATGTTCTCAAATAACATAACCAACCAAATTCTACAGGAAATAGCAACATGCATTTCCATGAGCTACTGCACCAGTGGCAATGGAAATATTATCTAGTTAGGTGAATTTGTTCTAATTCCTAAGTCCACAGAGCATGCAGGAGTGAACACATGCAAGATGCAGCATGTTTAGTATCTTACCGTGTGCACCTGGACATTATGGAACTGTTCTTCCTGACTGCTTAATGAGTAGAAATGTTCCCTCATCTCCTTCAACCCTACTCAGTAGTGCAACAGAGGGCAGCCTATTATTTCAGGCTTTATTTCTAATCTCCTCTATGTTATGATAATAGTAATATAAATTAATGTAGCGCCTAAGTCAGTTGTCTTTGGCTTATTATAATCTACCTCAGGGGTTCCCAACTTTTTTAGATTGTGGACTGGCAAATCATGGACCGACAGTGACTGCAGACTGGCAAACTGTAGTCCAGAAGTGACCAATGTACTGCGGAGTGGCAGCCAACCCTTTTTTATACCCAGCAACAAAGGCTGCTGGTCTGCAGTATGCCGGTCACTTCCAGACTTCTGGTCCAGCAGCCAGCCCTTCATGACCTGGCACTGGGCTGCAGCCCAGGGGTTGGAAACCTCTGATCTACCTGATTCCTGTTACTCTCTTCATTCCATAGGTGTTAATGGTCTTCTCTCCTTTCCACTACTTAAACTACCCTTTCTTCTGCAGTTTTGCTCTCTGTTATCTTGCTAAGGTTTTTATTTTATTTTCACAGTCCTTCAGACTAATTTTAGCTCTAGCTAAAAACCTTAACTTGGGTGTAGAAATGACTGACAGTACTGGAGGCACTATCAAGATGCCCAAGAAGGCTCTGTTTTGTTTTACAAATCTGAATAAGAGATGTACATTTAATTAGAATGACTACAAGACTAATGAAACAAACTCTTTGGGATGTTCTTGCCTAGTTTTTTGTGTGTTTGTTTTAAAACACAATACATTAACTAGCAAATTAGTGCACATTCAAATAAAGCTATATTTGTTTTTGCATTGATATTAAACTGTAATATTGCTCTCAGTCCCTAGAATATTAGTAAAGCTTCTAGTTTCTCTTTAACTAAAGAGAAATGTGTTGTCATATGTGATGATGCATTATACTGTCTGCCCATGGTAATATCATACCTTCCCTGGGATCTACCATCTTTGGTTTAGATCCCATTGTTGATGGTTTAATAGTTATTGATGGCTCTGTCATCCATGAATTTGTGTAGTCCTTATTGAACCTGGCCAATATACTATTGGCCTCATAACCTCCTATGATAATGAGTTCCATAATGCTGTTACAGTGCCATTTTAGAGAATGTGTTAATTCTTTTTCAGCATTTTAAATAATAAATAAAACAAAAGAGCAGAAAAACAAATCAAGCAAACAAAGAAACAAGCTTGTGAACACAGTTCACAAATTTCAGCCTGGCAGGACCTGCTTGGGGCTGTGGGGAGCAGGTTGCAGGGGGCACCACATGCATGTGCACACACACACACATATACATGTGGCAGCCAGGCAGCGGTGGAGAGTAGCTCCCTCCTATGTAAGTCTATGGGGGTGAGGGACCACAGGCAACATGTTGAGGGGATGAGGAGAAGGGGAGGCACAAGCCGTGTGTTGAGGCTGAGGCAGCACAGATGAAAGGGGGGGAGGGGTGTGCACACATGCCCTCTGAGATTTCTGTACCTACAGTGGGGTGCAGGGCTGCAATCAGGCTGGACCAGCACATGGGACCCAGTGCAGGAGGGAGCACCACGCCACCGTGGCCACCAAAGTGAGGCACCCTTTGCCTACCCAGCAGCATCAGGGGGCACAACTCCAAGCTGCCACCACTGCTTCACCTCATCTTGGTAGCCATAGTAGTGCAGCACTTCCTCTCATCCTGGGTCCCGCCCACTGGACCCCAGTGGTGGCTCCTGCCTGGATCTGATCTGGCTCAACTGTAGCAGATTATGGGCACAGAAATCTTGGGATGGGGCACATGTCCCCTTTCATTGCCCCCACTGCTGTGTCACTTGTGCTCACACCCCCCCTTCCTCACACACTGGTGTGCTGGGACATGGAGATGGGGGGCACTAGCAGGACCAGGGGGCGGGGGTTGGGTGTGAGTGGTAAAGGCATGGGCAGGGACAGGGCAATGGCATATGAGGGCTTCTCAGCATCATAAAGCAGTGGGGGACACAGCTGCAGCTGGAATTGCATCCAAGGGGGCGAAGTGGGTAGGAGGAGTTCTGATTTTCCATGAAAAAAACCCAAATCAAACACCAAAATATATAGGTATTTAGAATTTATGTTATTGTAATAACTGAGGCACTAGTAGGCTTCCAAATTGCTTTAAAATTGTAAATATATCAATAAAACATTGTTTTCAACTGATACCTATATATATATATATATATATATATATATATATACACACACACCTCTCAATTCTTTGACTAAAACCCCAAATCCATGTTTTCCCATGGTTAAAATGAAACACCACTCTCTCTATATACACATAGGTGTTATGTATATACACCTATGTGTGTATATATATGTATATATCACGTATGTGTATATAGAGAGAGTGGTGTTTCATTTTAACCATGGGAAAACATGGATTTGGGGTTTTAGTCAAAGAATTGAGATTTTTGAACAGACAACCAGGATCTGTGGTGAACACTTATAATTACAAGCCATGCCAAGGAACTTCATAACTGCCTTCTGCTTTGCAGAGAGCTCAGCTTGTGAGAGAACCTAACAGTTCTAGTAGTCACCAAATGCTGCCAGCTCCTCCATTTTGCCTTGTTTACCTTGTTTTGCACTGAATTTTATATGTAGGAAACCTGATGTGCACTATGTTCTCTACAAAAATCTCATGGTGTCATTCTTCTTGACTAAAATAAGGATCTTAAAACAAAAAAAAAATCCAACAAAAAACAACAAAGCAATAAAACTATAGTATAATTTCATCAGAATACTAGTTCAGAGAATAATCACTAAGATCCTTAAATAGTAACTTAAATCACATCCTTTACTAGACAAATGGATGTTTTGCTAGTCACTCTTCTTCTAAGGTAGATGAAATAAAAGTGCTGTCATGCTGTGGCTGCCAAACAATAGACATTTCAGATTGTACTGAATAAACAATGACCTAATGCTTATTTAAAATATACATGGATTTGATTGTGTCACTGTTCAATTACGTTTCTGATCTATTTGTAGCCATATTTTTGTATTTTCTCCTCTTTTCTACATGGAACACAGTTCAGTCAGAGCTAAAATTATGCCTCATGTATGAGAGCCCCTACCCCTTTCCCCCCTGCAGCCCCCATTATGTGTGACCTGAACTTTAACTCTGGGTTATTTTGATTTCTTCTCTCTACCCCCCCAATTTGGACAATGCTGTGAGAACTTTTTCCTTAATATTGTTATGCTTTTGCGTGCTGAGGCCCCTCCAAATGGGGGCAGTTATCTGAAGAGCAGTGACTCCCAAGGGACTTTTGGATATTGTCCTTGTTGCAGTCATTTGTTGTCTCAGCAAGTTTTTGGAAATTCAGAAAACTTAGAAAATGAGAGGTGGAAGGGACCTCTGGAGCTCATCTAGTCCAACCCCGTGCTCAAAGCAGGACCATCCCCAACTAGATCATCCCAGCTAGGACTTTGTTGAGCCAGACCTTAAAATCCTCCAAGGATGGAGATTACATCACTTCTCTAGGTAACCTGTTCCAGTGATTCACCACCTTCCTAGTGAGAACATTTTTCCTAATATCCAACTTAAACCTCCCTTGCTGCATCTTGAGACCATTGGTCCTTGTTCTGTTATCTGCCACCAATGAGAATAGTCCAGCTCCATCCTCTTTTGACCTCCCTCCCCCTTTAGGTTGTTGAAGGCTACTAAATTCCCTCTCAGTCTTCTCTTCTCCAGACTAAATAAGCCCAGTTCCCCCAGCTACTCCTCAGAAGTCATATAATTTAGAATAGGGACCGACTGCCTTTTATTTTGGCTGCAGTTTTTCATCATAGTGATCTGCTCCTTTGAAAAACGAATCCTTTAATTGGTATAATGAATTAATAAATACACATTTTTAAGAATTGACATTTTAAATGAAATCATGGTTATCTGGATATCAGTTTCTTGTGAAAGAATAGTGCCTATCATTTACCTTTAATTATTAATAGAATTAAGGTCTTTAATTATTTAGCATAAGAAAGTTTAATCATCACTTGTTATCACACAGTTTGCTCAGGATCTCTAGAAGCCAGATGTACGAAGAGGAAAATGCATAATTTGAGAAGAATCTTCAGTCTTTTAAAAGAAGGGTGTTAAAAGGGAACTGCTCGCTCTTCAAGCATTGCTAAGAGCTTTCACCAGTGGTTCTCAACCTCTTTAAACTCAAGGCACCTCTCTGTAACTTTTGTGAACTGAGTGACACCGTTTCAAAAACAAATTTATAACAGTGCTTAAGTGCTTGCAGACTGGCTGGGTGTTAGGAGCAGGGACTGTGTCCAAACCAGCACTCAGCTATTTATCTCTTCATACCTTGTAGTATTCTTCAAAGGATTTCATGGTACCCCTGGGCTCCCCAGCACACTCATTGAGAATCACAATCACTGACTTTGATGACATAATTGAGAATCATTCTTTATGCAAGCATGAAAAAGGAAGAAGAGACAGAACTCACCCCTGTTGGTATAACTCACTTGAATCCGGTACAGATTACCACAGGCAAAATCAGGGGGTAAAACTACACTTGAATCCGGCATAGAATTTAATTTCAGTTAAACTAGATTGATACGATTTATAGGAGCATAGGTGTTAAGTTTGCAGAGCTGTTCCACGGTAGCCATCTGCTCCAGGTACACAGTCTCTCACTGTATTTTCTCAAATCTAAGACTAGATTTCCTTCCCCTGCTCCCAACTCAACATATGAGTGCAGGGAGCCTCATCTTGGATTTGGGTACTGGCCCGGGACAGGCAGCCGTTCCGGCTCGTGCCCCAACCCAGAGCCAGAGCCACATTTGCTGCCAGTGATGACACCACCACTGGGCTGGGGCCAGAGCTGCCGTTGTCGGGGGGGGTAATCTTAAATTCAGAGTCTTCTTGGATTCTGATTAATACAGTACCTGTCACTGACCACTTATTGGTAAGGCTCAGTACTGCCACTGCCTATAGCCATCTTGAAATTAATGCCTGTTTGTTTGGTGTAATTTTACATCAGTGTATAAAACCCATGTACATTACAGAAGTATAAACATGTCATGTATCTGGGTCATGAATCAAATGCCTCTAATACTAAAGTCATGCTGATATATTATTACAAATACATGAATATTTCATTGTTCTTTTGATTGTTTCTTTCTAATTTTGCTTTCATGATTAGAAGAACAGGGCTGTCAAAAGTCAGAATCCAAATATTTTAGCATTTGTGTTATTCATACATAAGTTAATTTACTGCTTTTGTTATCAAACAACTTTTACGTGAAAGATAAAAAGATGACTTGCTGACCACATTCCTTTACTGACACTTGTACTCTTCATTAACTGGGATTAACAACAAATGCCCGTAGGATAAAATCTTTCATACATTTACTTAAAGACTGGCAGTTTGCCAAGTGCTCATATGGCATTTCAAGGGCCCACAGAACCTCTTTCTCCTTTTCTTGTATTTTCTTCTACATTCCATGAAGAGTAAGTGTTCCAAACTGTGGGTTGTTTTTTTTTTAAGTTTGCTTCCAATCTAGCTCATCGTTTTTACTAAAGATTCCTTTCTTCATTTTCAGTTGTATGTGAACATTATTGCGAAGTACAAATAGTACAAAATGAAAACTTAAATATTTAATGTTAGGTTTATCATTTATATGATAAAGCTGGAATTTTTTACAACAAAAATAATATTTATTCTCTACAAGCCTCCAGGTGCCACTAGTTTTTTACCGTTCATGTTTGTGTGCATTTTTAAAAAGACTTTTTATATGATATTATATCATAGTAGTTAAGGTCAGAAGGGGCCTAAACAGATCATCAGGTCTGGCCCCTTGCCACAGGCAGGAATGGGGGCCCAGGGTCATATCACCCCAGCCAAATATCCGTCCAGTCTCCTCTTGAAGACCCCCCAAGGTAGGAGAGAGCACCACCTCATTTGGGAGCCCATTCCAGAGCCTGGCAGCCCTAACTGTAAAGTAATATCTTCTGATATCCATCCTGAACCTTCTCTCTCATAATTTGTGGCTGTTATTCCTAGTAACCCCGGGTAACAAATGTATCTTACTCCACTATTAAAAATGGGTTAAAAGGTTAGCCAGTCTCTGATTAGCTTCTTAGAGTAATGAATGTTCAGAAACAAGCTGTAGATTTTCAGATAATTAGGCTGAGGATGAATTACTTCAGCAAAATCAAATTTTCAAGTATGCTCAGTTTAATAATAATTTATTGAATTATGTATCGCCTACTTTGTTATTTGAGGGCATTCCTAGCTTTGACTCCTTCACCCTCTACCTGGGTGATGGTTCCTTTTGTTCTCATGGGAAAACATCTTTTTACATATTTCAGCTAAATGCTTGCTGTGGTCAGTGCTAGTGACATGGAGACATTTTGATCTGAGATAATAGTATTGTTTGGAGCAAGGCTTGGTAAAAATCAAAGGTTATAGGAAGCTTTCCTTTTGAGTTTGAAAACGTATCTATCAGCTTCAGCATAACTTTAACCATTTCCATTTTCAGTTAGATTGATGTAGAACAGGCTTGTCCAACATATGGCATATGGGCCACCAAGCCCTTTTATCTGGCATGGAGCCATGGAGCTGCAGCGAAGGCAAGGTGGGCAGGGAGCATGAAATGAGCACGGCGAGGCGGGCAGGGAGCGCTGCGGAGCTGTGGCAGCGGGGCAGGCAGAGAGCGCGGGTGGAGTGCGGCAAGGCGGGCAGGGAGCACTGCGGAGTGCAGAGCTGTGGCGGGCAGAGAGCATGGAGGGAGCACAGTGAGGTGGGCAGGGAGCACTGCAGAATGCAGAGCCACGGCAGTGTGGCCGTGGCAAGGCGGGCAGGGCCAGCCCACGGGCCCCACCTGGCAGTGAAGGGAGGGGAGCTGCTTACCCCCACCCCACTTCAAGCCAGCCTGGCTGCCCTGCCCTGCCATGCCCTGCCCTGCCCCACCTCCTGGACAGTCTCCCCCTGGGTGCTGCAGCTTTCTGGGCCTGGCCGCCTGTGCAGGAGGTGCACGAGGCCATGACGAGCCTGCACTGGTCAGTCCCAAGCAGCATGTGGCTCTGCCGCCACTTCTGCTGGCCAGTGCAGACCTGGCCAGCCTCCTTCCGTCCCCAGCAGCACATGAGAAGCCAGCTTCAGCTGCATGCTGCTTTTCCTGGCTGGTGCCGACCCCGTTCTGCCCAGATTATCATGCCAACCCAGGTGTGGCACCAGCAGGCTGGGCGGGCCCCACGTTAACCCCAGCCTGGTCCCGCAGCTTCTCCAGCACCAGGTCAACCTGGTTGTAGCCAGGCAGCTCCTGCAGGACCATATCAACCCGGACATGCATGCCATGTCAACCAGCACCGTGTCAACCCCTGCAACTCCACTGGTGTCAAAGGTCACGTGACATCACTTCCTGATATAATAGCACTTCCTGTGGTGTCTTTGAATATGGCTTGCTGGCCCACTGGGTGATAAAAAGTTTGCAATCCGGCCCCACATTCAAAAAGATTGGACACCCCTGATGTAGAATAAGTTAACATTAAATAGCATTGTCAGATTTTTAGGGTAGACAGAACACTTCATTTCCATATTTATAGCTCCACTATAATAGTGGAGTAGTAGTAGCTTCCACTATTGCCTTTGAGACCATTCCTTAGGTAAGTTGTATAGCACTTTAAATGTGCTAACTGTTTTTAGAAACAAAGGGAGTCAATGGTAACACATCATGGCATAGTAGAAACATTTGAGCCGATCCTTTGATTTATAATGTGATTACAAATGGATATGTTGTGTGATAAGCTGATGTAAAAGTTTACAGAAAAATCAGTTCAGTGCATGATGCTGGTGGAGTCAATATTTGATTTTAAAAGGGCTCTAAGTCTTGCTTTAACAGTGGAGCCCAAACAAAATTGAATCATTTTCTAGTCTTCAGCACAGTGTAGTGAAATGCAGAGCAGTTTAAAAATGAAAAACAGATAGTCATAGTCATAGTCATAGTGCCTAGGGTCAGAAGGGGCCTAGAGCAGGCCATCTAGTCTGACCCCCCGCCAATGACAGGAACGAGTGCCAGGGTCACAGGACCTCAGCCAAGTACCTATCCAATCTACTCTTAAAGACGCCCAAGGTAGGAGCAAGAACAAC
>JAGPOW010003364.1:27073198-27118372 GCA_030014935.1 Caiman crocodilus | reverse complement strand
GCAGCCACCAGGTCCCCCTCAGCCTCTGTTTACTGAGGCTGAACAGGTTCAGGTCCCTCAGACGCTCCTCATAAGGCCTATCCTGCTGCCCACATATCAGTCTAGTGGTCCTCCTCTGGACCCTCTCGAGGCCGTCCACATCCCTCTTGAAGTGTGGCGCCCAGAACTAGACACAGTACTCCAGATGCCAGTAAATACATGCACCTGCCTTTTTCCTGGTGTGTGCTGGTAGTAGCAAGGGAGTCAGCACTCAGTCCTGACAGCTGCTGCTTTCTTAAGAGTACAGAAAGAAAATTCTAGATGAAAAGTGGTCTGTATTACCTGGGAGTCTGGCAGCAAAGCTTATAGTGCCACGTGAAACTCGGCTGGTTTTGGTTTGCAGTGATTTTTTGAGTTCATGTAGGTTTTTAACTCTTTCCCCTGATTGGTTCCTTATGACTTAATGTTTCATTGTAATGATTGACTTTTGTCCCTGGGTTAGGATTATAGTTTTATAACTTGTTTTGTTACAAGTAAGACTGTCTGGGCCTGAGGAGGGAGTGAGGCTCTGAGGGACCTGGGCAGAGATAGAGAAGGGCTCTATCCCAGGGCGGATAGAGAAGGGGTGGTCCCAGGGCAGGCAGAGAGGACAGAGGGAACTGTTTGTTTTGAAACAGTGTAGGGGTGTACCAATAGAGATTTTTGGGGCTGATACTGATAGCTGATTTTTAAGGAGACATATCAGCCAATACCAATCTGATTTCTGATATGCAGCCCAGAAGCTTGAAGAGCAGTGTCTGGCTGGTAAGTCTGCTGTGGTGCAAGGGGAGGGGAAAGGGAAGAGAAGGGGCGTTGTGGGAGAAGGCAGATTGAGGCCCCCGGGATGAGGGTAGGAGTGGGACTGGGGATGGGGCTGGGGCAGGTGCTGCCCAGACAGGGTAGTGTGTGGTGCGGGATGGAGCCATGGCTTGTCTGGGGAGGAGGGGTGGCTCCCACCACTGCTTGAACCCTAGGAAGGCATGGGAGAGGCATGTGTCCCCTTCTGGAGCTGCACGGGGCAGGGTGGGCTGCAGCTGTGGGCTGGGGCCAGGGCTGTGCTGGGCTCTTCCCAGCATGGGCTGGGCTGGGCTTGGGGTGGGCAGTGGCACTGGGAAAAAGGCTACGGGGAGAGGGGCTGTAGCCAGCCCAAAATTTGCCTGAGGCCCCCAACACCCCTCCCAGCACTGCTGCCACCCATCCTGAGTGCAGCCCCATCCCAGCCCCCCCTCTCCCCGCCCCCATCTCCTCACCTGTGCTGGGAAGAGCTTGGCCCCAGCCCACAGCAGCAGCCTGCCCTGCCTCACAAAGATCCAGGGGACACATGCCCCTCCATGCCCTCCTGGGGTACGCAGATTGGCGGGAGCCGCCCCCTCCCCATGCCCCCCCAGATGAGCCATGGCTCCATCCTGTGCCCTCCCCGCCCCAGCAGTGCAGGACCTGCCCCAACCTCAGCCCCACTCCTTCTCTCACTGCAGGGGCCTTGATCTGCACCTCACCATGCTCTTTCCCTTCTCCCTTCCGCTTCCTCCACAACAGACTTACCAGCTACACACAGCTCTCCAAACTGCCAGGCTGTGCTCCTTGCTGCCTATGTGTTGTGCTGCTACTGTGCGGATGCACATGGTACTTATTGGCCACATTATCGGTCACATCAGGCCTATTTCTGATATAGTCAGTTTTCTTTATATTGCTCCTGATTCGATATTGGACTGATGTATCAGTGCACTTCTATCCAGAGGTGAGGGTGCTATGGATCACTGGGGAACCAGGGACTGAGAAGAGCCAGGGTCTCAAAGCCAGAGGCGTGTCCCTTATGAAGCCATACTGGGGCTGGCTATAGGATCATCCCAAGGAAGAGTTTTCCCCTTCCCCTCTGAAAAGGGGCAGGGTGCTTCCTTTTCCTCTTTCATGACAATGGGCTATCAGAGAGTCAGCCACTCATGTTAGAATGAAGGCAAAGATTGGGGGACCTTTTAGATAATGGACTGCCAAATAACTGACATTCTGCTCTACTACTTCTATATCTTTGCACTCTGAGTACCTACAATTAGTAAACTTTACATAAAATGAGAGGTCTTCAATAAGGCAAATGCTAATAATCCTTGTAGCTGTATGGGCTGTCAGAACCCAGTGGTTATATGCCTATGGCACAGTGGAAAATTCCACTGTTTGATACATATGGCACAGTGAAACATTCCACTGGTGGCACTAACTAGGTCACAGTGGAAAATTCCGCTATGACAGAACCCATTAACTATATGCCACAGTAATGGAAAATTACAGCTTAGAAGAAGTTCCTGCCAACTTTATGCAAACACGCACAACACCATTGGCCAGTTCCAAATTATTCATATTTGGCGACTAGTGATTGGCTTGCTATCCATATAAAAGTTAAATCAGTTTCCGCCCACGTTGGAGAACTCCGTGCATTTCTTGGAGTGAAGAACTCTGGCGGACTGATCACCCACCAGCGACTCCCCATCACTGACCTTCCTGACCTACCCTCTCTCCCCGCGCGCTCGTTAAGCTGTTCACAGATGTCTTGTTCTGTTCTCAGAGAGCTCTCATCTCATCTTGTTCCGTTTGCAGCCGTAACCTAAGTCAGTTTTCGTCCTGCTTTTTAACCATCTGCAGTGTAAGTAAAGCAATCCTAGCTCAACCAATATACTTCAGTGCCTAGTTCCTCTCTGTCTGTCAAAAAGTACCCACCTGCCGTTCCAGGCTACTGGCCATAGCTTCAGCCTGCCACTTGACCGCCACATGGGCAAGAAGCCAGTCTCTCAAGCAGTGCTGGACAACCAGAGGGGGGAAAAAGCCCTTGCTCTGCTCTAGTTCAGCGATTCTTTTAAATAAGAAGATTTGGATCGTTTACCTGCAGTAGTACACAACAACAGATACTTCTTCAAAGTTAATGTTCAGCAAGCCCTCACGCACCCCCTACAGTTTCAAACAAAAGTTTGTATTGTGCCATACTTCTTTGTGTTTGAAGTCTGTGTGTGTTTATGATGCTAATATTAAATTTCAGGACATAAGAGGTTTCAAAGTTTGCATTGTGTCTGACTTCTAAGACATTAATAAAACTATTGGCTTTATGAAGGAACACACCATGTAGAGCCTTTAAAATATCTTTGGACACAGTCATATTTGGTTTAGCTAGTATTACTGCCAGACGCACAGCCATATCAGTATATTTGTGAAGCTGCTCAGATAGTATTCATTTCCTTATAGCAACAGCATGAAGAAGGCTAATTTACAAATAAAATCAGCTGTTACAACATGTGGTAGAAAGTTTCAGCCATAAAGATAACCATGTCTGAATTAAATTTCAGTTAGTGTCTTGTTTAACTAATACTCAGCTTGATCATTATAAAATGTATATTTAAAAATTCTAGAATATAAACAATTTGAAGGAAATACTATAATTGCTGTTGTACTTAAAGTCTGTCCTTGGAAGTCAATCCAGACTTCTCACATAATTGTAGCCTACTGCAATTGCTGTGGTAACATACATTTAACATAAGTGAAACCCATATATATTGAAATCACAATGTCAAAAACATAGTCACTTTTAGGATATGGCAGTATATTAACTTTGGGCCAAATTCTTGCCTTGCATAAATCAACTGTAAAATCATCCTGTACCATGTACAAGGTTATATGTACTGTAAATGTTCATGTGCAGCTACATCATGTCATTTTACAAATTAGTGAGGTATGTTTAATTAAGCAGGTCCTGTCTGCAAAGAGCACAACCATCAGAAACTCTCCACTGCCTGGGCCTGATCATAGAAAATGAGGGTTGGAAGGGACCTCAGAAGGTCACATCTAGTCCAGCCCCCAGCTCAAAGCAGGACCACCCCTAACTAGATCATCCCAGACAAGGCTTTGTCTGGTCGGGTCTTGAAAACCTTCAAGGATGGAGAATGCACCACCTCTCTGGGTAACCTGTTCCAGTGTTTTACTTTCTTCCTAATGAGAAAATTCTTTCTAATATCTAACCTAAACTTCTCTTGCTGCAACTTGAGACCATTGTTCCTTGTCCTGTCATCTGCTGCCACTGAAAACAGTCTAGCTCAGCAGTTCCCAAACTGACAGATTGCGCACCACCAGTCTAAAATGATACAACCTTAAGTACTACCAGCATTTTTTTGTCATATAAAGTAATTATAATAAATTTGTTAACTCATACCACTAACAGGTTGTCTGCATGACACTGGTGGTATGCATACCACAGACTGAGAACCACTAACCTAGTTCCATCCTCTTTGAACTTCCTTCAGGTAGTTGAAGGCTGCTATTAAATCCCCCCTCGGTCTTCTGTATACTGAAGTTGTATCTTCTGATACTGAAATTAAAAAAATGTGGTAGTTGGCATGACTACAGGATGTGGCCCATAAGAACTGTATTTGTATCCAATCAATATTTAGTTTTAGAAGTGAAAGATAAGTTGTGTGAAACTGTAATTCTTATAATTCTGTGCTGTTTAAACAATGCAGCACGTGCTTTTTTTGTGTATAGGAATAAAACTTAAATCTCTGCCATTTTAAAGGGAAGATAGAGTCATCAGATATGGAGATCATAACCCCTTAGGTTCAGGTCTTATTCTTACAAACTGTAGTTCTGTTGATTTCTGAGAGTCAGTCATGGTTTACAGTGTAGGTAAGGTCAGCATCACTCCCTGAGGGTTTAACCTAGCATGCAGATTCAGTACCAGAGAGGTAAACAGGAAGCATCTGTAGTCCTGGAGAATTTATAGTGTATCTGTTCAGCATTTTATGAAATTAAAACAAACAAGCAGAATAATTTAACATCAGAACTCCCCCCACAAAGACAGAACTCCCAGTTCCCAGGATGAGCAATGGTAAAACATCAGTCACGTTGTTACCAGTTACTGGACTAGATGCAAAGTGCTGAGCTTTTAAAATAATTTCTCATCAGATTGAAAGAAAAAAGCTGCACTTGCACTTTACTTCTATGCTCATAAAGCTTTCCTCATTCCAGTGGTGCAGTGCTGAATGTGCAAGAAAACTGACTGCATTCAGAGAGAAGTCTTCATTACTTATAAAAGTGTTTGTCCAAGACAGTACTAGTAAAATAATAAAGTCTACAGAACTAAGGATGACCATAAAAAACTTTATGGACTAACACTTGTTTCTCAAGTTAACTTCCCAATTTGTTAGCATGACAGAAAATAAAATCTGTCGCCAAATTAGCATGTATTGTTCTGCCATCTAAAATCCCAGATAAGCCTTACAGCTGATCCTGACACTCCCACACATCAAGCAACTATCAATTTAGAGGTTGGTAGGTTAGCTTCAGGGTCAGGAAGATGCACTGCTTCCAAACACCACCCTTAATAATAGAGAATAATAGGAGTTTTCTCTCTCATTTTTCTGTTGATCACAACTGAAGCAGTGTCGCGCAGAAGGACAGGTTCTTCGGCAGCCAGGCCCTGAGCTCCCAGAGCTGTGTTGATCAAAGCAAATACCTTACTTTGGAACACTGTATAAAACATTTGTTAATACACGGGCAATCACATTTATGCTTTGGAGTCTCCAAGCAATTTAAAAATATAGTTCCACGAAAACCACATTGCACTAGCACAGTTTTCAGGCAATGAAAACAATTTAGGATACTTCTTGCTGATAAAAATCTTATCTTGATCACTATGACTGCCAAATGTTGCCAGCTCTTGTGATTTTATCAAGAGCAATGTGATAATAAAGGGTTTTCTTAATCCCCTTCTGTTAGATGAATGGATGTAAATCTAGCTTTAATTTTTAAATTAAAAAATCTCTAAGCTCAAATAAAAATAGGTAAATATGACCACAGTGTATCCTAATAGCTCAAAAACCCAAAGCAAAACTGTATTCTTGTTTTCCATCTGTTCTGCTATCTCTCATCAAAGCCCAAGCTTAGCTGGAAACTATGGACTGCTCAGTTGCACCAACAGAGTCCAGTGAGATGGCAGTATAGTCCGGATCTGGACCAGATGTTCAGGCAAACAAGCCCCATGGATTCTGCCTTCATTTCATTTGCACAAATGATAGGGCCATCAGTAACCTTAGACTTGTGTTCATTGACTTTCAGTATTTTAATCACCTTGTCAAATGCCATGGTTATAAACACACTTGAAATCAGCAGAGGCTTTTCTGTTCTAATGTTTCCACGAGTATGGGAAGTTTTTTAGTGATATTCCCTAGAGTAGTGGAAATCTAGGCTGAATGTCATCAGTTTCTTTTATAAATAAAGGTTTCATAAGTGAGTTAAGAGGGTCATTTAAATTGGTAAAATGGCTGCTGTAAAAATACTAGTTTCCTTGCTTTTCTCAGTTAAAAACAGCAATAATAAAACAAGATCCATACCAATTTCTACAATTCCCTAGAATACATATAAAGTATATTAATAACCATGAGCAATCTATTTGAAAAGCAAGACAATTTAATTAACCAACAAGAAATAGATATGTAAATAAATAAATGTTAGTACATAAAATCCAAATATGCTTCTCTGTAAGTGAACCACTGACAGACTCAGTATTATTGCTAAAATTCGTGTTGTTGCAATACAGTAGATCTAAGTTGGTTTGCAACCAAGTGTCTTAGGATATATCCTAAGCAAATAAAAAAACGAAGTAGGTTTGTGGCGGTGGTGGGTATATGAACAGGCAGAGTATTAACAAGATGATGCAATGTACACGTAGGGGCCTCAAAGTCTCTATTTTTAATTAAACTCTTAGACAGAAAATCAAGGGTTTAGTACAGTTGTTTCCTTACCTTTGCCACAACATCCTTACAGACTTGCATTCATTTGCTTCTCACTGACTGAACCTGAATGGTATTTTTCCTTCATTTTGCTATTACGATTTGCAATTTTCAAATTGCTTACAAGTACTTTTTTTAAAATGCATCTTTAATGTCCGTTTGGTATCATCATGCAGTGCATTAGCTCAAACTCAATATTCATCATAAAGCAAATAAAACATCAAAGTATATATAGAACATAACAGTGAAAACATTATGCCATCATATATGCTCTTATGTGGAATTGGGGATATTAAAACTGAACTTGATCTCAAAAAAGAACAGAAATAAAATGACCCAGGCACTAACAATATAGGACTTTATAAAGCTAGAAAGACCTTCATAAATGGGGAGATGGTAATAATGTCTGGGAGAATTTTGGGAAAGGAATTTTAGTACAGGAAATCTTTAGATTTAGACAATGTCTCAATTTCTCTTTGACTCATTAACACTCAAGAGCATTCTTTGTTACAAAAGCAAGCCCCTCTTTCTTGGCTTTCCCCAGGTCCCTCTCAATCCTTCAGGTTCCATGACTGATAAGACCCAGCATTAATAAGTGATTTCTCTCTTCTGTTTCTGGGAGAAACTGGGCATGTCTACATGAGACAGTAACTGCTCAGTAGCCTAGTTCTACTATTAGTGTGTAGGGCAGAAACCATGCTAATGCCTTGCTACACAGTAGTATTAGGCTACTGTGCTATAAGCATCACTAAAAAGCCATGCGCCGGCACTACCATGCAGTAGTGCCAGTTAATGTACATGGATAGCATTGGTTATGCAAGTAGTAAACTTAATGTGCAGTAACTACAGGACATTAACTAACATGTAGACACAGCCTCTGCATCCCAGTTCATTGTAGACAAGTTGGGGAAAATAGAATGCAGTTATTTTTCATTTTTCTCTCTCAGTCAAAGAATTCAGGCCTCAGCTGTCTCATATTAGCCACATCATACATCCCATTCAGAAATTATCAAGCTTTCTCTAATAATCAACCTATTCATGAATAGACGTGCTGGCACCACTCCCTTGTTTCTTTACAGTAACAGCATAAGGCAGATTGTAGTGAAAGTTGTAAGGATGCTAATGATTTAAAATCTAACTGGAAATCATAAGTTACATAGAGAAGATTCCCCAAGAAGTTACACATCCTAAAAAGGATAGCTCTTTTTAGATTCAGACTGGTCACAGTTCCCTAACCAATCACTTGTGATCAATGGATAACTAACCAGTTAGTGCTAGTTTGTATGGACACCGATACACGTGCAGTGAGGCTGCTCCTATGTGTTGTAATTACAGTGCATTAGAGCAGACTTGATTAATTGAGTCTGCTGCAGTGTGGTAATTACTGTGCTCCAGCAGACTCCAGCATTACATGTATCAGTGTCCCCGTGCTGAAAAATGGCATTCAACAAGTTTTAAGGTGCCACCATCACTATTTTTCAGTGCAGGGATGCTGATACACATGACACTTCAATTACAGTGGCCCTCCCATACACACACTCCCAGAGAATATGTACAAATGCCCTACATTACTGCATTTTATAAGAACATTAAGGTTAAGCCTAGAACCAAACATTTTGAAAGTACCTGAATTTAGGTTACCTATATACGTTTAATTCAACTCCATTCATTGTGCATTGTCAGAGACAGAGTGGTTGTTCTGGAAGAAAGGTGCTCTTAATGATGAGTGTATTCTGGATCATTGTGGCTGCAACATTACTCTTACATTACTGTAAGAAGGACAAAACATATTTTCCTCTAATCCCATAGGTGGAGGGAGAAAATATTGGGGGGGGTGCTGAACACATGAATGCACTCACCTCCCTCCTCACCCAGCAGGTAAGTTTCTGGAGGGGAAGGGGCAGAGGAGAGAGAAAAGGCCTCAATCTGGTCTGCCTCCACCCCTTTCCCTTCCCCTTCTCAGACTTGTTTGCTGTGCTGGGTAGTGCTCTGCATGCTGCTGGGCTGTGATCCCTGAACATCTGAATCTGTGCGCGCCCCTCCCTGCTGAAGCCCCCCTAGAGCCCGTGCTGCCCTGTCGCCCTCTGTGCTGCCACCACTGCTCTGTGTTTATTTGTTTTTGTTTTTTGGGGGGTGGCACTAAGCCCCATTAGCCCTGGCCCTTTCCACTGCCTTTGTCTAATCCTGTTCACACATACAATGTAAGATGAAATTAAAAACAAAACAAAACAAAAAAACCCAGTCTGAGACAAATCTCCACCCTAGAACTGAAACGTTAAAGTTTGGCAAAGATACAAACAACTTAAAGCAGGTGACCTTAACGGAAAACATCTTCCAACCTTAGCTTCAGGTGACCCTACCAGCTTTGCCAATAATTGCAGAGCTTATCTGCGTGATATTTTTCTTGGGGGGAAATTCATTCCTGTATGCATTGGAGCAGGGCCATGAACTTTGTTCTCCCCATCCCAAGCAAGTCATTTTCACTTTTGGGTCCAATAAATATACAATTATTTATGCAATGTAGAAAAAGACCAGCATATGTTTTAAGAGTCCCATCCCAGAATAACAAATGAGCAGGTGATCAGGATGCTTACTTGAATTGTGGAAGATTAGCTTTTAGGTCCCTAATCTGCTTGAGTCAGACCAGGGACCTGAATGTTAATTTTCCACATGCTGTATGAGTTCCCTAACCACTGGATTGTTGGCTACTCTGCTGTGGGGTTGTCATATTTTTTTCTGGACCTTTTCCACTTTGAAAAAGTTTAAAAGGTCTTGAATTCATTCCAGTGCAGAACAGGAACATTTTTGAAACCTTAAGCTTTTGCAGGCTGGGAAAACCATCTCCTAATAAGCTCTATGTAGAAAATAATGTACCTTTACCATAAAACCGAAGTGACCTCTTGTTGATGGAACACATTGTTCTTACCCCAAGAAACACTTCCGTGCATTGACATATTGCTTTTATTATGTAAAATTCCTTCAAAATCAGTAGTAAGTTTCATTTGGAAATTTTGCTTAATTGAAATTAAAAACAAAATGCAAATAAATAGTTCATATTAATATAATGTCTCCATGCTAACATATATTATTATATTGCATGTCCTGACACCTTTTTTCCAAGTGTAAATATTTGTGGGCTTAAAACTAAACTCCCTTCTGTGGCAGTGATACCATTATACATTTTATTACAAATTCCTTGCAAAAAACTATTTTTCAAAGTCAAGCCACTTTTAATTTATCCATTAACTAAAGTGTACGAAGCTGCATGGTTTTTTGTGGGGGTTGAACCTATCTTTGTTTTAAAAATAAGGGCATTGAACTGATTTAGGATCATAGGAATATATGGCTGAAAGGGACCTCTCAAGGTCATCTAGTCCAGCCTCCTTGCTCAGAGTAGAATCATCTCTGACTAAACCATCCCAGCTAAGTGTCTGTCTAACCTGCCCTTGAAAACTTCCCTGTAAAAGCAGGCAAAGTTCATTTGTGACACTACATGCGCTTCAACTATAAAAGAGCTAACAGAATTGCTATAATAAGAACATTTTTGTTCCCTGGAAATAGTAAAATGCAAGGATCTTTCAAAAAATTTCATTAGCACTGCAGAGATGCATGGGGCTTAATATCTTATGTTAAGGTTTTGTTTTACAGATGTGCCAGTTTAAGTGCCATTTGTAATCAATCTTAGCCATCTTCTGACTTGATATTTTATGCAAAGGAAAGCAAAATTTGCAGCTAAAAATAGGCTTTTAATAAAAAAAACACAGTCTGTTTTTCTCTCCTGGATATGTAATGCAGTACTTCATTCCCATTAATTTTTATGGGAGAATTACACACAGCAGAAGGGGGAAAGTAGTAGAAAGGAACTCAAAACATCTCTAGCATAAGTTCTAGCCAGACATTGGGACCATAAAACAAGGGGCATAAGGCTGTTGTGCAGAAAACAATGGCCGCCCACTCCCCAACATTACAACCATTAATTCTTGTTTGCAGACAGCAACAAACTAATCAATCAATATAAATCTCGCTGTAGCTATAGACTATCAAGCTTTTCAGAGCAACAACAGTTGCATTAATGAAATCAGAAAAGCCAGTCTGAGGAGTAGTGTGCATATCCCTGGTTTTGATATTCAAGCCCATAGCAGGTTCTCCAGATCAGTTATAGCAGAAACACAAGCAACCACCAGGCAAGCACAGTTTACCAGACAGGAGGATGCTCAATGCACCCAAAATGCTTTCCATTAACAGGCCTTCCAGTTGGTTGTACTGATGAAAATAGGGTACCACTAGCCTGGGAAGAGATAACTTAGTGCATTCTTAAACCGTCATCACCACACAGCTCCTGTAATCCCCATCTTCCGTGTAAACTGCCTTAGACAGGACAGGGTGCAGATACAAAGAGCTACCAGCCAAATCCTCCTTGCAGAGTTAGAATTGCTGAGAATGCCCGGGTAGCTAGGGTGTAGCCAGGTTACAGCCTGTAGAATGGAATCTGTCCTCAGGGAGCCTCACGGGACATAGCTGTCTATTTGGAGTGGGTCACAGAAAAAGAATTCGACCTCCACTCTTTGTGTTACATCTCAATAGCTGATGAGCATCAGTCTGGTGAGAAAACAAATATAACAAGGAATGATGTCAGGAAGAAAAAAAGAACGATTTCCAATTGCTGTTTGTTTACAGAAATGCAAACTGGGCAGTGACTATAGGGATAGGAATTTGCTAGGGTAAATTGTGGGCTATGAAAAGGGTTTGGTATTAAACTGAGATTCCAAAGCCCTAGAAAATGGGGGAAAGGAAGGGGGAGGGAAGCATGTGAAATAAGGAAATATATTAAATATATATATTAAATTATTGTAATGTTTCACTGGCTTTGCTTTTGCCAAACACTCCAGCTGGTACCAGTACCCAACATACACAACACAGAATCAACATCTTGCTTTCTAAAAGTATATATGGGAGACATTGGTCCATGTGTACAGAATCTGGTTCATGTCATTCTTAGATTTTAGTATATGCAAGCTATATGGCAGGCTTACGGTTCAGTTTTGTTCCTCATTTGGTTTCTGAGTGATGAAGGAAAAATCAGACAATGTGACTGACAAAATCAGTGGAAGGTTTTACAAATTTACTGACTTCAAACTCAGTGGAATTGTTTTCAGCCAAATTGTGTACTATGTACTATGTGACTAGGGCATATACTGATTACAGTAGAATAAATTCATTTATTTTTTAAATAAGAATATTGTAAAATCGCTTTGTCCACAAACTGACAGAATAGTTTTTGGGCACCCTACAGTATAATTTTTGGAAAATTTCCTGCTTTCTTTATCTACCTTACTATGCATTCAAAGGGATGCTTTACCAGGTGACACATACCAAATCTGTTACCAGACTTTCTCAAGGGATCTAGGGGGAAAGACCTTAGTGCCCATCATCCATGTAATAATAGTTCCTGAGCTGGAGAACCAAAAGGAACAATTTAAGGCATGAATGAACAGAGAAAGCCTTGAGTTTCTATCTGAGCCAGTATGACAGGAAAATCCTGCTTGGAAACATGAGTAAGCACCAAGTCTGAAATAGTTGAGTAGGGGGCTGGACTAGATGACCTTATGAGGTCCCTTCCAGCCCTACTTTGCTCTGATCTTAGAAGAAAGGGAGGAAAGCAAACACAAAGACTTTGACAACACAGAAATCAGGAACTGCTCCTGTTTTGTAGACTGCTTTGCAGTGGTACCATTCACATGACCTCCACCAGACTTTGAAGCTAATGCCTCACTGAGTTCAGGGAGATACTTCTGTTGTTAATGTTTAGAAGGACATGCAATGTGTCACTCACCAATAGTGTATAGATTTATTAGCGATATTTGAAACTAATTATACTTGTATGACACCAGTCAGGGGTTTAAACATTTGTGAAACAGATCACTTAATCTGAATTATTTTGGTTGCCAATAGCTGCATGTTTTCTCTTTCTAGTTCTTTTAGTTCTCATCTGTGACACAACATACATGACCTATAATCAGTGCAGCACTAAGATTGAATTTTACATTTTTTGCAGACACCAATCAGGAAACATAGGCAGCCCTCAATCTTCTGATCATGATTAGGGACCTACCTAAATCTCAGCAGAAGTTTGAGGTTCAGTAGTGCGTTTAATTTCACTTTTTTGCTGCACCCCTTCCGAGCCCCTTCTTTCACTGAGCGGCTGAGAGGCAAAAACCACAGTATTAATTGCTGGTCAGCCACTCAGCTGTAGGGGTGTGTGGAACAGGCTGTATTCATTCCTGAATCAGCCCGAATTGGGGACAGTGATTCAATTCATTGATTCGGATCACTGTCCCTGATTTGATTCAGCCAGATCCTGAATCTGAAGATTTGATGCTGATTCGGAGAATCAACAATTCGGCCATAGACACAGCTTTAAATGTTTTTCTACGTACCTTGATGTACCAGGCATGCGGGGGGAGCCCTGTGTGCTCAGTGGCAAACCCAGAAGTGGACCAGAAGTACTTCTGGTTCACTTCTGAGTCTACCACCAAGCATGCTGGGGGGCCCCCCTGTGCTTTCCCAGCTCAGCAGTCAGCTACAGGGGGACTCCAGGTGCCCACCCAGACCCAGGGGGCACCAGTCGCCAAGCCATGAGGGCACAGGGAGTCCCCCTGCTCACTCCGGAGGATCCAGAAGTGAACCAGAAGTGCTTCTGGTCCACTTCCAGGTCTGCTGCTGAGTGCTCTGGGGAGCCCCCCACACTCCCGTGGGACACTCCATCACCCCCATGATCACAGTGTTCATGAGCTGCCTGGTACCTAGAGGTACATAGAAGAAACACTTAAAGCTGTGTCTATGTCTGAATCGCTGAATCTTTCCAAATCTCTCCAAATTGATTTGGAGGGTTCTGATTCAATTTGGAGAGATTAAAGGGTCTCCTGATTCGATTTGGATTCGGAGATTCAGCCACTGAATCGAGCCAAATCTCTGCCGAATCGAATCAGGGACTGAAACTTCACACTGCCCTACTCAGCCATGAGGGATTGTGGATTCATCAGGCAACCATCACACCAAGACCTTTGATGCATACTCCTAAGCAAGAGAATGGAAGAATGGAGGCTGCCCAAGGCCCACTATGCCCCCTTTAGACCATCGATACAGAATCCAGATGTTCAGTGCCTCAATGGTCATAGCTTCTGCCAGAGAGCAACAGGCAAGAACTGCTACTGGCTGCCTAACCCCACAGTGAGGGCATGTTTCTGTCAAGGTGATGTCCCTTAACGATAAGGCAGTGAGGGCTAGGGCTTTGAGGCTCTCTATACTTGCCTTACTGTGGAAGTTGCAACACTGGTATTTGTAGGAGCTACCTCGCCATGAATAGCCCTGTTGCCAGCAGGCCCTCCAGTTGGATACAGGTTATGGTCATACTCAGGACCACAAGAAACATATCAGAAAATGTACACATTGCAATAAGGTATTTTCATTAGATGATCACTTAAAACTGAGCAAAATGACATACATTCATTAAGTAATAACATTAATTCAGGGGTCAGTGCAGATATCCCTTACTTACATTCATGCAGGGGTCAATGCAGGGGTCAGTCATTTTTATGAACAATAGGCCACAGCTTACTACCCCACTGTCTCTCCAGGCTGCTAATTCTCTGCTACTGCCCAAATACTCCTTGTTTGTTCACGTGCTCACTCTTACTCTGTTTCTGCCACCCTCCACCTCCCCAGTCTCCACTTACTATCACCATTGAGTGCCATTCCCATGCCCAGCATCTTTGCTGAGGAGCAAATTTAGTGGCAAGGGTAAAGAGCAGGTATGTCTGGTAGGGGAGAGGTGGAGTATGGCACTGGAATGCTGCAGGATGAATGGCATGCAGCAGCCAGTGGATGCGGGGGACCGTAGTTTGCCAACCCCTGCACTAATGAAAACATCGGCACTACATGGAAGAGTGTGACAATAAGGATAATATTTCAATGATGCCCTTTTAAAACTACATGCAGCACATTTTGCATTATTGCTTATATGATGTACAGTCCTGCAAAACCCTTTCAAAAGCATATATTACAGGGCAGGGGAAATTCTTGTATTTTCCTAACACAAGATGTATATTTCCTAACACAATATGTGTATGTATTTTCCTAACACAATATGTACACATACATCTTGCCTACGTATTTTATACATACTGAGACTGGGTACAAATTTACCAAAGGAGTAAACTGAATGGAAAACTAAGGAGTTGTACACATACACACCAGAGGTAAATGTTCCCAGTATGAGGTTTAACTATCCCACTAAAGTCAAGGGGAATTTTTCTCTGATTACACTGGGAACCCATGCAGCTCTTCAGTTCAGAGTAAATTGAGATTCTTGTTTCCTTGTTTTTTACAGACTGGTTCAGGAGAAGAAAACACTTTTTCCCTATCCAGGGATTTCTTTTTTACCCTTCCCAACTGATGTGATAGAAGTTTAGGCATAGAAATAGCTTCCTTTTTCTTATTCCCTTTGTTAATATTTTTATGGTATTTTTATTTTCTTGCTTTGTTCAAGTAGTCCATCCTACAATTAAATACTGATCTCTTTTCTTTGCCATTCCTCACATCTGCAGCAATGCTTTTGTCTCCTTTTCTTTCTTTAATGTTTCCATTATGTTTAATTTAAATCATTTGCCTTTTATCTTTGTCTGTCTTTTTTAGTGCTTCTGCTCTTTCATTTCCTCTTTCAAATAGTCTCTCATTGTTCCAGCCAATATTCCTATACTTCCTTTTAACTTATATGTACAGAATCTATTTTTAAGTCCTCTTCTCTCTCTTGTGGCCTTTTGATTTTGATCACCATAATCTAGGATCAAAATTCCTGTTAAGTATAAAAAGAAAGGGTGGAAAAATCAGTGCAACTGCCCACATTTAGCAATAACTGGAGTCATCGTATAGACTACAGCGATTCTTTAAAATTAAATTCACAGAGAATGGCTTTAACTAAGGACTGGGTTGGGGAAGGCCTGATGACAGCCATTGAGTCCTTTTCTGTTTAATTTTTGAGAAGCATATTTTGGTAGTGTTATGTTTCCCCTCCTTTTGTCACTCTTTGAACCACACCCTAGCATTACGGAAAAATACGATTCCCTCACTGATGATGTAACTTCACAAGTGGTAACAATGTCAGCTGTAGTGTAGGTTGGGTGCAGCTCTTTTGACATCCTGTGTTTGGCATCTTGTGTTATACCAAGTTATGAGCCAGGAAAAACAGCCACATCTTAAGTTATCCAGATTTGCTGGGGTTATAACAAGAAAGCTGGTCACACCTTTAACTGGTGAAAGTATATCTCTTATTCCCCCATGCGACTGAATCACCTGCTGCAGGGGAAAAGGTCACTGACGATAAGTCACAGTGTGAATTCTTTTATGGTAAATGCAGCCAAAGAATCAATGCTTGTAACCTTTTTAGTAACCTTTTTAGCGGCAGAAGTCGAGACAAAGATCTAGTAAAGGCTCAAGCTCTGCTAATTCAGATGCCTGGAGTAAACGGAAAAGCCATAAGGCACCTCTAACCCTTTCTCAGGGACTGAGTGTACAGTCTCTTCTGAGCTCTTCTTTTGAGTGTTTTTATTTTTAGATGGAATATTTTTAAATGGTTAGAACTATAAAATGTTTGTTTTCTTCAGTTAAAGAAAACCCTGTTGTGTGTCCCAGCATGACCCAAACTTTTTATAGCCACATCAAATACTTGTAGCTTAGGATGTTGTGAAGAAGAATAAGAAACAACAAGGACAGACGGAAGAACCCATTTGCCATTGTAGCACACGGTAGTGTATGACATCCCAGCATCTGTAAATAAATACCAGTCCATGCTTAAGTTAAAAATCCATTCTAAATGGATGAAGATAGTCTTTTTAACCATACCATAAATATGTTGTTATCTAAGCAGAAGATTTCTCTTATATCTCCAGCACTCTGCAGAATAAAAGTATTATATAAGTAATTAATACTAAAAAAATAGTAATAAAATAGTAATTAATCACAATAAAATCCATTAAGCTTTGGTGTTTTGCTGTCTCTGCTGTTACTGTTATTTTCCTGAAGGTACAAATGCCTTTTCCTATATGTTAATTTAGCAGCTGATTTGTACTATTCAAGAGAAGACTAGATAATTACCTTGCTGGGGTCACCTGACCCCCAATTATCTTTCCTGCTTGGTGCAACAGGCTGGACCCAATGATCTTTCAAGATCCCTTCTAGCCCCTTACAATCTATGAATCTATGAAAAGGAAATATACCTGTGGGTGCATAGGCTTTAAACGGGTGCAGAGTGAACCTCTTAGGTTCAGGGGTTTTGATGCAAAGGAATAATAACAGAGCTGAGTAGAAGACTGCAAGAATATAATTGTGTTTTCAGTTGTCTAGGTTTCTCTCTGTGTTAGCCATTGCACTGGTAATCCTAAAGTGGTGCACCTCTGGCAGCAGACTGTTAGCTCAGGGTCACCATACAATCCACAAATATTATTCTTGACAGAATGCAGAGTGAATCTGATCTTGAGCCTGAAACAGCAACCAACTGAAAAATAAAAGCTGACAGTAGTGCAGTACACACCTTTATTCCTGCCTTACTAGACCAAAAGTAGTTCCTAACACTATTCCAAGTGTTGGCTTTGAAGAACACATATAAAGCATTGCTGAGGGATGCCTGGCAGCCAGGTTATTAAACAGTGGTGTTTCCATTCCTGTGGCTCACCTCTAATCTTTGGTTCGGAGGAGTTTTGTACAGATTAAGGTTTTTTTGGAGGAGTGGGGGGAGGAGCATGGGGGAGGGGGGTTAAATCTTCCCAGTTCCTTGTTTTAAGTTATTTAGACTTCCCCTCTGCAGACTCTAAGTCATGTCATCCTCCAACTCCCCCATCCCCGCCATTATAAAATATCTCACACTAAATCCTAAGAGGAGACAAGGCATTCTTAAAAACTAGTTATACTATATTAGCATGACCCAGGTTTAAAACTGGTTCTACTAACATGGTTTATTCTTCAGGGGCCAGGCATGAAATCTGTGTTCAGCACCAAGACTCAAGGGACTATCTAAAGATAGTGTTTATATTTTATTTTTTGGTTTTTTCTACTCTATCCAAGAAAAATCTTTTAAAATGTATTGAAGCCTGGGAGTAAAGTAAGCAGTCAGAAAGGAGATGCATAAATTTCGCTTTTTTTTCCCCCGCATTAGGTTGGCATAAACCCTTTTACTAGTCAGTGCTAATGTTTGCCAAGGTTCTGAGTAGTCCACATAATTTTACGAATTGCTTTTCCAGGTACATGGTGTTCTATATTTGTTATTATTATAAGAAAGAACTACTTTTAGTTCCTAGATCTATTTATATTACTCTCACAAAATGGAATACAAGCCCTTATTGTATAACATGTGGTGGCCTATTATCTCTTATTGACCAATATTATTCTCTGTAGAACCTTTTCCTTTGATCTGCAGAACCTTTTCTAACTGTTGTCCACTTGTACATCCTTGTTAGCAGGTTATAGTGAATAACAGCAGTCTCTTGGAATTATTTAATGAAAAATAAAGTTTCTTGCCAGCAGAATTCTTCCAGATAATTATTGATGTTGAATTGTTTTGCATGTTCCGTGAAACTTTAATAATGCTTTAATAAAGCTTTTCCACTTAAGACAGCTACTTAAGAAAGTCAACCAATTATAAATCATGTATATTTTAAAAGAGTCTTTCTTCTGTATTCTGTAAGTACTGAAGCTATGCTTCTCTAAGCTTCTTAATTCATTTTTATATATTTAAAGTAGCTCCTACAAATACACAGAACAGTTTGAGAAGAAAATGTTTTCACCTGCTGTAATCTTTTGGGAATAAATGTAATTATACATATACACTTGTGCTTTTTTCTGTACAAGACTTTGGAATACTAATGAAAACAACTGTTCTGCAGTAAACTTCTGTTTAGTTGGATTATCATTTGGAAATCTTTGGATTTCAGAACTGCATATACATTTCTCTTCTTATTTTCTGGATGAGTACCATATGAGTAGGATGAGTTAAGTGTTCTGTGATACCAGTAGGAAGTGATACAGTGACAGTGACTGTAAAGTTATAATATAGAAACTGAAAGACCACGTTGTGACTACTTTTTTTGGAATGTGATAAAATGTTAGAAAAGGGCCCAAAGAGCATCTTGTGTCCCGACACAGGAAAGAGCAAGCCACAGTGCAGCTGACAGGGCAAAGCATATCACTATGCTAGGTGTGGTAGTCTCCTTGAAGAGGATGGAGAGATGGCACTACTCCACAATCTTAACAAAAGGCTGTGCTTTTTAAAGGTATAATCAAGCCTCACAGATTGATATCAGTAGAGATAGTGATAGAAACTGCAGCTTAAATACAATACAATATTAATCTGCAGCACGTGACTTTCTCTCTTTGAACTGCCTTACCTCATAGCTTTACTGACTGTTTACAAATTTATTTCTCAGTACTTTGTTGTACTTAGAATCACAGAAAATGAGGGGCTCTGTGCTGCCTGGCCGGGCCGAGTCATGGTGGCAGGACCCGGCGCAGCATGTGGGGATCATGTGCCAGACCCTGCTGGCCCTGGGGATCATGTGCCACCCATCTGGGCCAGACTCTTGGCGGCAGGACCCAGCGCAGCACATGGGGGTCGTGTGCCAGGCCCAGCTGGGTCCTGGGGTCTCTCTGCTGCCTGGCCATGCCAAGCCCTTGGTGGCAGGACCTGCCACCCTCGGGGCCCTTCTGCCGCCCAGCCAGTTCGGGCCCCTAGCAGCAGGACCCAATGCAGTGTGCAGGGATTGTGCGACCAGGCCCATATGGGTCCTGCTGCCCTTGGCACCCCTCTGCCGCCTGGCTGGGCCAGCTGGGCGGCAGGAGCAGCCCCAAGGCTGGCAGGACCCAGTGGGCGTGGCATGGTCTCCACATGCCGCGCCAGTTCCTGCTGCCAGGGGCTCAGCCTGGTTGGGTGGTAGAGGGGCCCCAAGGGTGGCAGGACCTGGCTGGGTAGTGATTGAGGGGGGGCTGGCAGGGGGAGGGGCTGGGCAAGGCAGGGATCGGGGGGGCCAGGGGAGTGGACAGACCTGGTGGGAGTCCCCCCTCCCATAGTCCCCTTCCCGCTCTCCAGCCTCTCCGTTACTTGCCAGCACTGGAGCCCTGATGCTGATCACGCGGCCTGGCAGGCCGCACGTTTCAGCACCAAGGCGAGGGGCCAACCACGGAGATGCTCTGGCAGCCCTATCTTGCTTTTTTTTGCTCCAGTTTTTTTAGACCCCTGGATATCCAAGGGTCTGATTTTCTCCCTGTGCTGCAAACTTGCGGTGGGGAAAACATTTTTTCATTCCCACACATGCCTCTTGCCTCGTCTCAAAGGGGTTTGAGCAGGGCAAGAGGCATGCGCGTGCTCGTCTGAACACGCCCTATGAGATTTCTTTTGGCCCACTCCTCCAATTTGTCTAGGTCACTTTGAAGCCTAGCCCTACCCCTTCAGCATATCTATTACTCCTCCCAGCTTGGTGTCATCCGCAAACTTGCTGAGGGTGCGCTTCATTCCAGATCATTAATGACTTCTCTACTATCGCTTTCATCTGGCTGCCTATGACCTTTCACAGTCAACATTCACACACATACTAATTGAAATGTGTATTTCTAAGTATGGAGAGTGGCTAAAAAGTGTGATCTGAGCTATGTGAATTTTGATCCACCCAGTTTCATACTGCTTTGCATTGGTTATGTGGAAAGATGGTCTTGTCTCCTGTTGTCTTTTAAATATCTGTATTCAGCAATAGGCACTGCATTCTGTAAAAGCCTCAGTGTAGATAAAAATCAACAATTTAAAAAAAAGTTTTAAAAAATGGATGTTTTTATTTAAATCAGATTATTTTTCCTTAATTTCCATATTATTTTAAGATGCTTTTTAAAAAAATAAAGAAAACCACTCTACCCAATGGGACTCTATGCTCAGTTTAGAACAGGGGTGGACAAAATGCAGCCTGTGGGCCACATGTGGCCCACCAGGCCATTCTATCCGGCCCACGGGGCCCCTAAAAAATTTAGAAAATTAATATTTATCTGTCCCTGGCTGCCTGGTATGTGGCCCTTAACAGCTTGCCAAAACTCAGTAAGCGGCCCTCTACCCAAAATAATTGCCCACCCCAGTCTAGAAGATCCCCTTAAGCATCTCTGTGATGCTTACTTTCAGTTTTCAGAATGGATTTGTCTCCAGAGTTAACATCCTTGTTAACAGCAGTATATGGAGATGAGAGACAAGAGACCTGATTACTTACCCATCAGCCCTATTGTCTCTCTGCAAGTTTGGGTATACAGAGTCAAGCCCTTACCTCTCTCTAAAAGAGCAAAGTTTCAAGACATTAAATGAATACAGGATTGTTGGGAGTAAAGTAGATCTGGGCAGGGAGGAGGAGTCTGTAAACACAAAAGAGAAATATTTTGAACAACATATTCCAGAAGTCCTGAGGAAAATGTTTCTGAGTATAGTATAGTAGAATGGAAAACTGATCATGGCAGTCGGCTTGCTTTGCTGTAAGGGAGAAGAAATCAAAGATGAGGAGAAATCTAGGAGGAAGCGAAGAAAGCCCCAAGCTAATAACACATGGTTGCAGCACTCATTTGATATTCTCCTAATACAGCATGGCAAAAATGTCCCCCAAATATCCATGATTAATCTAGTGAATTGGTGATAGTTTACCTCCAGATGACTTTCACAAGTATCTGCTTCAATCAGCTTTGGTAAATAAAATAACCAAATCATAATTTAGGTTCCTGATGTAGCTATACTATTCATCCGAAAAATATCAAAATAAATCACTGCTTTAAAATGTATAGTGTGTGCCTTCTAAAATGAAACCTGTGTGTATCTCTGAGTTGTGAATAATATGCATTACAGTTATCTCAAACAAGAATGCATTTTGTAGAAAACAATGATTAAATCAAGGCTGACTGACCAGTGATTTAAATTGTGATCTAAATCATGAATTATATCTATTTGATTTAAATCAAACCCACGCCTGAAAAGCCTTCCATTATTTAATTCAGTATTCATTTTCCATCCATTCTGGCTTCCTGGCCAAATTCTCCTCTTACTAAATTCATCAATGGGCGTTAGGCTACCAACTTCAATGGAAACATGATTATTCCCTCTGTAGTTCATTTCTCATACATTTCCTCTAGCTCACTCAGCTGTCCAGCATTAACCACAGTCTTTATGCTTTTGAAATGATTACCATTCTCTGTATTTATCTTGATACTATAACTCTTTGTCTGTCTACCTTTCCAGTCCAAATTTCCAAAGATAATATCTCAAGCAGTTGATGAATATGTTGAAAGAAATTATGCTTTTCTTTTGGGTTTCTGTTTTAATTCTTCTTTTATTCTCAAATAACCTGACCCTCAACTGGGGGTTGCAACAGTCTTGCAATGACTTCCAAAAAATTAATTGGTTCCTTTATTTTTTCACTGTTTTCGATTAATTGTTTCCATGGTATTAAGGCAAAATTCATAGGCCTCATGCAGATAGATTTTTCACATTATATGAACTCTCTTACAAGTGTTGGCTGACTTCCAAAAAATTAATTGATTCCTTTTTTTCTTCACTGATTCTCAACCAGGGTGCCATGGCACCCTGAGATGCCTTGATATCCTGTCAAGGCTGCTACAGGGTGCCATGCAATATAAGCACTTTTAGGTCTGCAAACATGATTCACAAGTTTTTAGTTAACCAACTTAGTTAACTCAACCTTAAAAATACAAGTTTAGCTAGATACAAGCTTTTGTGCATGCTGGAGACGTGGTGAGATTATAGACTCTCATAAGATGTTTAGTCTTGTTATGGCTGTGCAAAACAGCACCGTTTCATTTTGACTTTCATTTCATCATTGTGAAGGGACACTGTTTCATTTTGCTGTTTCAAAGCACTGTTTTGTTTCGTTGAAACTCTTTTGCTGTTTCAACACTGTTTCGATGTTTCACCCATAGGCTAATTGGAAATCATGAAAATGCCTAAAACTTTGTCATTTCTTGACTGATTCAGATGCAAATTGCAGGAATGGTAGCCCCTTCTGAGGGTATGAATTCTGCCAAGGTTCAAGGAGATAGGTGCAGGGGTTTCTGGGAAACTGCACCTCAAACTGTTCAAAGCAAAACTTTTATCACTTGCCAGCAGTGGCAGCCTGCTGTCATCCGACATGCAGATCTGGGGGCCTGCAACCCCTGGGAGGAGTCTGGCACAGCCCCCCTGGGGGGCACACGTCCCCGGATCTGTGTATGGGATGCCAGCATGCTGCCACTGCCGGCTGGAGCCAGTGCCAGCATTGGGCTCTTCCTGGCGCTTTGCATGGGCTGTGCCAGGCAGACTTGGGTGCTGGCACTGGCCCCAGCTGGTAACAGCAGCATGTTGTCATCCCACATGCAGACCCAGGGGCCTGTGCCCATTGGGAGGTGTCTGGCACAGGCCTGCAGCCCTCCCGGGGGGTGCATGCCCCTGGATCTGTGCACGGGAAGACAGCAGGCTGCCACTGCCGGCTGGGGCAAGCAGCAGCACCAGTCTTCCTAGTGCGTGGCATGGGCTGTGCCCAGCACCGGTCCCAGCTGGCAGCAGCAGCTTACTGTCACCTATGTGCATATCCGAAGGCCTGTACCCCCTGGGAAGAATCAGGCACAGCCCCGCAGTTCTCCCGGGGAGCGCAGGCCCCTGGATCTGCATGTACAATGAGAGCATGCTGCTGCTACCAGCTGGGGTCAGCTGCAGCACCAGTCTTCCTGGCACTTGGTGCAGGCTGCACTGAGCTCCGGTCCCAGCCGCCAGTGGCAGGCTGCTGTCATCCTGTATGCAGATCCAGGGGCCGGTACCCTCTGGGAGGAGTCTGGCACAGCCCTGCAGCCCTCTCAGGGGGCACGGGCCCTCATATCTGCACGTGGAGTTTCAGCAGGCTGCTGCTGCTGGCTGGGGAAATAGCCCAGAGCTGGTGCCATCACCATCTGGCAGCGGCAGCTTGCTGTCATCCCGCATCATCTGGGGGCCTGAGCCGCCTGGAAAGAGCTGGGGGAAACAATCAGAGAACTGGGGGAAATATCGGGGAGCTGGGGAATCAAGCCAGGAACTGGGGGAAAGTTCAGGAAACTGAACATTCCCCCATCTCCTGGTTTGATTCCCCAGCCCCCTGATCGCTTCCCCCAGCTCTTCCTCGGGGGTGTGGGCCCCTGCTCTGCATGCTCGCACCCCCTGGGAAGAACTGGGGAAGTGATGAGAGAGCCGGAGAATCAAACAGGGAGCTAGATATTAATATCAGAGCAGTCCTTCCCCACTCTTCCCTCTCAGTCTCCTTAGTTTCTGTTTAGCTGCAAGCAAGCCGGGCTTTGGAACTTGAAATGTTTCAAAACTTTCAAAACATCTCAAGTGCCCTCATTTTGTTTTAAAGCCTTTTGTTTCATATTAATTTCGTTGTTTCAGCCTCTAAATGTGTTGAGACAGCTTCGAAATGAAACACCCAGTGAAATTTCACACATTCCTATCTAGCACTTCCCTTATACAAAGTACCATTAAACAATGACTAGATCATCCTCCACGTAACCTAGAAAGAGTCCTGAATATTATTAGCCCCATTACATAAAGCAGCAGTGGTATGTAAAATACAGTCACATAAAAAGAATAGTTTTGCATGTTAAGGATCACAGTTTTAAAAGACTACTTTTTTCTACACATAAACTGTTTGTATATGAATTATACTTCCAGCATCTGGGGTAGTCACTGTAAATACACCAAAACTAAATAAAAATTGGTCATTCATATGTTTTAACTGTACATGCAAAAAAGTGAATATGCAGAAATGAGAGACATGTTAAAAAGTGGATCTTAAAAAAAACATGCATAAGTACCTGTTTCACAGGGTAACTGCTTAATAAAGTAACTATAACCATATTTGGGACTATAAATATAAGCCCAGTGGGCATGTCCACATATGCATTTAAGCATGACTTGATTTACTGTGCAGTAAACTCCTGGCTCCAGGCTCCAGCCCCAGGTGCCAGCACTTGGCACCCCTCTTTAAGTCCCAGCCCTGCTCTGTTCTCTCTGGGCAGCCAGTTCCTGTGCACAGGGGAGCAGCGTGGCAGATGTGTTTGTGCCCATTGCATCTCTCTGTACTACCCCCTGCTCAATCCCAGCACCACTCTCATGCCAGGCAGGTATCCAAAGAACATATCTTTATTTCCCTCACAGTTCATACCCCCATCCCTCCCCACTTGGTCGTCAAGCCTCCCTGTAGCCTGCAGCTAGGAGCGACCACAGAGACAGCCCAGCTCTGGGGCAGGAGAGGCTCCTAGGCTGTAGCTGCCAGGTTGCATCTATACATGCATTATTGTGCATTTACTAATTGCCCTTAAATTTCCTACCTGCATGTGCAAATTTAAGCACAATGAGGAAATTTACTGTGCAGTAAGGGTGTGCACATGTAGACGCTCACTTGTACAGTTTAGGCTGATGCTCAGTACTGCATCTTGTGTAGATGTGCCCAGTGTTTCATATTCTGAGAAGCTGAACCAGAATTAACAGTAACTGAAAACTAATAAAAAATTATTTTGTTAAAGCCAAAAAGTCCTAGATTGTGTCTTTACCAGGAAGACCGGCCTTTTCAGAACTCAGGTTGGTCCACTTAAGGTGAAATCCCCATGAAGACAATGCAGTTTGTAGTTTTCACAATAGTTCACAATTCAAGGTAAAGATTAGGCTCTCACATGGTACAACTTGATCAGCTAATGAGTGTGAAAGCTACAAACTGCCTAGTCTTCAGTGGAATTTTACCTTGAATTGGTTAATGAGTTTAGTTAACCCTTTTTTCCTTGTAAAGATAAGGCCATAATGCAGATACATCCATAGTAATTCTTCTGCCCAGTAAATCTAATAGTCTTGATAAGGTTTTTCTTTATCTGAGGATGTTTATCTCTTTCTATTCCATTGTTCACCTTCTTAAATGCTCATGAGCCAATAATACTATTTGAAAGAACTATCACCAATGAGTCATGCAAATGTGGAGTCACAAGTGATCACTTAATTAAGATTCTTTTGTACCTCACCCCAGCCAAATTCAAAGACTAATCTTTAAATTTAAAATAAACTTTTCATATAAAAGTAATTTTATAACAGATTACAGTTTAAGCACAAAATTGCAGAGAAAGTAGAACATTTTATTATAAAATAAAAGATCGTGATTTTAAGTGGAAGCAGTGAAAAATCTCAGTCCGAATTTACCTGATGAAGTATTCAGAAGATTGTCTAACCTTATTCTCACCATGCTGTTCATCTAAGAAAAGATATTACCCCCCCAAATCCTTACCTCTTTATATCTCTAAGTTTTAATATACATTTTAGTATTTAATCCCATTTATTTTTAAAGAGTATCTAATAGAATGCTACTGATGTTACAAGAGAAGTAGAGCCCTTTATTGGAAAATGTGAAGACCCAAGAAAAGAAATTGGTCTGAGATTCCATATTATGAGAGACATCTGTATCTCCAAGCAAGTCTATACTAGAGAAGGTTTGCCAGGTGTAGACATAATTAATACTAGTAAAAATTGCTTTCACCAGTGTAGTTGATATCCATTCTCCAAGCAAGATAAATTATACCAGCAACCAGGCTTTCACCAGTACAGTAATGCTGCAATACATTTAATAAACACAGCCCTATCCAAACTGCTGAACCATCAAAATACTCATGTTAAGCTGTCCAGATGCCTTATACTATCCAATATGGTCTAATCTGCACACTATTGTTACTCTCATTGTTCTTTTGCACAGAATCCTTCTGAGAGAATGTTACTTTGTGTCCTGTTTGTAGAGATTTGATTTTGAAAAATACTATGCGACTCAAATGTTAAGTGATGTCAAGCAGGAAGAAGTTACAGAATTTCCATCCAACATTCAGTGTATTTTTATGTACATTGCAATGCACATGATGCTATAACTTAGTGAAATGAGTGTTAATGGGGTTTGATATTATGAAAATGAAAATCAGTGTTCAAGAGTGCAAATCCTACAGCCCCATAGAAGTGGAGAAGCCAGGCTGCAGAGGACTCAGTGGAGTGTGTGTGTATGGGATGTTATAGGATTTAGGAGGCTGTGCAGATGGACAGATTCTCAGAGTGCCCTGGTTTAGAGTTTCAAAAAGACTATTGGCAAGGCTAACCCGAGTTTGGGATCAGAGATTCTCAACAAAAATATAAATATTCACTCTTGTGGGTACTTTGGCTCTAAAGGCCTGATCCAATATCTTTTGAAGTTGATGGGCCTTTTTCCATCAGTTTCTTAGGATACTGGGATTGGAATCTTGGGCTTTGTAGATTTCAGTTTCACTGGGTTTTCTGAATTAGAGGACTTCTGGGTTGTTTTTTTTTAAATTAATGAAATAGGTGCAAACCCCAGTATGGATACATAGTTTTATAGTTTCTAGGGTCGGAAGGGACCTGAACAGATCATCAAGGGACCTCAACAGATCATCACGACCCCCTGCCCTGGGTAGGAACAAGTGCTGGGATCATAATACCCCAGCCATAATACCCCATCCAACCTCCTCTTGAAGACCCCCCACAATGTAGGGGAGAGCACCACCTCCCTTGGGAGCCCATTCCAGAGCCTGGCAGCCCTAACCATAAAGTAATGCCTCCTGATATCAAGCCTGAACTTACTCTTAATCAATTTCTGGATGTTATTCCTTGTTATCCCAGGTGGTGCCCGGGGGAAGAGAGCGTAACCTATTTTCTGCTGGTCCCCCCAGTGTGTTTATAGCCAGTCACCAAATCCCCTCAGTCTTCTCTTGTGGAGGCTGAATAGACTCAGGCCCTTTAGTCTATATTTGTAGAGCCTAGCCTACTACCCCATGACCATGTGAGTGGCCCTCCTCTGGCCCCTCTCAAGGTTAGCCATATCCCTCTTGAAGTGCGGCGCCCAAAACCGGACACAGTACCCCAATTGTGGCCTGGCCAGTGCCGCATAGAGGGGAAGGATCACTTCCCTAGACCAGCCTGTTGATGTATCTGTAGATGCACAACAAGATGCGGTTAGCCTTACAGACCGCTTCCTCACATTGGCGGCTCATGTCCATCCTGGAGTCAATAATGACTCCAAGATCCTTTTCAGCCCCTTTGTTGTTGAGAAGGGCGTTCCCCAGCCTATAGGTGTGTTGCTGGTTCCTTCTCTCTAGATGCAGCACCTTGCACTTGTCTGTATTGAATTCCATCCTATTCTCATCAGCCACCTCTATAACCTGTCTAAATCTAGTTGGATTCTGTCCCTCCCCTCCAGTGTGCCCACTTCTCCCCACATTTTTGTGTCATCAACAGATTTGGACAGTGTGCTTTCCTTGCCCACCTCCAAGTCGCTGATAAAAATGTTGAATAGCACAGGCCTGAGGACTGAGCCCTGGGGAACTCCACTGCCCACATCCCTCCAGGTCGAACATGACCCATCCAGCACCACTCTCTGGGTACAACCATTGAGCCAATTTGCCACCCATCTGCCTGTGTAGGCTTCAGTGCCACAGTCACCTACTTTTTTTTTTTATGAGCATGGGGTGAGAAACAGTGTCAAAGGCCTTCTTGAAGTCCAGGTAGATGACATCCACCTCAACACCCACATCCAAGGACTTTGTGACCTGGTCGTAAAAGGAAACAAGGTTAGTCAGGCAGGATCTGCCAGCAGTGAACCTGTGTTGGTTGCTCCTGAGCATTACCTCCCATGCTGGGCCCCTGCAGATGTGCTTCTTGATAATTTTCTCAAAGCTCTTCCCAAGGACTCCTAAATATAGATTTAAACTTGCTTGACTGATAGATTGATTGATTTTTAATCAAATCAAGTTCCATCAATATAATCCAGACTTAAATCTACATAAGAGCATCTACACAGGGTTTTGCACCCATTCAACTAACATAATATTAAAACTGATTTTAATAGAAACTGGTGCAACAATTAATGCAAGAAATCTTAATATTTGTCATAGAGTAGCTCCTGAGGAGCTCAGTGGCCTGCATGGAAAATTCCTATTTAGTAGACAACTGTTGATTCTCTGGATTATGTTGTGCAAGTAAGAAGTCGCATAAGATGCCTGTAGAATCTGTTTGTGGCTAACACGCCTAATTCAAGAGTGATGCAGCTTGTTACAAGTTTCACAGCTCCATATTTGTCTGAGTTGGAGTTCAAGTTTACAGCATGATGCTTTCCTCTTTCTTATTTTGCTTCTATCCTCTGGGTCAAAGCCGCTTCATGTTGAGCTGCACCCCTTGCCAGATGTTCCCTTTAGATCAGATGGGATTTTAGCTTTCGAAGTTGACATTGAATGACTTTGTATAATTTTTGCACACACCATGGAACCATCATAAAGGGTAACTTCACTTTCTAAAGCCATCTCATATCTCACTATACAATATATTCTGGGGGATTATTCTCCTGACATGACAGATCCATCACAACCTTTTCTTCTTGATAGTGGTTTCTAAGTGTGTCAGTCCTGTGCATTGCAGTACTTCTGTATTTGGTATTTTGTTTTCTCACTTGATTTCCAGAATCTTATGCAGACATCTCACATGGAAGTTGTTTGGTCTCTTGATATGCCTAGTGTATGTATTCCACATTTCTGAACCATAAAGTAGAGATGACAGCACACAAGTCTTGTAGATTCACATCTTCACCTTAGCTTATAGTTTGATGTTATTCCATGTATGTTTCTGTAATAGCCCAAAATTCTTAGCTGATTTTCTGATTCTGTTAGTCAGTTTAGTCTGAAGGTCAACATTTCTGCTGATCATAGAACTCAAGTAGTAAAAAATGTCAACAATACCAAAAGATTTATCCTCTAGAGTTATGTGGGGTATTGTTTTTTTCACGCCCTGGTACGTGATCAGAGTCTTCTTGAGATTAATTGGCATCCTGAAGCTCTTGCATGACTCAGAAAACCTGCCCAAGAGATTTTGCAGGGAAGATTTACTGTGGGCAACCAAGGCCACATCATCTGCAAATAGGAAATCCTTCAGAACCAGCTCTTTCAACTTGGTTTTCACTCTAAACCTTGCGATGTTGAACAAGCCTCCATCTAGTTTGGTTTGAGGATAAATGCTGTCCTCAAATTCATGAAGAAGCAGGAATGAAAAATGAATGTTAAAAAGCACAGGGGCTTACACACCCGATGTTTCACCCTGTTGTTGATTTCAGAGGCATTTGATTCTTTGTTTTCATACATTATAGTTGCCTTCATGCCTTGATGTAATGAGTGAATGATGTTAGTAACACATACATTTTGACCTGAACAGTGTTCTAACACTTGTTGGTCATTTTCATTCATATTACCAATTCTATGTTCGTAGAGTCATAGATTCACAGATTGTTAGGTGCTGGAGGGGACCTTGTAGATCATCAGGTCCAGTCCCCCTGCACTAGGCAGGGAAAGACAACTGGGGCCCAGTGACCCCAGTGAGGTGACTGTCCAGTCTCCTTTTGAAGATTTCCAGGGTAGGTGAGTGCACCACCACTGGTGGGAGTTTATTCCACAGTCTGGACACCCTGACTATGAAGAATTTTTTCCTGGAATTGAGCCTGAAGCAGCCTTCCAGGAGTTTATATCCATTGCTCATGGTCTTCTCCAGGGATGCCCTGGTGAATAGCTGTTCACTGATTCCTTGATGTACTCCCTCAATGTAGCGGTAAGCTGCTACCAAGACCCCTCTCAGCCTTCTCTTCTATAGGCTGAAGAGGCCCAAGTCCCTCAGCCTCTCTTCGTATGGCTTGTCTTGCAAGTCCCTGATCACACGGGTGACTCTTCTCTGGACCCTCTCAAATTTTTCCACGTCCTTGTTGAAGTGCAGCACCCAGAACTGAACACAGTACTCCATCTGCGGTCTCACCTGTGTGGAGTACAGTGTGAGTATCACTTCCTTAGTTTTGCATGAGATGCAGCGATTAATGCAGGCCAGAGTGTTGTTTGTCCTGCTGGCCAGAGCATTGCACTGCTGGCTTATGTTCACGTGATGGTCAATCACTACCCCAGGTCCTTTTTGGTTGTGGTGCAAGTCATATTGTCATCACTGAGCCTGTAGGTATGTTGGGGATTGTTTGCCCCCAGATGGAGCACCTTACACTTCTGAGTGTTGAACTTCATCTGGTTCCTGTCCGCCCAGCTCTCCAACCTGTCCAGGTCCACCTGACTTCTGGCATGGCCACGCTTTCCCATAACTTAGTGTCATCCGCAAACTTGGCCAGCGAGCCTTTCACCCACACACCCAAGTCATTGATAAAGATGTTGAAAAGCACCGGTCTAAGCACGGACCCCTGAGGAACACCATTGGCCACTTCTTGGCAGGATGACAGATCTGTTCATGAGAACTCTCTGGGTCTTATCATGCAGCCAGTTTTCCACCCACCGAACTGTTGAGCAGTTAAGCCCACAATCTTTCAATTGTTCCACAAGGATATCATAGGATACTAAATCAAAAACCTTTTGGAAGTCTAGGTATATAATGTCGACCTTCTTTCCCATGTCTAGGTGGCAAGAGACCTGTTCGTAGAAGGAGATGAGATTGGTAAGACAAGACCTACCTGCAATGAAGCCATGCTAGCTGTCATTGAGAATCTTACCCTCAATGAGTGTATCACACATAGATTCTTTAATGAGTTTTTCCAGGATTTTCCCTGGGGTGGAGGTTAGGCTGATAGTTGCCCAGGTCCTCCCTCTTCTCCTTCTTGAAGATGGACACAATGTTGGCCCTCTTCTGATCCTCATGGATCTCCCCTGTGTGCCACAATTTCTGGAAAACTTTTGCCAGGGGTTCCACAGTGACCTCAGCCAGCTCCATCAGCCCTCTTGGGTGAAGTCCATCTGGTCCTGCTGATTTATAAATGTCTAGCTTTTCTAGTTGGTTTTGTACCAGCTCAGCATCCACAATGGGAAGGCTATCATTCCCACCATGCCCCCTGTGATCCTTATCTCGCTCGTCTTTCCCCTTGGTGAAGTACCGAAGCAAAGTGGGCGTTCAGGAGTTCAGCTTTTTCCCCCACCGAGCATCCGTTACCAGTGTCCCGAGGTGTTAAACAGGGGCCTCATGCTTCTGTTTGTTTTCCTTCTGCTCCTACATACCTAACGAAGAACTTCTATTTGTCTTTGATTCCCTTGGCTAACTTAAACTCAGTCACCGCCTTAGCTTTCCTAATCATTTCCCTACAAGTGCTGTCCACTGTTGTGTAGTCCTCCTTGAGGATTGTCCCTAGCTTCCACTGTGTGTATGCCTCTTTTTTCTTTTTCAAGAGGACCACAATGTCCCTATTGTACCAGGAGGGCTTGCCAGCCCTTCTGCTACCTTTCCTCTTCATGTTTGCCCAGAATACCAGCCAGTTCTTAAAACTACACCCGACTCTTGCACTGAAGTTGCCAAATATTATAATAGTCTCATTTCTGTGAGTTTTCTCCGTCTCTTTTTCAAGTTGTTGGTAGAAAAAGTTATTTTCTTCATTGCTAGCTTGAAGGGTAGGTGCATAGATACTAAACATTGTGATGAAGCCATTCTGTGTATGCACTCTGAGCATCATGAGTCGAATAGATACAGCAATGGGGCTTTCACAGAAAGATAATAAGCAGTTTCTAACAGCAAATTCCTATTTGGATGTTGATTATATACAACAATTAATACTTGTTAAGACAGAAGTGGGTATTGGGAACATACAGTATAACACAAGCCATATATTTTTATTCAGTGATTTCTGTGGCAGGCTTATAACTCATAGATATCTTGAAAGAGCCCAGAGTAGGTGCTTGCACCCCCCAAGCGGAGTTTGTTCCAGGCCTTGGGGGCTTGGATAGTAGATGTTTTTCCTTATGTCCAGTCTAAAACAGTCTTGCAGGAGTTTGTGACCATTGGACCTTGTCATCCCCTGGGGTGCTCTGGCGAACAGGTGTTCCCCCAGATCCTGATGCACACCCCTTATGTACTTATAGGCAGCCACCAAGTCACCCCTGAGTCACCCCTGCACTTCTCCAGGCTGAAGAGTCCCATAGCTCACAGCCTCTCTTCATAAGGCCTATTCTTTTGCTCTCTGATCATTCATGTGGCTCTCCTCTGGACTCTTTCAGGCGTCTCCATGTCCTTTTTAAATTATGGAGCCCAGAATTGGATGCAGTACTCCAGCTGTGTCCTCACCAAGGCCGAATACAATGGGAGGATGACATCCTGGGTCTTGCTTGAGATAATGGTAGATGCAAGCCAGTTTTGTTCGCTTTGCCAGCTGCAGTATCACATTGGTGGTTCATATTCATCTTGTGGTCAATCATGACCCCCAAGTCTTTTTCAGTCATGATGCTAGCAAGTGTAGCATTGCCGAGCCTATAAGTGTGATGCAGGTTTTATTCCCAAGGTGGAACACCTTGCATTTCTTCGTATTGAATGCCATCAGTTTTTCATCCACCCACCTTGCAAGCCTATCGAAGTCGGCCTGGATCACCAACCTGTCCTCAAGCATGGAGACTCTTCCCCAAAGTTTGATGTTGTCAGCGAACTTGGCTAGTCCAGTTTTGACACCAGTGTCCAGTCGCCAGATTGTTTACGAATTGTTCATTTCAGTCAGAACATACATGTTACAAAGAGATGTAGGTTTGACTTAAGACTGCAAGTGGTAAGGAATCTACCATGCCTCTGCGTTAGTGGCAGATTATGCTTGCTGTGAAAATTCTAATATTTTTTGTAGTTTAACCTGTTAGAGCTACAGCAGCCAACAGCTGGATCTCTCTTCAGTCAAATACAGGAACAAGTGTTCAGTGCTTCATTTATTAACTGAAATAAATAAATCTGACTTATTTAGGTGAAAGAAGGTATATTTTAGTCCAAGACCCAAATAGGCATGGAGGCCACTGCTGAATGTAAGATAATATTTTGTGGTTTAGTTTATGAATAAATACATGATTTTCATTTTCTAAAGACAATGAGAAGTATGCTAATGTTTTTGATGTATATTGACTTTTCTTACAGGGTAGCAAAGTACACTACAGGTATCACTGGTTGAGCCACAATGTGAAACACAGTGGAGTGGATGATATGGTCTTGCTTTCTAAAATCACAGAGGATTCAATCGTGGAGAACCTGAAGAAACGATATATGGATGATTACATCTTTGTATCCTTTATAAATATGTTCTTTTTTTCTTGAGATGATGTAGGCAATTTGTATCTAATGAGTGATGTGTATCGCACTTAAGCAAACTGTTCATTTAAAGCTGAGCCTTCTATATAAAAATTCACCTGAAATTATGCAAAATGCTTTTCATCCACTAAGCACATTATATGCTCTGAACTTCATTCTGTGTAGGACTTTATGGGCCTGCTGCTGCATGTGAATAATATTCATGGGTGTAAATCCAGATCATTAAACGGGGCTACTTGCCTGCTTAAATTTTAATGGAATGAGAGCCTATGTCATGATTTAAAGTCATTTCTTTTTCTGGCAGGTAACTACTGCTATCAAAACAGTGTTATTTCTCTTGTAACATGAAGCTGAATTAGTTTAGTCTTGAACTGTTACTACAGTATATAGCAGTATCTTGAAACGGGTATTATGAAGGTCCATTGTCTTTCTATTCCCAGGACATTTTACTACGATAAATTAAAAGGTGAAAGAGAAAAACAAGTGAACATATAACCCTACAGGAAAAAACACTTTGATTACAGCTGCAAAATTTTGCTTTTCTGTTGGAAATAGAATCATATGAAAAGACTCCATTTAAGTGAAACATAAATAGTGACTGGGTCACTATTTCATTTTTAGTTTTCATGTTCTAGTGTAATCTGCAGAAACAAATCTAATTGATACTAGTCAGCAGAATTGTCGACTAGAACAGATTGTTTTCTCCTTTTGGCTTTAAAGTCTGATTTCGGACTTCTTGGAAGTATAAAGAGAAGACAGCTCATTTGAAGAGTTCACGTTTTTGTAGGAGGGACTAGAAATTTTTCATTTTATGGCAGTTAGACATCAGTTACTAGGGCTGTGCAAAACTTTGGGTGCTGATTTGATTTGGAGGAGATTCGGCCAGATTCAGCAGCCAAATTTCCAAATTTGAATCAAATTGGGAGACCAATAAAAAGGTCTGAATTGATTCAGAAAAGATTCAGATAGATTTGGAGATTCAGGCAGTCTCCACCCACTGCCACAAGGGAGCTGGACCCAGACTTTATACTGGTAAGTCGGGGGGAGGTGGTGCTGAAGGATGGGAAAAGGGACCTTGGGGGGACCCCTGCCAGGCTCCATCCCCTGCCTGATCCCCCAGCTCCCATGAGCACCCCCCGAACTCCTGCCTGCTCTCTGTCCCATCAATGGCTGCCCTGCCCGACCCCAGCGTCCCAGCTATTTAAAAAAAAAAAAAAAGCCCTGCAGTCACTGGCTGCTTCAGCAGCCATTGTGGTCTCTGGGGGCTTGTGACAGAGCCCCTTCATGCAATGGGGGCAGCAGGTATTTCCCCTCCCCCCCTGCCTGGCAGTGGCTGATGAGTTTCTTTCTTTCTTTTTTTTTTTTTAAGAGCCAGGACACTGGGGCTAGGCGAGGCAGCCATTGATGGGGCTGGGAGAATGAGGAGGGAGATGGGGCCTGTTTGATTCAAAGATTCGGCCAATTCAGCAGTGGCTGAATCTCCGAATCAGATTCGGCAGAATTAATTCAAGACAGTGATTCGAATCACCAAATTGAATCACTGTTCCCCAAATCAGTCAAATCCAAAGCCAATACTAGCTGCTTTGCACAGGCCTATCAGTTAGGCAGTTTAGACTTCAGGGTGGAAATAATATCTCAGACCGCCTGGTACTAGTAAGAGGGAAATAATCCTTCATTTGCCCTCACAGTCACACCCCAAACTACCTGAGTTTTTAATACCATGTGCTGACATTTTTTGTTAAGTCCTCATTGAACAAAGAACATCACTTACTGAATAGTTAATGATCTGGCTATTTAGAAATATGGTAAAGTTATGTGATATTTGTCAAAACTCCATGGGTTATTTTGTTAGGGTTAAGGTACAGTGGTCTCCCCATCAGTAATACGAAGTATCTTTGTCCCTTTGGAGCTTTAACTTTTCTTGGATTACACTTGCAGAGTTTTCAGTTCTGAGTTTTGCACTGCTAAAAGCAGGTTAACTCTTTGTTTTCTAACTATGCAAATACAAGGGATTTGCATAAAAACAGTCTGCCAATGAAAATAGAATTCAATGCTTTTTTTTTTAAAAGAATCAGTGGTTAAATGAGAATCTTAGATATCAGATACTTCTTGTAAAATATTATAATTACTTTTTTATCCTTCTACAATTCTGTACAAGCTTTCTTTTCTTAAATTGGATATCAGATCTTGAATCTTTTGGTTCTTAATGTGTCTATGCATGAATGAACATACTCTGTGCCACTTTGGTCATAGAGATTACTGCATCTTTTCCTAAAATGCTGGCATTGTTTAACAACAGAAAACTATCACTTCAGATGTTTATACTAATACAATGAATGCTTGATTTGCCATATTGATGTCCTGGATGTTGTCACTCTTTTTGTATTAAATCCAAAAATGTATGAAGGAAGCATTACAAATTCACAATAAAGAAATTATGCTCAGTGACTTTTTATCTCTTGTCTGACAAATGACATCATTTTCTACTATTATACCATAACAATGAATTTTTTTGTAGGCCATTAAATGCCAATGCTACCTTTTTGTTTTTATGAGGTGTTGGGACCAAGATTGTTTGCCCATGAGTAGTTCCAGATAGCTAAATAGTATCTGAAATACTTCATATTTTTGGCATTTGCATACAGATACATAGCTATATCCAAGTATATCCAGATGTATCAGTGAACATATCTGACTAAAACAGTTTTTGTTATCTCAGACATGTACATGATACTTTTATTTCAAAGGAAACTAAAATGTTTTATAAACTACATGGGTGGGTATATTTTGTACACAAGCATGTGTGCACACACAAATTCCCTCTTCTGTAAATGAAATTTTGTCACCCTCTGAAGTAGAATACTGTACCTACTTCAGAGTGCACAGTACAGCTTTTATATTTTAGGAGAGAAGGTGAAGTATTCCATATCTATTGTACGTACTAGATGATTTCAGGTTCCTGATTGTAATTATCTAAGTCAGATTTGAGCCAGATAGCATCCTAAATCTTGCAGAAATATCATGGCATTTCAAATAGCGGTAGATACATTTTCCAGCACTGTGTCAAAGTGTTGCTTTAATAGGAATTAATACAGAATAGCACCACTTCTTGAGGTACCAATACCACTTCCTGCAGCCCCCTTAGAAGCCTCACATCCAGAAATTGAGAGGTACAGTAGTTTGCCATGTTAGTCAGAACTGAGGCAGATATAAGGCAGAGTTGTACTTATAGACTACTCAGAGATACATAAGCTTTTGTAAGCAACTGCTCACTAGTCTATGACATGCAGCTCTACTCTGCCTTCTGTCCAAGACCTGGACCAACGTTACTGAACTCTGCTTATTTCTGTTTTTTATGGAGAGGCTTCAACAAAACTTAACAAAACTGGGAATTTAGAATCATTTCCCTAAAACTTTACAATGCATCTTTCTGTGAATTTCCAACTATGCAGACCTTTTCAGGCAGCAGAAGTGGTTAAGAGTATAGGTACATTATTAGCTCTTTTTGGCCTTGTGATTTAAAAAAAAAAAAAGTTTAATTCATACTAAAAATATATATATATTTCCTGACATCATAGAAATATTTACCTGGATGGTATGTTTGTCTTCTTGTAAGCCCAATAATGTTTCTTAAAGATCTTTACAAGTTATGATTATTTCGTATTATTCGGTAAGATAATTTAAATACTTTGAAGCTTTGTTGTATTATGTAATTTTTTTTTAAAGTTATGTAGTACATCAGTAATACTTCTTTGTGAAATAATAGTTATTGAAATTACCCTATGAACCTTAACTGCTTTTGAACACAGACATATATTGGATCTGTATTAATCTCTGTGAATCCTTTCAAGCAGATGCCATACTTTGGAGAAAAGGAAATTGAAATATACCAGGGAGCTGTAAGTAAAGTGTTGTGTAAAATTTGCTGCATTTTATAGTATGCAGATTCTTTTCTGAACTGATGTAAGTGTATGTTGTCTGGTTGTGATGCTGGTATAACTTACTAAGATCTGAAACTTTATTTGTTGATCACATATAATTTTGAAGTCCTGCTTATGCCTAATCCTCAGTTTTCAAGTTTAATTCACTGAGATATACAATGAAGAGTTGAAAAATAGATTTGTATCTTTATATATATTTGACCAAAATCAGGTGTCCCTTAGCAGGCAGGCCCTGTCTGAAGGGGGGAATTTTTCTTGAGCTAAATGCACGATTCACAAAGGACAAAACAGCTTTTGTGGACCACCGAATCTGGCCCTGGACCTCTAAGGTTGGGTAGCAAAATATGGAGGCATCCAAAATTAGATGCCAGTTTTGAAAATATGGCACTAGGCTTTCAATAAAAGTCTTTCTGGAAAGAATTTGTGTGATTATTTTTATCTAGCTGCTGGTGTCCGAGTGTCAATTTCAAATACACATTGGCCACAAACAGACATTCATTTCTGAGAAATTTACATTGATGAAATCCTTTTGAGAGAGGGAGCAGTATAGATGTTCAGTCTGCAGCTGTGTGCTGTCCCCTGCTCTTCCTGCCTTTCTAAGACAGAGTGATCCTGGTCTGGGGAAGGGAAAGAAAGCAGTACCTGCTTCACTTCTGGTCCCCAGGGAGAGTAGAGTAGTCGGGAAAGACCAGAGAGGGAGGTGGGGAATGGAGAAGCAGCCTCCTCCACTCCATCTGCCAGTATAGTGGGGAGAGCACTGGGGCAAAGCCCCGAGCCCAAGAGGAGTTTGGGAGGGGAAGGGGGCAGAGGCACAGCCCCCATCCCCTTCCCTAAACCAGACAGGAGGGGTGCAAGGGCTGCTTCTTCCTGCCTTTTCCCCAAGCTAGGAAGTGGAAGAAAGCCCTTGCTTGCTTCACATACTTGGGATTCTGGTGCAAGGAGTGGGCACTGGCTTTACCTTGCTTACCCCAGAGAGAGCCTCCTTGAACCCAGTTCCATACTAGTAATAGGAAGCTGGCTGAGCAAAAAACTGGGCTGGGAAAGCTTCTCCAAGGTCAACTCTCAGTCATGCTGACTTGTATAACTGCTCTCACTGCTCAGCTGAGTGCCAGTGGGCCCAAGAGGAAGCCAGTAGAGGACAACACCATTCCCTGTGCTCAGCCCCAGGTGCCCAGCAGCCAAGTGGGAAGAAGCAGCACACAATGCTCCTGCTTGCTTCTCACACAGGGTCTGTGGGAGAGGTGGGAGTAGCTGCTGCTGCACCTTCTCCAGGCTGATGACCCCAGTCTTAGGAAGGCATAGGAGCCTTCACTCCAGCTCCACTTCTCCTTGTCCCAAAGAGGGCTTAAACCATGGGAAAAGTGTGCAGACATTCGATCTCCTGAGAAAATCTCTTTGGAGCAATTTAACCGTGGTTGTTCCCAGGTTATTTTTCTCCCAGAGCAGTCATTTTTGTTCCAGAAGAAAAAGCTTGAATGTCTGTATACTTGCGGTGTCCACTGGAAGAATGACAGTTCTCCTGGTAGAAACTGAATGTCTGTCTGTAGCCATTTTAACTAGCACAAGCAACTGTGCTAACTACATATTTCAGTTTTTTTCTGTACTTTTTGATGTACTGTCTGAAATATACCTTGGTATCCCCCCTATAGGCTCAGTATGAAAATCCACCACATATCTATGCTCTTGCAGACAACATGTACAGAAACATGATTATTGACAGAGAAAATCAGTGTGTCATTATCAGGTAAGAAAGTGATGTTTATCTAATACATCTACTAATTTCAGGATTAAATATTAAGAGCTTTTTCAAAAGGAAACAGAATCTTATTTTATATCTAGATTCCTTTATTTATGCAGAATTACCTATTTGTATTTTTGTTTTGCTGGATATGAGATAATGTCAATGATATATTATTTTGGAATGGTTAGAACTTAAAGAATAAGGGAGCTTTTAACTGGATACCAGTTATGCTATAATCTCAGTGATAATACCCAGTGAAGGTATAACTTTGAGGTCTCTCTTATAGTTCATATATAAAGTTGAATTTCAGAAAAGCAGTAAGAAACTCAAGCAGAGTCCATTAAAAGGGACTCTTGCATTCCCATGTGGTTCAAGTAATTTCTTCCTTGGCCTTGTGCCTTCTACCACCACCCAAGGGATGCTATAATCACCCAGAAATAGACTTCCTGTTGCCTTTTACTGCAAAATTATAATGCACTAAACACTTACAATCAACTAAATTTAAGAATAGAAGCAGCCTTCCAACACATCTTTTGCTAAAGTTGAATTCTATAAACCCATTGAGAGTATACTCCTTTCCTTTTCATTGCTTTTGTGTTCTTTCATCTGCAAGGAATTCAGAAGTTTACTTTTAGTTGTAATAATAAAAACCTGTGTCAATGAAAACTAATTGAGAATTTCAGAGGTTTTTACTATAATGAAACACCTTTTGGAGCCTAATTTTTGTTTTGCAACATAACATCTATTTTAAATTTAACAAGACCCACATTCCTTTTTACTCAGATTTCTTGGTAAGGATCCCTTTGCTAAATCTAAATGTAAATCTGCTCTGAAGAACATAATTATATAAAAGAATATACCAAAAAAAGAAACCACACTAGATAATGTTACATCTACTACATTTAATACACTACCACAAACCACATTGATAGGCTGGCAGCTGGCTCACCATTTTGTCAACATGACATGAACATGGGGGTTTTATGAGTTATTTCTGGATTATTTTTATAGTCAAATATACGTATGCTTCTCCTTGCAAGAATTGTCTGTACATGTAGTCAGTGATCCCAGAAGGGGAGGTTAGGGAAATGGGGAGCAGGGAGGAAAGTGATTATAAAGTCATTTAAATAACTTTTATTCTCCCCACTATTTTGCATGAATAGCACATTGAGGGAGTTTATGGAAAAGTCATTAGCTAGCTCTTTTTTTTTTTTTTTTGTATTTTCTCATGAAATTCACAGGTTAAAAATATTTTGGAAACCTGCTTCCTAGAAACGTGCCTTAGCTTGGTCATATTCTTGGATGTGCTATTGCATGCTAAACAATAGCTATGTACAGGTAGTGGGGACTGCAAGTTAATTGATTCTGTTCACTGTACCTTTTGCAGAGAAGTCATTTTTCCCCATTGTCATATAGAAAAACTTCAAGGGCTGTTTTCATGTGCCTGGGATTGTGGCAGTGAAGATCAGAGGGAATGGGAGAAGGAATTAGAGAATTTTCCTATTCTCTCTCGTCCTCACTGGCACACATTTGCATTTTCACAGATCTGAATTTTGCATATTGGCTTCTATTCTACCCAGGAGAGCACACAAAACAGCACCAGACTCTCCCTATGCTTGAAGAAGAGTGTTTGTGCCTGAAAGCTTGCAAAGAACAATTTTTACAACTATTTAGTTGGTCAAATAAAAGATATTACATCTACTCAAAGAAACTTGTCTGCTTGTGTCCTTAGACCAACATGGCTACAACCAGCAACGCTTATACTCATTGTGGTATTTGTTTGGAACTGTGCCTAGTAGTCCTGGCAGAGCTCCCCGCATAACATCTCACAGTGGAAGAGATCTTTGGGTACACCTGTTGGCATCATTAGCTCCTTGGAAGAAGTGTATTTGCAAAGACACTGTCTTTGCATATGTAAGAAATATATTTGCAAAGACATTGTCACAGCTCAGACTTCCAGTGGTCTCAAGCTTTGTTTTTATTGGCATGTTTTGATAAACTGTAGTCATACTAAAGTAATCTCTCCCTGTCATTGAATTGTGACAGGCTAGAAAGGGGTAAAATATGAATTGTTTTTGTTTTATGCTTTTTACTTCGAAACCAGAGCTGGGGCTGGTTCATAAGAAGGTCCAATGTTTCGTAAACAATCCTGGATCTGATCTGTTTTGTGCACACAAAGGCGCTATGCTGAATTGTGAACCTATGAGCTGAATTCCATGGAACAGATTTTCACAAGTGTTTCACTCTCTTTTTGGTGCCTAAATAAGAACCAGGTTTTAAAACATGTTTTATTAGGGTGACCATACGTCCTAGGTTGGCCAGGACAGTCATGGGTTTCCTAGGCCATTCCAGCCGGTTGGTGAAAATTGAAACAGAAGTCCTAGAACTGGCTGCTGCAGGCAGAGAAGAGGCAGGTGGGCAGGGGCACAGGGTCCAGTCCATCACACCAGGGCAGGCAGGCAGACAGGCACGTCTGCTGCCACCTGCATGTACCTGGCCTGGCTCCTCCTAAGTAGCAGCTGGTGGGGGTGGTAGAGGACTTGGCTGGACTGGGCACTGCTCCAGTCTGCCTACCTTGGTCCTGCACAGCAGCAGCAGCACCAGTGCCTGCCTATCTGCCTACCGTTCCATGCTGCTCCACTCCCTGCTGGACTACACCCCACATCCTCGCCTGTCTGCTTCGTTCTGCAACAACGCTGCTGACTGGGGGGCTGGGGAGACAGTGTCCCAGATTTCCTTAGAAATAATATGGTCACCCTATTTAATACACTGTGTGCTGCCTTTTTTGACAGTGTGGCCACATATTTAGGTAACTAGATCTGGAAATATGAGTGCTTTGAAGTGGGGGGAGCAAAGGAGTTGGAGAAATGAGATCTCTCGAAATCCTGGCCTATTGTATACCTGAACAGTGGTTTGTGTTCCCTGAAACGTGTTTGTAACCCCATAACAGTCTTCCTGCATTGTGCTTGATACATTTGAAAAATATCAGCAGAAGAAAATCATGTTTTCATTATTAGCCTTATTTACAAGAGGTTTCTCTTCCATGCTGCATGTTTATTTGTCCTAGGAGTATTTTTGTGAGCTGAATACCGGAAAACAAGGAGACTAGGTTTACAAACGTTTTTCATGTTGGTGTTTGATTTTGGAGATGGTTGTGTATGCTAAATTGCTAAATTGTTAGATTTTAAAGAACTGAGAATTAAACACATCATACTTTTGATTTTAGCTCAGTTTGATATTTTAGCCTTAAAATATGAATTTTTCAAAGTCCATGTATTTTGGCTTGAATTATTCTCACAGTTCCTCTCACTGTGATGCCAGAGCTTTTAATGGTTAGAGCTGGCCCAAAAGCAGGGTTTGGACCAATGTTTTCAGCATCTCTAGTAAACCAGACAATTTCCAGATCCTTCACCTGCTCAGTGAAATTGTCTGTCTTGTCAGCTTCCCTGTTTACGCCAGCTGTATTTATTTTTTACAAAAAATAGTCTTACAACTGAACAATTGCAGGGGGTTCCCAAACTTCTGTGCCTGGTTTCAGAGCACACTTGACAGTTACATCTGCCCTAATGTTCAGAGCTTTCAGCATCTCTGTCCCATTAAAATGCAGGCTGGGGCTCCCTGTCTCAAGCGCAGCAGAAGTTCATTGAACCCAGCTAAAATATGCCTCATTTTTTGGCAAAAACAAATGTTTCATCCATACTTTTCTGACCATCTCTTCTTAACATTGTTGCAGTTATAGCATACTACAGGATGCAGATATGATTCTCTTTATACCAATTTAAATATGGAATAACTTCAGTGATGTGAAAAAAGTTAAAATGATGTAAAAGTAGTGCAAACTAATACAGAAGCAAACCCACAGTTTTGTTTTGTTTGGTTTTTTTCCATGGTGATAGGTAATCTTTTGGAGAGATGAGTTGAAGAAGAAGGGAAAACATGTCAGCATTTTGACCCGACTCATATCCCATTGTGATCAATAGCTTTTCCAGGCAGAGACCATGTGCGATGTGCATAGAGGCTAGCACTGCCAGGCTCCAGTCAGATGCTATAAATAATAATACAGTGCAAAGTTTGATATTGGCATCAGTTGGCAGGGCTAAACTCTTTGGCCGTGTATGCCTCACCAGCATATAAAAGATGAATTTCAGACGATGAAAAAATAGTCTGCAAGAATACTGACATTTTGATATTTAGACTCACCTTTTCCTATCCCTTTCTATATTCTCTACTAGATGAAAGAGGCAAAGCCTGAGATTCTTTGCTGTGCACGGTTAAATTCTAGATCATTGATGAAACACAGGCTTTTTGAGACACATCCATCTTTAGTTCTAAGATCCTCCAATCTCCTCCTCTAGCTCCCACACACAAAAGTTCATATGTTAAGCATGAACAGATTTAAATCCAGAATGCCAAATGTTATGAGACTATCTGAATGTAGTTCATTCCATTCAAATTGGCAAAGTATTATCTAAGAACACAAAGCAAAGCAAGAAAACACGGTTCTCTGACCAGCTAGCTAGGTAGAAGAGTGGAGGCTGTCTTTTGCATCTAGGAAGAAAATTATATTTTTTATTCCCAGGGCCAAACAAGCTTGTATTATTAGTAGAATATTTAAAGCATGGAGACTGTCATATGCTCATGTGTCACCTTGAGCTATTATGAATGATTGTGAACAATATAAACACAATTAAGTTATTCTGCCTGGTCAAAATGCAGGTGCTCAGTGGATGTGCAGGTGCAAGGAAGAAGGGAATGTTTTGTGCAGCTCTCATTACTGCCTGATCATCTGTCCTTTCTTTTCTAGGGAAACACAAAGTACCAACCTGAGCAGAATGTCATTATAATTTGCCCACTTTAAACATGAAAATTCTGTTAAACCAAATTTTCACAAATCAAAATATTTGAATGTATTTGAATTCTTAAATATGGAATATTAATACAATGCTGGGAGGCAGTTTCTGAGTTGCATAAGCCAAGCAAATAATGCTCACAAAGAAATCCTTTATTCCAGTTATCCTTGGAAATCTATTGATTCAGCAGTATGGGAATTTAACACCTTCAGTTATTTATACCAGTATCTGAAATTCACAGGAAACAGATCTATCATACATGCACTTATTCCTGCGCACAGAAGACAAGGCAGCATGAATGAATTGGATATGCAGTTTAGGGAACATTCAGTATATTACTAAGTGTATTTCTATTTACTTTATTTGTGCATATCCTACTGGATATGGCACACAAGGTTCTTTGGGTGAATCTGATATCTTTTATTAGACCACCGTTGCCTGTCTGTCACACATTGACTCCTCAATCTACATTTTCACTGACTACCTGTCTTGTATGCATACCAGCCCATCCTCTGGCTTCTTTACTTTTCATTCCATCCAGGAAGAGCACACACCAACTGCTGACACTTCCTTAGCCTGACAAAGAGTTTTTGAACCTGAAAGCTTGCTTAATAATTGTTTTCCAACTATTTAAGTTGGTCTAATAAAAGATATCAGATTCACC
>JAGPOW010003364.1:27058407-27068808 GCA_030014935.1 Caiman crocodilus | reverse complement strand
TGCCCACCCTTCGTGAACACCCATGTCCTCAACCCTACAGTCCCTCAGTGCCTCGTCGACTAGCCTCCTGAGCTCTCTGAAATTGGCCCTTTTGAAGTCCGGGACCCTAGTCCTAGTGTGGGCCCTAGCTACACTGCGCTGGACAGCAAATTCTATCAGGCGATAGATATTGAATCCTCAATATGGGAAGAAGCATTTCAAGCATATAAATTTTTAACCCTTTACATAACAGCATGCTTTAACAGAGATATGACTAATATTTGAGCAGTTTGGAAACAGATCTTCTGCTACTGTTAGAGATTCTGATGTCATTAAGTGCAGTATTTACTAGAATCCAAAGTGAAGGTTTTTTCCCCCATGCCCCACCTTGTCCTCAAGACCATGTTGAATGGGGAATAAGCTTCATCTTGGCTTAAAGTACAAGGCACAAGCGCAGGGTGGTGCTGCAACTCTAGTTCTGGCCCTGTCCCAGGCCCAGGGTCATAGCTGCAGCTAGTGTCCCCAACCCTGCCACCTGCCCTGTGCAGCCTCTGTCCCACCCATCTACCCCGCATTTTCTCTGCTCATGCCTCTGCCACTGTGTACCCTCAGTCATAGCTCTGGCTCAGACCCCACTCCAGCCTGGGGCACAAAGCACAGGGGAGCTCTAGCTCTTGCCTGATGAGACAGTAGTGATGGTGGTTGTGGCAGCTGCAGCTACAGATACAGCCCCAACTGATCCCAGGGCTGGGGCTGGGACTGCTGCCACTGCAGCCACTTCTGCATGGCTGGGCAGAAGCTAGAGCTACCATGCACTCCATTACCTAGGCTGGAGCAGGACCAAAGCTGAAGCCATGATGAAAGTAAGTCCCAGTCAGAGATGGGGGAAAACATCCATGTACGGCATGTAGGAGCCATGGGGAGGCAGGCACTGGGGCATGTAGGCAGCAAGTGGGAGCAAGTGACATGGCATTCAGGTACAGGGGAGCCAGGCCTCTTGGCTCCTCCACCCCCTACCCCCTCACCAATTATACACCTACCACTGCTTGCCTTCTGCCATCAAGCAATTTGATGAGGGTCAGCTGAGGGAAGAGTGTGAAGGCTACACCTTCCTCTGGAAGGGGAAACCAGCCCAGAACAGATGTATTCATGGTGTTGGCCTGGCCCTCAAGAATCAACTTGTCAGTGAATTTACACAGCTCTAGGTAGGTATTAACAAAAGTCTTATGACTTTCTGTTTTAAGCTGTGCAATAACCAGTATGCCACTGTTGTTGGTGCGTATGTCCCAATGCTTGATGCTGCTGCTGATGTCAAAGAACAATTCTACTCCAACCTTGACCATGTGCTGACTAATACTCACAAGAAGGACAAGATCATTATTCTTGGTGAGTTTAACACCAGAGTTGGACATGACCTGGAACTCTGGAATGGCATCATTGGGAAGGAAAGAGTAGGGAAAGCCAACTCTACCAGCATCCTTCTCCTGAGCAAATCCGGAGTATCGTCTTGTCATGAACACCATCTTCAGACAAAGTGACAAACAGAAGACCATCTTGAGACATCCTCGCTTTAAGCACTGGCACCGACTTGACTATGTTATCATTAGAACCTGTGACTGAATGGATGCCCATATCATGTGAACTTATGCAAGAAATCGATGACTGCTGGGTGGATCACCATCTTGTCACATCCATTATGAGCATCCAGCTTGCTCTGAAACACAGCCCAAAGCAATCTGAAGGACTCAACACTAAATCTCTTCAAGACCCAAAGATCTGTAAGAATCTCTAATAGTGACTCCATGAAAAGCTCTCTGCCCTGTCCACAAATGAAGGCAACATTGAGGAACTCTGGAAGAGGTTTAAAACTGCTGTCCCCATGGCATGTGCTGAATCCATTGATTATACTACTTGTCAACACCAAGGCTGGTTCAACGAGTGCAACACCAAGATTCAAACACTTCTTGACTGGAAGAGAAGAGCTCATTCTGCTTGGTAAGATGACACCTCATCTCAGCAGAAGGAGATGTATCAGCTCAAAGCTCAAAGGTGGATCTGGGAAATCAAAAATAAGGGGTGGCAAATTGAAGTCTAAGCAATCCAGCTCTGAGCTGACAAACATGACATGCATAGCTTTTTCCAGGCAGCGAAAGCCATCTACGGCCCAACTTCCCATGGTCCTACTTTCCTGAGATCACAGGATGGCTTGGCACTTCTCAAAGACAATGAATCTATCCAAGCTAAATAGAGCACTGTGAGGCACTCTTGAACTGTAGGTTGACTGTGATGGATACCACCATTTTGTCCACCCCCCAGCACCCTGAAAGGGGATCCCACACCAACTCTTCTATCTTAGAAATCTGGAATGCCATCAAGGAAACCAAGAACAATGAGGCTACTGGACTGGATGACATACCTGCTGAAATCTACAAGGCTGGTTATGAGGAACTGGTATTGAGACTCCATGAGTTTGTTCTTCAAATTTGGGACAACAAAGAGACCGTGGGGCCCTGAGGAATGTCAACATCATAAGCATCTTCAAGAGAGATCTGTATGTGTGTGGTAACTATTGAGGTATTGCCTTGCTTTCCACAGCAGGGAAAATCCTCACCTTCATTCTCCTGAACTTGCTTCTATCTCTTGCTGAGGAAGTCCTGCCAGAAATTCAGTGTGGTTTTAGACCATCCAATAACATGCTCATTGACTTTGTGAAGGCCTTTGATTCCATCAGTTGTGCAGCCTTGTGGGAAGTGCTGGCCAGACTTGGATGTCCTGAAAAGTACATCAGGTTCTGAGGCTTCTCCATGACAAGATCATTCATTATATTCTTTTGGAAACAGATCCATTTGTCATCTGTACTGGGGTCAAGCAAGGATGTGTCATTACTCTAACTCTGTTCTCCATTTTTTGACAGTCATCTTGATTCTCATTAAGGACTGTCTTACTTCTGGAATTGATATTGAATACTGACTGGATGGAGGACTTTTCAATCTGGGACATTTTTGCTCAAAAAGCAAAGTACTCAAAACAGCCATCCTTGACCTTCAATATGCTGATGCCTGCACCATCCTTGCACATGCTGAGGGAAACCTCCAGACTGCTCTGGATATTTCTGGAGAAACCTACCAAACTTTGGGCCTCTCTCTCAGCTATTTGAGAAAACTAAAGTGCTCTATCAGCCTACCTTGGACCATGAATGTGACACCCACCCCAGAGAAAAATCCTGGTGGTAGTTGAACACTTCCCCTATCTTGGTAGCCACTTCTCTCAGAGAGTGACCATTGATGAAGAGATCCAGCACAGGAACGAGTACAACAAGTGCCTCCTTTGGAAAATTGCTTTTGGTATGTCTTTATTCATCACAATCTCTGGAAGGACACCAAGATCCAGGTCTACAATGAAGTCATCACCCACACCTTCATCTACAGATGTGAAACATGGGTGGCTTACTGTTGCCAGCTGAAGAGCCTGTCAAAGCATCACAAACAATACACCTAAACAATCCTCCACATCACATGAGAAGATCACTGCAATAATGCCACCAGCATCCTTGCTGAGTCCAGTGTTTTCAGCATTGAGTCAGAGATCCTCAAGCATCAACTTCACTGGGCTACACATTGTGTGTGGATGCCTGACTCTTGACTCCCAGCTTAGTGTGCTCTATTCTCAGCTTAGTAATGGCCTGAGAAGATGGGGTGCCAGGAGGAAATGCTACAAGGACACGCTGAAGGCATACCTCAAGAAAATGGATGCTGACATTAAAACCTGGCTGCAGACCAATTGCAATGGCATCACAACCTCAGTGAAGAGTCAACCCATTTCAAGCTTAAGCATGTTGCCCTCAATACAGAGGAGAGCTGAGAAAAGAAGAGGGGAGGAGTCCCAGCCTGCAGTTACTGTCCCCTGCAGAAAGATTTGTAACTTTTGTGGATGGATCAATGACTCAAGGATTAGACTTTTAAATCATCTCAAGACCATCAGTGAGCCATGGTAGAACTCATTTCCAAACTGAGGAATTGCTGACAATGGGGGAGGGGGGCAGGGCATAAATTCTAGATGACCCTCCAATAATTACATTTTATATGTGGAAAATGATAAGGAGTTTACACATTTTCCAATTCCTGTGGGTCATTTTGAATTCAAAGTCACCTTGGATTCAGGTAAATACAGCAAATCTGCTAGGTTTTGAAATGGTATGAATACTTGAATGCCTATAAGTTTCTGTAGGTGTAATTTTTCTCCTTAGATTTTACTACCGTTATGTTAATTTTCCACATATTGTTTCTTGCAAGTTTTATTCACATTGAAAATATTTACTAGAAACATATGGCTTTCTATTTCTATTATTTCCAGCATGAAATCAGGAATCAAAATATATATCTCTTCTCTCAGATTTTTTTTACTTTATTTATTTAGGTTTTTGTTTTTCTTTTTTGAAGGAGCGTGGGCAGATTCAGGGTTGAGTGTCCCATGTCTACTATTGTTATCTTCTTTTTATTTGTTTTTGTTTTGCTTTTTACAAGAGACATTAGATCAAGAATCTGCTGGAGGTTGTATCCTTCCTATTTCTAAAATTTGCAGTTGTGGAGCCCATACTCTGGCCAGACTGCTTTGAAGGACTGTGTCTTTGTTATTTTTAGCTCTCAGACTTGTCTGTTGATATGGACTGCAAACACAGTTCACTATCCACTTGAGATTACCCAACCTGTTACTGTGAACAGAACTTACATTGTTCCAGGATGCATTTTCAGGGGCTAACATGAAAGGCTGCACTCTTTTCTGCATGCTGTTAAGGATAGATGAAGCAGTTAAATAGTGAAGGAACTGACCCCAGCATTTACTCAGAGGTGCTATAAACTCAAAACACATTTTTGAGAGATTCAAAAAGGTTAGCCAGCTTTACAAGAAATATTTTTTATGGCTGCTCTGTGCTTCATAGTCAGGATAAGAAGCAAACATAGTCAAATTAGTGAAAAGTTTTTCACCAGAATTTCTTAACCATCTGGAAGTGCAAAAATTTTGTGAGGTTTTAATTCTGGGTTTTGGGTACTTGATAGAAGTCAGAGCATATGGAAATTTATCCATCATTTCTGCTTTGGCATCACCCAGGAAGTCTCTTCCCCCACTATGACAAGGCCATGAGTAGAGCAGGATTTGGGCAAGAAAGGACATGTAGTTGATTTACATCTAGTAATATGGTGTAACCCTGGGATTAAAACTTCTTAAATTTATTCAGAGTTTGAAGATTATGGAGACTTTCCTACACAAAGATAAGGATTTCAAAATACTATTAAGATTTGTGATAAACATTTGAGTGGGCCTGTTTTATTTCTTCAATGATCTAAGTCAGTGTGGGCCAACTGTTTTGGCAGGAACACCACAAATTTGGCCCGTACCCTTTCTGAGTGCCACTCTTATACCCTTCTTCTACTCAATCTGCTGCTCTGCTTTTTGCTCCCTACTCTTTGCCTCCCTGCCCAATCTCTTCCTTTGCATTCTGCCTCCTTCCCTGTGTCTCCTCCCTGATCTCCTGCTCTGCTTTCTTCTCCCTGCCCTGTCTGCTATTGTGCTGCAGATTTGCCATATACCACACACAGAGACTTCCCATGCCACTTGTGGTATTCATAGCATAGGTTGGTCACCCTTGGTTATAGATAACTCAAGAAATACAAGGATTGATATGCCTTGAATGAAAGGTAGTCAATCAGAAAATATTTAATTGAAATAAAGCTGATTTTCAGATGTAAACCTTCATGTAGTATCACTTATCTCATTTTTGTTCAGCACTGTATATTTCCTTGAGGATTCTTATAGTTTTCCCCTGGCTGTTATGTTACAGCATGTATTCTAATGTCCTCATTGAAAAGAACTATTTTAAAGGAAGGAAGGAAGGAATTGTGAAAAGTTGGTGTGGAATATCAACACTTCTCATACCTGGTGTCAAGAGGCCTAAGAACAGGAAGGTAGTTCTCTGTCATACAGGATGTGATTAATAAGATCTCATTATTTCATTCAGGAACACCCAAAACAAAAGATTGCTGCACCAACTGTAGGCAGATAGTTTAAAATATAAAACATAAATTTTCAAAGGAGCCTAAGGGTGGTAGAATACCAAATACTAGCATTCACTGGGATCTAGGGGTATTTTTACACATGCTCTGGGAGTTGTGGGGGGCAGGGAACGGGGAAAGGAGGCTTTTATTAGTGGGGAGGAAGGCTTCAAAAGCTGCTCTAATTAAAGCACCCAGAAAATCTTGCGCATCAGTGTTCCCATGCTTCAAAATGGCAACAGAAGTGCTTTAACTAAAGCTTGTTGAACTAGCTTTAGATAAAGCACCCCTGCTGCCATTTGAAGTGCAGAGATGCTGATGCACAAGATGTGGAGGCTGCCTGGAGCACAGTAGACTTGATTAATTGAGTCTGCTCCGAAGCACTTAATTACAGCGCATTGGAGCAGCCTCCCAGGTTGTGTATAGGCACCCTAGGGTCCTAGGCCTTAGGCTGATTTTTCAAAAAACCTAAGTGTGTTTATAATTCTCAAGTTATGAACTTTCTCTTTTGTAAGGACAGAGATTTCATGTCTGTATAAACATACCTAGCTAGCTCATGAGAATATTATGTCATATTCTCATTCTCTGTTATCACTTTACCTGAGTTCATTATTATAGTTAAATATGATAAACCTTAATTATGCCAGTGTAAATATGAACTTCTCCAGTTTTACAGTAGTCTTCACCAGCGATTCTAGATTTCTACTAGTTTATCAAAGGAAAAAAGTTATGCTTAAACTGGAAAGCCTCTCAGTAGGACTGACACTTCACCTTTTTTATTTCAATCACATCTATTTTCATGTTTTAGTTTTGAGACTAACTCCAAGGCTAAGGACAGAAGTTACACATAAGCTGGTTTAAGAAATCAAAAACTGGTTTAAACCTGTAACAGAACAGAAATAAGCCAGTTTCAAAATGGCTTAAACTGATTAAGAAAACCTGGTTGAAAGAAGTATCAGACTTAACTGATTTAAGTCAGGCCAGTTTATGGAACTTCTTTCCCAGACCCCTTCCTGGTTCAAGTTAAATCGCAGTCCCCCAGCATCCTACTATTTTGCAGCCCTGGGCTGGGCTATGTTGTGTGCTCCAGAGAGCAGAGCTGTCCCTGTCCCTTTGCTCCCTAGCTAGAGCAGTGAGAGCTGGCTTACTGGCCTCACTGGCTGGCTCCTCCTCTTCCCCCCCACTGGCAAACCCATGCTGGGGCCAGGGACCAGGGAGAAGGGTTAGATTTCCCTTCTCCCAGGTGTAGACCTGCCCGGTCCTGCTTACTTAGTTCTGGCTGTGACTGTGGATTACAAATCCCCGGGGCACCTGGAAACAGGAAGAAGTGCTGAGCAACCCTGCAGAGTCCCACTTCTGTGATTGTGAACTGCAAACCTCAGAGACCTTGGAGGCATCAGGAAAAGGAAGCAAACACAGAGCCCCTGCTGGCTACTGTGCTGGAGAGTTATGCTCTAGCACCCCCCAGCTTCTAGCTTGAGGCACTGCAAGCAAATGGACACTGCAACCTTTCCTGGATCAAAAGTGAATGTCTGTTCATTTACTTATTGGTTCAATCTTTGCAGCTTGAACTAACCTGCAAAGACTGAATCAATTCAGCCTCAGGCTTTTTGACTGTACTTAGCCCAGGTGGTCTAGTCCTTATTAGACTTTCATTAATGTTACTATGGTCCTTAGCAGGTATGATCTAGTAAGGTCCTCAGTGTTATAGTATAACTGGATATGATGGTGTCACAATATTTTATTGACTTCCATACTGTTTTTAGGTCTAAACCTCTTATGTGTTCTTCTTCCTAGTGGGGAAAGTGGTGCTGGAAAAACTGTTGCTGCTAAGTATATCATGAGTTACATCTCAAAGGTATCAGGAGGTGGCCCCAAAGTACAGGTGAGTGTAGAGCTGCAGGAAGGACATCATGTCAAAACTTATTGTATAGCACAAATACCACATCCCTGTCCCAACATGAACATCCACAGAAGATCTCTGGCAGAGAAACCAATGTCTGTGCTGTCCCAAGGTTGGAAGTGTGAGATTCCCTGACTTTAAAACTCTAGAACACAACTCAGCTGGGTGAGAGATCTACCGCTGCACGGATCTTGTGGTCCTCCACAATGATAGGGAGCTCACAGAAGAGACATTCAGTAGGTTAAAATGGCCTCTCTTCACAAGTTTCATGCTAAATTAAAAAATTTGGGGGAAAAATGTTTTTAATAGCATTTCTAATCTTAAACTGTAGTGAGAAAAGTTTATTTACAGTAACCACGTTTTTTATTAAAGTCCAAAAACATATGCACTTATCTAGCAGTATGATCAAATGTGATTTTTTCACTGATTGGGCCTTCGGGTCTAGAAAGCATTGAACTGACCTGACTGCTCAGTCCACATAAACATATTAATTAAAGTGAATGCAGTGAGTTAGTCATGAAATTCCATTAATTAAGTTGTTTGAGATAATCAGCTGATTGACTGGCAGCTATTCTGGGTAAGTAGGCTACCTTTTACCAGTCTGTTCTTTTTTTTGGTTACTATAATGTATATACCATAATGTATATGCCTTACTGAAAGCTCTGATGTTGATTATGATCTTCCTGTTTTGTTTTAGGAGACAATGATCTAGGGAACATTGCACAAAGTTATTCAGTAGCAAAGCAAATAATTCAGAGGAAATATGCATTGTGTTAGTTTTGGAACAGACAATCATGTTATAAATAATTATTTTAGTTATTTTAAGTAAGCTGTTTGTACAAAATGCAAAATTAACTCAGTAGTAACAAATCACAGTTGATAAAACTGATAAGCTATGTTGAATAATGCATTCTTCTGGGACGAAATTCTACCCTCCCAATATAAACCCTGTTTCCACTAGCTTTGTGCAAAAATTGAACAAACTGGCCCTAATCCTAAGACAGTAAATGACCTTTCCACAGTCACTGCTATGAACTGCTGCCTTTGTGCAGCCTATGGACTGCTGCCTCTCTACCTTTAATCTGCCAATAGCAGTGAAGCTGTGGCATTATGGGCTCCACAATGGATTGTACAAGCCTGTACAGGACCCTGTATGCAGATGAGCTGCATCAGAAGTCCATGCTGTGATCACTTCACTGCTCCTGATACCTAAACTAGTAAATCAAAGCTAGGGATTCTCTCTACAGTGTACTTACCCTGAGTGAGACATATTGTCCAAATGAGAAGAAAATGAGAATAACAGCAAACAAAATAAGATCTAATTACTGGAGGAAGTAAAACAATTTGGTAAGGAAGAGTTGAGATACTAGGTGCTACATGAAATACTAAATGTGCAGTAGACTAATTCTTCTGTGCATTAGTGTGGCAGGCAAAAGCCGTGCTAATGCGCAGTGAAATTAGTCTACTGTACAATAGTGTCACAAAAAAAGCATGTGCCGGTGCTACTGCACTGTAGTGCCAGTTAAAGCTCATTAAGTTAGTACCTGTTAGTACAGGTACTAAACTTAAATGAGTCATGATTATGGCACATTAATGAACATGCAGATGTGCCCACTATTTATTAAAGACTGTGATTCGAGCTCATTCAAGCTTCAAAGCAATTAAAATATAAAGTGTGGATTTTTAAAAATAAAATAGACAAAAAATATCTAAGATGTGTGTTGATCCTCCACAACCTCTGGATTATCAAGATGGTGATAATTTATTTTTACTGTGTTTATGTCAGAGTTTTTTCTTTTCTGTGTTTAAATTCCTCACTTATTGATTCACCTCCAAACCTTGGTGCCCAATCCTGCAGATCCTTGAAAAGACCAAAGCCCTCACACATTAATACAAGCTTTTTAATCCTTATGCAGATAAGACAAACCCCCTTATCAGGGTAGTTTTCAGTTTTGTGACCCCTTCTAATTAATTAGCATATGTGGTGGGATGAAAAGCGCACTATTGGCTTGGTCAGCACATTCTCTCACAGCTTTGGTGACCATCAAACTCTGTTGTAATATGAACATACCCTGAGAAAAGAAGTTTATGGCAAAAAAAAAAAAAAAGATAAGACATGCTATCACTTTGGGCTGGATTCTTTTCTCAGTAACACTTGGCATATTCCTGAATTATCTTCTTTCATTTAACACAGAGTTGCTGAGATTAGAATATTGTCCATAATTCATAAAAATGAAGGTATTGATATGTGTACATTTTGAAACAGGGATATAGGATGCACCATACAGGATCTAAACCTAATTAAATCTAGCAGCCTGCCACTGGAAACAGGCAGTGATCTGTAAAAATATGAGATTCTCTGTTCTACCTTCCATAGTATCATAGTATCATAGTGTCTAGAGTCGGAAGGGACCTGGGCAGATCATCTAGTCCGACCCCCTGCCTTGGCAGGAAAGAGCACCGGGGTCA
>JAGPOW010003364.1:27004991-27058307 GCA_030014935.1 Caiman crocodilus | reverse complement strand
CTTGCTTCCATTTGGTGTATGCCTCCCTCTTAGCAAGGAGATATTCCCGGATGCTCCTAGTGAGCCATAGGGGTTTACGCGCCCTCCTACTCCCTTTGAGGATCTCTCTATCCTGGCTCCTGTGAAAGGGAGGCATCAGAGTCCCTGGTTCTCCACACCTGCTCTGGAATGGCATGAATAACTTCTACATGCCTGCCTCTGATTCAAAATCCTGTGATACCATCTAGAAAAAGACTGATTCCATGGTGCTGCTCTTGGCACAGAAAAAGGTCAGGAAGATGCTTGTGTTTGGGTTCACATTCTGGTTTAGTTGGGATGATTTTCTGAAAGAAAAAAAAAAGAAAAGCCTAGATATTGCAGATATGATGGTGTAGATTTCCTGGCCAGCCCAGAGAACTGTCTTTCTTGGCAGACCTCCCTGCTCCTTATACATGTTAAGTTTAGAAATAATGGTTTTCTGAGACTAATCCAGGGTCCAGAAATATATATTTAATTGCTATTTTAAAATTTTTCAGCATGTAAAGGACATTATACTGCAGTCAAACCCTTTACTGGAAGCCTTTGGGAATGCGAAGACCGTACGGAACAACAACTCCAGCAGATTTGTAAGTTTCTCTCCCAAAGATTGCTTTATCCTCTTAGCATCTGTGGGTTTGGTTTGGGCATCTTTGTGAAGGAAAAATCTTTTTTATATAAATTGAGAGAGGTATATATTTCAAGGTCCCCTAGATCAAAGCGGCCCATTTGTTTCTACATATTGGACATAAGACAATATATTTATAAGCATTTGATATGTAAACAAGACCACTAGCAACCTAAGCAGGAACGAATGAGTGGGAAAGAATTAGTATATATGTTTTCTCAGTTAGTAAAATTATAAGCTCTAGCTTTGTTTTAATAGATGAAGCCATTCCTAGACATCATAGCCAGGCAATAGGGATACTGATCTTTTCTGAAAAGCAGCGAGGAATTATTTTCAGCATTTCATTATAAATGTGATACTACATATACTAAATAATAGCCTGTTATATTCTAGGGTTAGACTTGAATGAGGTAACCCTTTCAAATATATTTGAGAAGAGCAAAAATGTAAGCATGGGTAATATGTAATAGAAGCAAAATTATATTTCACATACCGGGCTGAACACACTATTGGTGTTAATGGATATTGTTTACACCAGCAAGGAATATAACCTACATTTTTCAAAATTAAATCCTTTCTGAAAATATACCACATATACCAGCACAACAGATTTCTTACTCCTTCATTCCTTTTTTGCCCCTTTGCACAGGAGATGCAAGAGCTCATTCTTCAGCTGCCTTAATGGTTCCTGATGCAACTCCTCAGTCTACCACACAAAAGCATTATTGGTTTACCTCACTTGAAACTAAAAGGGCATAGTCACCATTAGTCTGAGTGGGTATAAAAACATTGACTGCTTGCTGTTGCTCCCTCACATAGCAGCAGTAAATTTGGCACTCGTTATTTCTTTACTCCAGTCCATTTAACATATATCAACCAACTCAGCAGAGGAAATTAGTCCCCAGTTAGCCTAAAATCATTGTTCCAGTATGGTCCAAAATTGTTATTCTGAGCTTCAAACTATGTAAACACACATGGAAAAGAGGGAAGACTTAATTGTTTAAGAATCCAGGCCTATTTTAGCTTTTAGAGGCTTAGAAGATTGAAGCCATGCAGAATAAATATTCCACTTAGTTTCCTTGAATTGTACTGCAACAGGTGTGTGCTTTAAGTTTAAAATTTATTAATCACTCATGACCCTCTATAATTATTTATTGCAGGGAAAATACTTTGAAATCCAGTTTAGCCCAGGTGGAGAACCAGATGGTGGGAAAATCTCCAACTTCCTGCTGGAAAAATCTCGTGTAGTAATGAGGAATCCTGGAGAGAGGAGTTTTCACATTTTTTACCAGGTTAGCACCATAGTTTCCTTCTCAGATATTAAAAAAGTTTTCCAGTTTTTCATGTTTATTGAAAAGTCTCTCTCAATACAGTCTTGCTGTTGAATGCATATTCTTGAGGGCAACTTGGTTAGTGGTGGAAGCCTTTACAACACATCAAGACATTTTTTCATATGGACCTACTCAGTGGCATGAATCTCTTTCCAAATACAGAAAAAAACATCTCTCTGCATTAAGGTATTTCTTAGGGCTCATTTGGTAATTCACTGTGGATTCCCATATAGAAAATATGCTACAGAAAATCATAACTTTCCCACAGTTATAATTCAGACCACTATATAATTATAATTAATTACATGTTATGCTCTAGGATTCCATAGCATGCTGGAAAAATAAAATAAAGAGGCCAGTCTGTAAAGTTATGTCAGATGTAATAAGATCATTTCTATAGAACCTTCTAGGCTTCAACTCTGTTATTCTGCAAGACTTTTCCTAAGAGCTGTTTTTCTTTTGGTACTGTTTCATGTGAAAGATCCAGGATATTTAGCTAGATTTTTTCTGATTCTGGTGGTTTCCTTTTGCAGCTTATTGAAGGTGCCTCCTCAGGGCAAAAAAGCAACCTGGGCATTACCAGTATGGACTACTATTACTACCTGAGCCTCTCTGGATCCTACAAAGTAGATGACATTAATGACAAATCTGATTTCCAGGAAACACTGGTATGTTTTTAAAATCAGTACAGTGTGTGTGAGAGAGAGAGTGAGGGAGACAAGTAGGCAGATGTGTGCATGTGCACAAAAGAGGGAAAGAAGTAGGCAGTAGTGTGTGTGTTTAAGAAATAGACAAAGAGGCAGTAGTGTGTGTGAGAGAGAGAGTAACAAAGAGGTGTGTGTGTGTAAGAGAGAGAAAGGGAGACAAATAGGGAGTAATGTAACTTGAGGTGGGCAAGACGGACACCTGCCCTGGGTGCCAGGTTAGAGTTGCTAGAATTGCTTCCCACCCCTGTGAAGCCTGTGCCCCAGCAGAAAGAGCAGCCCCAGGGCTTATCCATGCTGGGACTCCAAAACAGTCCTCAGCTCCTGCTGCTTTAAGAGCAACAGCTGGGAAAGGCAGAGGAGTAGCTTACTTGGGGGCTGCCTTCTCTTCCCCCAACTCTTGGACTCCCTGTGCGCTCCCCACCTTCCCACAGGATTTGCCCAGGACATCAACTCTGCTTGTCACACCTTTGCAAACAGGCATAACTATAAGGATAACAAAGAAAATTTTGGAATGAGAGCCTCAAGTTGAAAATATTGGTAGATAAAAACTCACCCATTTCATTTAAACTGTCCTGTTTTAAAAGGGCACCCTTTGAGGTCATGTCTATGTGGTAAATTTTAACATGGGCCAGAGTAGCATCCTCAAGCATGATGCACTGCTCAAGGTGGGCTGCTTCATAAACTGGAAGCCATGTTATATCCAGATAGTGACACAGGCAGGCTAATTAGCATTGAACGACAATGCCAGCTAACATGCCCATGCTAATTAGTCAGCATGCATCATCTTGTGAGGGCGGGAGCATTGTAGGGGAAATAGTACAGTGTGCTTAAGGATACCACTCTAGAGTACAGAAAATTTACAATAGGCCTTTTGAATTGCACTCTGGTCATTCTGCTAAGGTAGTTACCTTGCAGAACATGCTTTTCATCAGGTATTTATAGGAAGGCATCTTTTGGCAACATAGTTCACTGAAGAGCTTCAATTATAAAGTAAAAGTGAAAAAGAGAACTCTATATATGAAGCATCATGGCCTGAAGGGTTGAAGCGTGGATTTGAAATGGGGACTCTAAGGTTCTGTCTCCAGCTGCTACTGACTTCCTGTGCAGCCAATGATATGTCAAGAAAACCTTGGATGCTCAGTTTTACAATGTGTATAAAGGCGTAGTAATATTTATCTACCGTTGCACCACACCTTTAAGCCACCAGTATGAAATGTTAAATGTCAGGTATCATCATCATTACAGGATCAGTTAATGTAGCAGAAGTGACAGGTAGGACTTTTATAAATTGAGTTCCTTATTAACAGCACATCCTAAAAAATTATTCCTGTGGAGCAGTTGTTTCATGATTGGCTGAAGTACATAGCCAAAGCCAGACAGAATATAACTGTCCTGTGGTAGTAGAATTGTATACTATCTGTCACTTTTTTATCTTAAACTTAATTGTTTTTATTCTGAGTTATTTAAAATACTTGCTCAAAAACTATTTACAGAACGTGAAACGTGATGTCTTTTTCTTCACCAGCATGCAATGAACGTGATTGGGATCTTTGCAGAAGAGCAGACACTGGTGCTACAAATAGTGGCAGGAATCCTGCACTTGGGAAACATCAGCTTCAAAGAAGTTGGCAACTATGCTGCTGTGGAGAGTGAGGAGTGTAGGTAGCTCTGGAAACCATTACAGAATTAATGGTGATGCAGCAGGTTGAGGCTCAGATGTTGTGATGTAATGAACTGCACTCGGAAGCTGCTTATCCAAATACAGTGCATCATTTCTCATGATCTGAGAGGCTCTTAAAAAAAACCTGGACCATATTCAGACTTCTGCTGTGCACCATGCAATCCAAGTAGCTTATTTAATGACAGCAGAATTCTACACTTTGAGCGTAATCTAAAGAAAATGTTTTTGTGTCTGAGTGAGAGTTTGGTGGACACACTTAATGTCCTTCAAATGCAGCAGTGTTCAGATACCAGCAGAATTTGATTCTCTGTTTTACCTGTCATGACCCTGAAAAGGTGTGATACTAGCTTGACTATCCTCATCCTCAAAATTCTGCCTTTTAAATTGAATGTGTATTACTTATATAACACACTGAAATTCAGGACACAGATAGTATAAAATAGTATCTATTAGCATCTAGAGTCTGGGCCACCCACTAGGTATTTCCATTTCTACCCTATAAACACTTCCTTATCCACAACCTCTTGTCCTGGGTTCCTACAGATTTTGCTTGGTGTACTACACCTGCTATTTCCATATCTATGGAAGAAAAGACAAGCTGATATTTTTTTATATATATATATATATATATATATATATATATATATATATATGTGTGTGTGTCTTAGTTATTATGCTTAGCCTATAGCAATATTCCTGCACTTCCTCACATTTAGCGTAGCACACACTGGTGAAGTAGCTTGTGCAACTACTTTAACAGGTATTATTTTAAAAACTTCTGATTAGTTTAGTATACAGAATTCTTGGGGAAATTACAGCTTTTGATCAGACTTTAGGATCAGTATCTTATCAGTGGTCCTTTATATCTGAAGTGTTGATGGTTTCTCCAATCCTCCCCACCCCCACCACATTTTTCAATCCCTTCAACAACCAGCTAGTGATGAAAGGAGCAGGATTGTGAGGCCTAGCAACTCTTGGTCATGAACTGACATGAAGGCAGCAGTTACAAGAAGGTCAGTAAATGTCAGGTATCATCATCATCATTACAGGATCATTTAGCACTTGGGCAAGGCAGGAGTGAAATTCAGCAGCTGTAACTGTGACTGAGTAGCTCTCTTTAGGATCCTCTCTGCTTACCCCACATGGGGAAGAGGCTAGAAAAGATGTCTTAAACATAGTCTAGCTAACTTTTTCCTGACTAGATAACCATGTCCAGTGGGATCATCTTTACTGTAGCCAAAATCAACAAAGTCACACAATCAGTTTCGGAACCTGGAACATCAGGACCATCATGAACAGTTCTAATAGTGCAAATGGTGAGAGGGCAGCAGGACCGGCCTTACGAGGAGAGACTGAAGGACCTGAACCTGTTCAGCCTCAGCAAGAGGAGGCTGAGGGGGGACCTGGTGGCTGCATATAAGCTCATCAAGGGGGATCAACAGCTAATAGGCAGAGCTCTTTTCTTCCCAGCACCACCTGGGGTGACAAGGAACAATGGTAATAAGCTGATGGAGACTAGGTTTAGGTTAGAGATTAGAAGGCAATATTTTACAGTTAGGGTGGCCAAAATCTGGAACCAGCTTCCCAGGGAAGTGGTCCTCGCCCCTACCTTGGGCAAATTCAAGTAGAGGTTGGATGATCACCTGTATGGGGTCTTGTGACTCCAGCTGTGACAGGGCGCCTCAGGGCCACCCTCGATATGGCCCCCGCATCTGTCTCTGGGCAACCGCCCACCTTATCTCACCTGCCATGTCTTTGATGTCAATTGGTTCCTTAGCGGGAGGCTGCCCTTCTACTTGCACTGCCCCCTCCACTAGGGGGCACTGTCTGCGGCTCCTTCCTCCCCAGTACCGCAGCCCAAGCCTTGCAGATCTCAACCCGATCTTGTCTATCGCGGCCCCACTCTGTCTTCTCTGGACTGTCTCACGTCTTGTCCCTTTCCTGGACTCTATGTGCCCCCCTGGGCTCCTCAATACGGCACTCCCCACTCTGGGCTCACCTCACCCACGCAGAGCTTCTCAGTACGCTGCCCCCTGTCTAGGGCCTCAATACTGCCCCCTCCTTGGGGGCTGACTGTGCCCAACCTGAGCTTCCAGTGTGGCCCCCTTGCAGGCCTCTCAGCGTTGCCCCTCGCGGGCTTCACAAATAGCACCCCTCTTGGGCCTCTCAATCATGCGCTCCCCTCTCCGGGGCTTTCCATGTCCAACTTGGACCTCCCAATCCTCTGCTCCCTTCTCTGGGCATTCTGCAATGCTGCTCCCCCCAGGCTTACTATGCCCTCACTGGGACTCTTCAACCGCCCCTCTTGGGCTGGGGTCCATGCACCCCACAAGCTGCGCCTCCACTGGTGCCAAATTGCACCCTTTCCTGAGCACTAGGGCCCCAATGAGGATAATGCGCCCTCTCTGGCGCCTATAAGAACACTGCGCCCCCAAGGGCACTGGGATCCCCACACTGCTGGGGTCCCTTTATGAGGCCTCCTCCTTCCCCTTATAGCCTCACCCAAACCACCGGTCTCTCAATAACCATAACAACACAAACGCAAGCCTCTGACTATAACTGAAAACATAAGGCACCCGGCCATAACCTCATTGCTCCAGCCTCTGGAGCTCTTGTGAGCTGCTGTAAGCTGTCCCTGCAGACAAGCTTCTTCCCATCTTTTATCTTAGGGAGCTCCTGCCTCTCCAGCTGCTGACAAAGAACTGCTAGCCTGGCCTCTGCTCTGGGCCTTATAAGAGCCAGGCCCTGCCCCTTTGGGTCAGCTGACCTTCATTAGTTGTCTAGGCAACCTGCAGCTGCGCAGCCTAATCACTGCTAGGGCGCCCTCTCTGGCAGTTCTTCTCCTTTTCAGGCACAGTGCACCTTAGTGCTCTGTGAACCCAGCATTCATTCCTGCCTGTGGCAGGGGGTCAGACTAGATGATCTGTTCAGGTCCCTCCTGACCCTAGCTACTATGAAACCATGAAACCCAGAGCTCTGCACTGCAGTCATGGCTCCAGAACTCAGGCAAGAACACTTGCATCACTGCACGGAGGGAGATCCAGCAAGTGAAAGGTGGGCACCACAAAGAGCAAGGTGGTAGCTATATCCTGTTCTGGAAGAGTAAACAGGAAGGAGAACATTGATTTCCCAAGCTGGCTTTGCCATTAAGAATGAACTCGTAAACCAGCTCAACAAGTTCCCTATCAGAATTAATGAGCACCTGTCTCAAATTGGCAGGGAGCCAATATGCTACTGTCATCAGCATGTATTCCCTGAGTCTTGATGCTGTTATCAAGAGCAAAGAGAAATTCTATGCCAACCATGAGCACATCCTTTATGATGTGCTGGAGGAAGACTGTTTTATTTTGCTTGATGATTTCAATGCTAGAGCTGGATGGGACTCAAACCTCTGGAATGGAACCATAGACAAGGAAGGAGTGGGAAAGTTAACTCCAGTAGTATCTTCCACCTGATCAAATGCATAGAATGTCGACTCACAATCACCAACACTCTGTTCCGCTACAAAAACAGGTACAAGACATCATGGCAACACCCACGATCTAAGCATTGTCACTTGGTTAACTACGTCATTGTTTGTACCCAGGATCACAAAGACAACTACATCACTCGAGCTATGCTAAAACCTGATGATTGCTGGACCAATCACTGATGCATCTGCTCAGTTATTTCACTCAAACTGCCTCCCAAATTGTGACTACAGCAACAGCAATGCCAACAGAAGGTCAGCATCACAGGACCCAAGGACCCAATCAAGTGAAATCTCTTCCACCAGCCTCAACAAAAAATTGGCAAATTCCAGTCAACAACAATGGGAAAATGATAACAGTGCTTGCAGTACCTTCATGCTCACCACCATCAGCACCTGCAATGAGACGCCTGGATTCTCTACTGGAAAGCACCAAGACTGGTTTGATGAGAATGAGCAGGAGATCCAAAAATTGGACCAGCTACAAGTGCAAGACTTTTCATGCTTGGCAGAATGACACCAACTCCAAGCAAAAGAAATTGAATCACCAACAAGCCAAGGCAAAAGTCCAGTGGAGGACCACCATATAAAGAACAGACGGTGGGAAGACAAAGTAAAAGAGATTAATGTCTCACTGGCATCCATGATACGAGCGGTTTCTTTAGTGCCACCAAAGCCATCTAAGGTCCAAGCACTCAGGGACCAACCCCCTTGAGACCTAAGTATGGAGGAGATCTGATCAAGGAAAGGGGAGTCATCAACACTTGTTGTAAGGAACATTTTGAAGACCTTCTCAATAGAGACTCTGCTGTTGACTAGAGAGTTCTCAATTCCATCCCGCAACACCCAGTTAGAGAAAATCACAGAATCCCTCCAGCCTGAGTGTTTGAACATTGTGACATCAAATCTGAAACCAAGCTCATAGTTTATCAAGCAGTCATGATCCCCACCTTACTGTACAGATCTGATACATGAACAGCATATAGGAGATGCTTCAAGACACTAGAGGTGTACCATCAACACTGCCTGCAGAAGATGCTTCACATTCAGTGGGAAGACAGATGCACCAGAACATTAATGTCTTCTCTCAAAGAAACACGTGAGCATTGAGGCAATGATCATCCAATATCAACTTCGCTGAGCCAGCCACATCATCCAGATGTCCAATTCCAGACTCCCAAAACAAATCTTCTCCCAGCTCAGTCAAGGTGTACACTCAAAAGGAGGGCAGAGAAAGCACTTCAAGGATGTTCTCAAGGCCCGCTTGGAAAAAAATGCAACCTTGACATCAATATCACCTCAAATGGAGGAAAAATGTGCTGCAAGGATCTCAGTACTTTGAAATCTCACAATGAGAACAGGAGCTGGAAAAGCAGGAATGGCAGAAATAGCATGTCATAAACCAAACCAAGAATCCAGGGCCACCCACTCCATACGGAAACAGATGCCTGAGTTATAATAGAACCCATTGATCCTGGATTGGCCTTGTCAGCCATCTTTGGACCCTCAGATTGTTGTCCATGATTACTCTATCATTCAGTTTACGATCCATTTCTCAGTTATGAGGAGGCTGGGTACTCTATGCTTTCCATTCCAAAGAAAGCACTTTATTTTTTGTTGTAAAAACAACTGTGCTTGTTGTTGCAGATTGATCAAATAATCCTATTTATTATGACAGTCTACAAAAAAGATGACATGAATGTGCTCCAAGAGTAGGATTCTTTTGATCCACCACGTTGAAGAAGACAATTAAATGTTTGTACCCAGAGAAGCCTCATATGTATTTATCATAATATATATTTTTTTCACTTACTACGCTTTACCCTTAACACTTGCAAATTTTACATGGTGACCTGTGATATAATACTTCATTATAGACAAAGAAAAGTTATGCAATTGAAACAGCAATGTATTTTCTATAGTCACTGAACAAAAAGGACATGTGAAGATTGTATACTTATAAGGGTTAGGCTACTACTCAGTTCCCCTCTAGCAATCACTGTTGCACATAGCTAGAGGCGGGCAGAGTTTTAGGGAGAGCTGCAAGAGGACAAGGTCAAGGTCTGGCTGTCTGGGTTCTGTTGGCATGAATAAAGAAACTTCTTTGTTGAGGTGACTTCTGACTCAGTGAACTAAACCCACAACATGATAGGACATAGTGACTTCTAGATTTCTGCAGTGAAAGTGGTGGCCTAATTTGTGTTCTGGGTAGTGTGTAGTAAACAGCTCTCATCTTTAACTACATCTCTTTCAGGTTAGTCATGACGTGATGTAACTATGGAATAGGACCTACATTTAGTGCATGTCCTGTTCCTCTCTTGCTACTTGTTGCACTGGTAACACATTGCATCAGTGGCAGGCAGCTGGAGTGCCCCATCAGCTGTGGTCCACCTTCAGGAGACCTTGATTACAAGGATACAAGGATCTATCAATAATCAAGCCTAGCAACATCCCACTAAATAGGAAAGAACCTTGCACATGAAAATACTGTAGGACAAGATAGTGCTATTAAAAGTCAAGGCTGTAATAAGGTTTTCTACATCAGAACCAAGAAAGGGCTTAAAGATGTGGTCCTATATTATCATTTTATATATATATTGAAACATAGGCTTGGTAAAGTACTTAAAAGGTAAGCAGATTTGTCCTCCTGCACTGAGGTGGGATTGAGTATGTCTGGCTCACCCTCACACTCCTTGTCTAACCTATTCTTCTTCTCTTTTCTAGAAAAATAAACCCAAATTCTTTCCACTTTCCTCACGGACTTTTTTTTGCTGCTCCCTCTAGACTCTTTCCAGTTTTTCTACATATTTCTGCAAGTATGGTGCCCAAAAATGAACTGAGTACTTCAGCTAAGGGTAATCATTTTAATCTTCACAGAAGTGGTGAAGCCTCGTGTCTTACATATAACACTCTTGTCAGTGCATCCCAAAAGGACATATGCTTTCTTTGCAGTGGCATCTCATTGTTGACTCATTCAGTTTGTGATCCATTTCCCAGATCCTTCTTTTGGGCCCTTCTTCCTCACCAGATAGTCTCCATTTTGTATTTGGGGAGTTATTTTTTCTTTTCTAAGTGTAGTATTTTGTGCTTGTCTTCATTGAATTTAATCTTTTTTTTTTTTAATTTTAAACCACATTATCAAGATCATTTTGAATGCTAAACCTGTCCTCCAAGAGGTTTGCAGCCTCTCCCAGATGACTTTTCTCTGCATACTGTATAAGTGGCACTTTTATTCCATCATCTAAGACATTAATGAAAGTTTTGAATACCACAAGATCCCAAACTGACCCCTGTGAGACACAGGGGATGCACAGTTGGATGAAAACTACTCTTTGGAGGTGGATTTCCAACTAAATAGTTGCATACCCACCTTAGTAGTATATATACCACATTTCCCTAGTTCACCTATGAGAAAACCATGTGCCTTACTGAAGTCAAGGTATATCACATATACTGCTTCTTTATACATTATGCCTTTAACTCTGTCAAAGGTGGGAATTAAATTGGTTTGATATGATATGCTATCATTTTATTGCATATATAAATGGGATTATTCATTAAATATGTTCCAATATCTTTCCAGACATTTACATTAGGCTAATTGGTTAATAATTCCCTAAGTCCTGCTTTTTTCTTTGTTTTAGAGGTAATAGTACTATGTTTGCTCTTCCTCAGTCCTCTCCCATCCACTATTAGTTCTCCAAGTTTTCTAATATCTTAAACATTGCTTCAGTTAGTTCCTAAAATACTCTGAAATAAATGTCATGAGGCCATGCCAACTTGAATACACTCAACACATCCTCAGAAAGCAAATGGCAGGAAAGTTTATTGGAGGTTTCAAGGGTAATCTGGACTAATATCCTATTGGGGTGATGTGGGTTCAAAAACAGGCCTCACAATGAAAGATGAAGAAATAAATGCAGTTATTAGCTGCTTTAGAAATTTTGCCTTCACAGTCCCCAGGCAGGTTGAAAGGACACCTACACGTCTTTCATGTGTAGAAAAATGAAACCTGCTGTGACACGTGCTAATTAGTACGTCAGAGCAGACTCAATTAATCAGGTCAGCTGGAGCATGATAATTACCATGCTTCAGCAGCCTTGACATCACATGTATTCAGCATTGCCACACTTCAAAATGGGGCCGGGGACACTCCTGAGAGTCACTCTAGTTAAAGTGCCCCTCCACCCCTCACGACCCACACCCTGGAGCACTTGTAAGACAGCAAAACAGTCCAGGAATACTAGGGGGAGCATACTTAGAGGAGACAGGAAAGAAAAAAGACACTGGAACCTTGTAACCATGATCTTCCTTCACTACGTTTGGAAGATTGTATATGTTTTACCAAAAATGTGGTGTCAGTTGCATGTAATGTCTCACAGCTTCAGTTCCATACTTTCTTTTTATCTTTTCTAAGGAGTGACATATTTGTATTGAAAACTCTGATTTAGCTTGGCTTTTACATTCCAAGAACTGGGATGGAGAAACTGAGTTTTCTGGGGGAGGATACAACTTAATTCAATGCCTTTAAGTATAAAGAGTTGAACTATTATTTCTTGGAGGGTTTAGAGGAAGTTTTGAGCAATAAGTCCCTTTTTACCACATCCTGGCAAGTTTATTTCTGCTGACTGCTACTTGAGATACTTGTGGGTTTCCTTGTTTTGTGTTGGATTACGATTGAAAGACTAAAAAACAGTAACCCTGATTGTTCTTGCAGTTTTGGCTTTCCCTGCTTTCCTCTTGGGAATTAACCAGGACCGCCTAAAGGAGAAACTGACCAGCAGGCAGATGGACAGTAAGTGGGGAGGCAAATCAGAGTCCATTAATGTGACACTAAATGTGGAACAAGCCTGCTACACCAGAGATGCTCTAGCCAAAGCCCTTCATGCCCGTGTCTTTGATTTCCTGGTGGACGTAAGTTGAATTTTAATCTAATAATGTTATTAATGTTAAATGCAAAAAAGAGTAAAGATTCAGCCTGGGCTTTTCCCACAGTTCTCTACTTTTGTCCACTTTTTCCTCACTGTACTATATTCCTCTATCATTAAACACATTAACTTCTAACACACAGCTGTTCTTTCCCCCATCCACACACACCATCAGGTAGCATAGCCAAATCAACTGCTGTTTCATCAGATCAAGGGCCTAGAGCAGTTTTGGTGAAGGGTAGAACAAAGAGGTGCAACCAGTCTTTTCCCATCAGGCACCTGAGCTGGCATAAGTCATAATTTACCTGGGCTTTTCGATCATAGAGCCAAGAGATGCTCTAGACAGTGGCAAGAGTAAGCAGCCCTGTCACACCATGGGAACACTAGGTACTGGATAGAGGAAAAATGCTACATCCTGGTGCTGAATCATCCCAGCTCATTCTCCAGAAGGAATTGTGACACTTTTCCCTCAGAGTCCCATTGTTGTTGCTTTCCAATAGACACCATTCTTCTCCGTCCGTTCCCCCAACACCGCCCCACCATTCTCAACATAGTCTGCTTACAAATGAAAGGCTAGGCTGGAATGGTGAGGGAGAAGCTTCAGACATTTGCCATTGCCTGTGGTCATGATACTGGTTCTAGGTGGGGCACTTCGCTATGGCAGCTCCACTGGTTTTAGCAAGTATTACTGCTGTCTGCAACATGAAAGAGCAAAACAAAGAATAGGAAAATTAGTGGAAATAATTTTTGCTCACGAGCAGAAGATATTTAATATTGAGCTCTTATAACAGTTTTTTATTGGTTTTTGCCTGATTTGTTTCTCTTTTTGACTACTCTAATGGGAACAGTTGTCTAAGAAGTAGTTCTAAATGCTCACTCAACTAGACAACAGAATAACATAGGTCTAGAGGTGCACCAATGAATTGGTCTGATATCAGATTGGTACCAGTATAAATAAAATTGGCTGTATTGGAAATCGGCCTGATGTTGCCAATAATTTGGCCAATAAATACTTGTGCATGCGCACAGCCACAGCACAGCACATAGGCAGCACAGCACACAGACAGAGGAGCACAGCCTGGCAGCTTGGAGAGCTACGTGCAGCTGGTAAGTCTGTGTGGTAGAAGGGGAGTGTGGAGGGAAGTGGCGTGTGGGGGGCAGATAAATGTCCTCGTGGTAAGGGAGGGAGTGGGGCTGGGGCAGGCACTGCCCAGCCGGGGCAGGGTGGGGCACGAGATGAAGCTGCAGCTCATCCAGATGGAGTGGGGGGGGGGCCACTCTTGCTGCAGCATGCACCCCGGGAGGGCATGGGAGGGGACATGTGCCCCCAGATCTGCTCAGGGCACGGGTGGGTTGAGATGCCACTGTGGGCTGGGGCTGGGGCTACGCTGGTTCTTCCCAGCATATGGTGGAGAGGGTTGGGCTGGGGCTGTGCTCAGGGTAGGCAGCAGCACTGGGAGAGGGAGCTATGTGGGGACTCTGGCAAATTTTGGGATGGCTGCAGCCCACCCCTGTAGTTCCCCCCAGTGCTGCCACCACCTACCCCAAGTCTAGGCCCACCCAGCCCAGCCTCCTCTGGGAAGAGCCTAGTGCAGGCCCAGCCGCAGCTCACAGCTGCAGCCTGCCTCAACACGCACAGATCCAGGGACACCTCCCCCTCCACGTGCCCTCCTGGTGTGCACGCAGTGGCAGGAACCACCCTCCCTGCCCCAATCCCCAGATGAGCTGTGGCTCTGTCCAATGCCCTGTCCCAGCTCGGCAGTACCTGCACCAGCCCCACAGGAGTAAGCCCTCACTGTAAGGGCCTTGATCTGCCCCTGCACATCCCTTCCTCCCCACTTCCCTACCATCACAACAGACTTACCAACTGGATGCAGCTTCTCAAGCTGCAGGGCTGTGTATCAAAAATCAGATCAGTATTGACCAGTATGCCTCCTTAAAAATCGGCTGTTGGTATTGGGCCCCAAAATCTCTTTTGCTGCACCTCTACATAGGACTCATCTGATAGTTGATGACAGAGCTTATTTTAAGTAAAAATTAAATTCCCTTGGGTGGGTGGCAATGTTATAATCCCTAGAAACAGTTTGTTTTTGTAGAAACCCAAGTTTTTCAGTTCAGAAGTTATTATTTATACGTATAAATTATACATTATTTTATGTAAACATTATTTCTGTTTCTTTGGGTCTTTTATATTAGTCCATTAATAAAGCTATGGAGAAGGACCATGAAGAATATAATATTGGGGTCCTGGACATTTATGGATTTGAAATATTCCAGGTAAGGAAAAAGCCCTCCCCCACCATTCAGAACAAAGGGAATATGAACTTTCTGGGTATTCATACAAACTTAAGTGCTTAGCAGCAACATCTCACTTAATAAAAATAAAATAACAAAATTAGTTTTGAAAATCTCAGTCAGTGGCCTTGATCCTCAGATTTTGCAATACGCAGGATAATCATAAAATCAGCTATTCTCCAGCACTGAAAATGGTCCATTGAAACCTCTCTGGATATTGATAATATAATATATGAAAAGCTATTGGATGTAGAGCACAAAGCTAACATTTTAATTTTTCCTTTGTTTTATTCTAGAAAAATGGTTTTGAACAGTTTTGCATCAACTTTGTTAATGAAAAACTGCAGCAGATTTTTATAGAACTGACACTGAAAGCAGAACAGGTAACCAGTCATCATTTCTGAGCTCAAATTCATAGTACCAGCTGTCACCCTTTGATTTGATGGTAGAATGAGGTTTCAATTGTTGACAGTAAAATTTGCCTTGTAAAGCATGACAAAGAAATACTTCTTGTGGCTTGCTAGCCTTGAAAATGTAAACAGCAGTTGCAGACGCAATTATTCCTTGCAACAATGATACAAAAGTGAGTCTCTCATACAATGTACTCATGCAGTCTCATGACTCTCTGCCGAGACTTAGTGCGTGCTCTGACTCATTGACAGAATGGAAAACTGCAGCTTGATTCCATCTCTGCATTTTCATTGGCCATGGCACAACAAGTTAAGTAGGAAAACACTATTTCTCAGTTTCCTCTACACTTGCTTTTCCCTATATGTAATGAAAAAGAGACTTTAGCTAATTTGTCTGTACTTCTTTTTACTTCACTTGTTTTACCTTTTAAAATTATAAACATTCTCTGCCCTAATTTTTTTACAAATTTTGAGGAATTCTACATGGGAGATTAGTGACACCATGCAACATAGGCCCCTGGCACACATTCATTTAAAGGTGCCATAGGATCCAATTCCTAATTTCAACAATCGCACCTCATGCCATGCCACATCTGCACAGCAGAACTGGTCCCAAAACTGCATCTCCTGCCTCAGGTGTTGTGAAGCTTGTTATGTTAATATTTACTTAATAGAATTTGAAAGATATGCTGATGGAAAACTTATGTTTTTATTAGTAACTGCTTAAGCCATCTGAATGAAAACATGCACTAGTTTTTTGTAAGTTCTGCAGCTGTGCCGTATGAGTTTTCACATAACACAACCATAAATCTGAAATCTGGAAGGCTTAAGAGGTCTGAAATGCAGAGGAAGGTGATATAGCTGCTGTGCTTGTGTCCACTATTACCATCATTTTATTGAACTTACTTTGATAAAGCCAGACTCATCCCTGGCATAATTCCACCATTTGCTTGAATTCTCCACAAAAGAAATAGCTCATTATTTGCATCTTAGAAATAAGCCAGGCAAGAACTACTTTTGCTGCATATGGCAAACTTACAGGAAACAAGCTTTTATTCACCATCTAGAAAATTAAATACTTCTAGCATTGTTTGCTGACAGGTCTTTGTAAACATATTTCAATCCTGGTGAATGTGTATATGCAATATCCAAAACCACTTGTAAACCAATAAAATGACTGAATATTTGGATCTTTTTTCTATCTCACAGGAAGAATATGTGCAAGAAGGAATTAGGTGGACATCCATAGATTATTTCAATAACAAGATAGTATGTGATCTCATAGAAAACAAAGTGGTGAGTCTTTGTCATAAATACAGATGCAAGAAACTGAGAACTTTTTTGTCTAAATTAATCACTGGGATTGCATTGCAGTCAACCAAGTCAAGACTTACCATGATTTTGAATGAAAAAAAAATACTAATTACCTATGGAGCTGAAGTCTCCCCACCTTCCCAAACTCTACTATATATCCACATACAAACCCTATAGTCTTTGAGACTAGTTTAGATCAGTGATGCACAACCTTTTTGCTGCGCAGACTGGGTGGACAATGCCAGGTCCCTCCATGGGCTGGATCTGGCTGATGGTTCCAGTTTGGCTGCAGGGGGTTGTGCAGCCTGGCTCTAATCTGTCTGCCCAGGACAGGGGTGGGAGTAGAGTAGGGAAGGATGGAGCTGTCCCCATCTGGATGCTTGGCTGGGGACAGGAGAGGGAGGTGGGTAAGAAGCAACCTAGTCGCAGTCTCGATGCAAGCAGGGGTGGGGAGCAGCCCAACCCCAATCCAGATGCACGGGTAGTGGGGTAAAGCAGCTCTAATCCAGACACCTGGTAGGGAGCTGAGGCTGGAGCTGCCTGCATGGAGCTTCAGCTGTTCCTGGAGGCCCATGGTCAAGATGTTATGCGTCTGTGGGCTGGAGGTTGAGCACTCCTGGTTTGGATAAAATAGTAAAGCATTCCCAAATTTGCATATCTTATCTACATGCAAGAAATGGTAAGATACAGGTTGCATATGTGCCACATTGCACTTTGAGGATGTTGATTAACAAAATTGGCAAGTTGTCGGACAAGAAACTACTTTGTCTAAAATGTGGGTTACTTTTTGATGCTGGAAGGAAGGTAACTATCTGGGAAAGAGTTCTAAGATAAAAAAGAAAGATTTCTTTTGACATACTTGTTAGGTCCCCCTTTAATTAGTTCGCTCTAGCTATGACTTGCATTTCTTCCTGATCTTTCCTTTCATGCTAATGGATAAACTTCTCTCTATTATAACTGCACTTAGGGGGATTATACGTGAGATAAATTTGATCTGGTGTTTTAATTCAGCATGAAGAATTTCTCTTTTTCTGAAAAAATACCAGAATTGCCTTGCATGTTGCTTATTACCGTTTTGGTTTTGTTCCCTTTGTGCTTTCCCCATCAGAATCCCCCAGGGATTATGAGCATTCTGGATGATGTGTGCGCCACAATGCATGCCGTGGGCGAAGGAGCTGACCAAACACTACTCCAGAAACTCCAGATGCAGATTGGGACTCATGAACATTTCAACAGCTGGAACCAGGGATTTATCATTCATCATTATGCTGGAAAGGTGCCACAGAAAAATAATTTTTGAAGAGAACACTTATTTTAAGTGCTATCTAATATATTTCCAAACAAAAAGGACAGTAATTACAAAAGTCCCCAGATATTGATTCTGCATTGTCATGAACTGAAAGTGGGGTGCACATTTATGCTGCTGTAGCCCCTCTGGATCTGCTCTTGATCATGTCATATTATATATAACTTATCTCCTAGCCAGGTATCTAATACTATCCATTAGCCATTTGAAAAATAACACAATATGATCTTCAGAGTAAAATCTAACCCCCTCTCCCTCCAAAGCAACTGAAGCCATTTACTACCTGGAAGACAGGTTTTCATCTTGTTTTCTTACTGAGTAGCATATACAAGTTCAGAATAGTTCTTGTCCTCTGGTCAAAATAGGTTATTTATACAATTAGAGATGGGTTTCTGTATGTTAGGCTACCATTTTTGTGATATTTTACTGATGGATGACACTATCTTTTACTATACAAGGCCCACAGAAACAAATGGTGAAATGGATTTTACAAGAGAAATAATTAATTTGACAAGACGTTGTGTACAGGCCTTTTTACTAAGTAAAGCAAAATACATGTATGATTTATGTAGAGATATTTCATCTGATAGTCATTCAAGTCAGGGTCAGTCCTGTTTAAACCGTCCTAGACAAACATTTGTTTAACCTGAATTTAACACTTCCATTAATAGAGATTCCATAACTTTTCTAAGCGAACTGTGTCAGTGCTTACCTATCCTCTTGGTTAGAAATCCATTAATTCTCTGGAGTAAACGCACAAATGTTCTTATATTGCCACTAAGCCCTGTGAAACCCCCCTGACTACTACTAAAACTTTTCAATACTGCCATGTTTATTAGTGTATTACAGCAAACCTTGTTTATGCAGAATGCTTTTTTCTCCTGGATGAAATGAAGTTTACTCCAAGACCATTATCCAGCTGCTTGCAGCTCTTTTTTATATTCTAAATGCATAGTGGATATCAGCTTGTTTATACTGGGCAAATTCATGAAGTAAACACTGTACAGGGGTGTATTAATTACCAAGAAATCTCCCAGAAACAGAAAAAATGGGGATGGAAAAAGAGATTAAATATTGTTTAATTATCAAATTTTCAATTAGCCATCAACATTTGATTTCACTTTGCTTAGGTATCCTATGATATGGATGGTTTCTGTGAACGGAATCGGGATGTTCTTTTCATGGACCTGATTGAACTCATGCAGAGCAGTGAGCTGTAAGTAGGCAAAAAATGTTTAAAGCTGAGAATAAATGTGTTGGTTAAAATAGATGCAAGGGGCTTGATTCTCTACTGCTTTGCACCCGGTATAATCTTTGATTGCTGTGATTAAGTGGGGGTAAAACATGACCAAAGCAGAAAGATAGCATTTTGCAGTCAGTTTGCATTTACTTTGTATAGATGTGAATAATTATATAGGAACATTCAGAGAGCAAAATAGACATTGCTAAGATCTGGAGAGACCCCAAGTGTGGTGCTTTAGAAATTAACCCAATGATTTGTAAAACATTTAAAAATGAACAGATGAAAGATTATGGGTTGAAAGTACAAAGAAGCATTATTAGTCACTATATACATTTAATGATTAATGTTAACACTTTAAAAAATAATATTCCTTGAATCTGGAACTTTGTAATCCTTCAGAAATTCATATGTTTGCCAAGATGATAACTGAAAAGGCAGAGGTTCCATATGGCAACAGCTCTTGGAAGTGTTGATATTAAAGTGTTGATATAATTGAAAATAATCATTTATGTTCTGTTAAGCTACCAGTTTCTATGATGTATGCCTTGATCTAGCTGTAGTCTGCAGAGTGCCCGTTTGCCCTGTCCATTCATACAGACATCTTTCTAATTCCTTTCCAGACCTTTTATAAAGGCTTTATTTCCTGAAAACCTCCAAGCAGACAAGAAAGGCCGCCCAACCACTGCTGGCAGTAAAATCAAAGTATGTTCAGTTTGTGTGCATCTGTGTGTATTTATTGTATGCCTGTCTTTATTTAAAGAATAAAAGCAGTTTTCACCATGTAAAACTCTTATTTAGATAAGACAATGATAGTGTTGCCCTGGTCGTAAAGTAACTTTGTTTCAGCCTACACAAACCAGTATTTCACTAGTTTCACTTTTTTTGCCCAGCTGTATTCTGTCTTCAGTGGTGAATGTTCCAAAATGGCAATTGATAGTAGTTATAACAGCACTGGCATGTGCATAATGAATAAGCCCCTTCACTCAGCCACTCGACATTCTACAATTAACTACAGATAATGGATCTTTTTACTGCCCAGAAAAGCACACCTCCCCCCTCCTCTTTCCCGGCATCATCCAGCACCCACTGAAGTCAATGGTAGCCTTTCTGTCCATTACATTGTGCAATGAATCAGGTCTCAGTGTTTTGAATCTAGCCTCTTATTAAGAGACTGGCTGGAAAATATAAGCCAAATCCAAATATCCCAAAACCTGGAAAATGTTTGGCTGCTAATCTATACTATGTTTGCTCTTTCCTCAGTTTTACCCTGATGCACTGGTTCAGCTAAGGCAATCACATGAACAGCCTTTAGCTTTAAGCATTTAGGACTAGAGACAGGATGATGATGATGCCTTAAGCACCTTTATCTCTTAGCTTACTCTTCCTTTCCAGCACTGTACCATGACAGTCTTCTTACTAATGATAAATTTACAGAGGTGGCTTGGAGCAGGGGCAGCGGGTTAGGAATGGAAGATTATTTCTTTTTGGAGGAAGTTGACTGAGTTCCTTAATACAGTGGTTTCCAAACTTTTTTCATTTGCGGACCCCTAAAACATTTTGAATGGAGGTGTGGACCCCTTTGGAAATTTTGAATGGAGGTGTAGATCCCTCTGAATTTTAAAATGTGGGTATTCACATATTTTTGATGAATCATAGTTATCTTTCACAGACCCCTTAGACATAGTCTGTAGGGCTGTGCAAAACTTTGGGTGCTGATTTGATATGGAGGAGATTCAGCCTGATTTAGTGGCTGAATCTGCAAATCCAAATTGAATCAGGGGGCCAATTAAAAGTTTTGAATCGATTCAAAGTTCTCCGAAACTTTGGAAAAGATTCGGAGAACTTCAGCACTTCAGGCAGTCCCTGCCCGTTGCAGCAGGGAGTTGGACCCAGACTCAGAGCTGGTAAGTAGGGGGCAGGGAAGGTGGGGGGGCTGGAAGAGGGGGGAGAGGACCATGGGAGGACCCCTGCCAGGTCCCATCCCCTGCTTGCTCCCCAGGCCCCGCAACCCTCGCTTGCCCCTTTAGCCCCTCCATGGCTGCCCTGCCCACCTCAGCTTCCAGTGCATTAAAAAAAGCCCTACTCACTGGGTGCTGTCCAGCAAGGGGACAGTCCCTGCTGCCCCCTGTTGCTCAGGGGACTCTGCCATGAGCCCCCTAACCCCCACCCACTCCCGCAGCCCCCCCCCATGGCTTCCCCGCCAAGCCCAGCTCCAGCCTTTTAAGGAAAAAAAAAAAGAGAGAGAAAAAACCCCAGGACTCACCAGCTCCAGAGGCCCCGAGGCTTTGGGGGGGATCATGCAGAGCCCCCCACATGGTGTGGGGCAGTGGAAATCTCCCCCTACTGGGGAAGGAACTGGTGAGTCTAGGGTTCTGGGGTTTTTTTCCTTGAAGGGCCAGAACTGGGGTGGGCAGGGCAGCCATGGGGGGTGCTGTAGGAGCAGGGGGAAATTGGGGGGCTCGTGCAGACCCCCCTATGCAGTGGGGGGGCAACAGGGATCTCCCCCACTCCCCAGCACCACCTGGTGACTTGGGGCTTTTTTTTTTCAAAGTGCCAGGAGCTGGGGTGGGTGGGGGCAGCCATTGTCGAGGCTGGGAGAGCAGATGGGGGATGGGCCTGGGTGATTTGAAAATTTGGCAGTAGCTGAATCTCCAGATCAGATTCGGCCAAATTGATTCGGGACAGTGATTTGAATCACCGAATCAAATTACTGTCCCCCAAAATTAGCCAGATCCGAATGTGAAGTGAATACTAGCCACTCTGCACAGGCCTTATATTCTGTGGACCCCCAAGGATCTGCAGACCACAGGCTGAAAAACACTGGCTCAATGGATATGCAGTTTTGTTGATTGATTTTGTTTACTATATTCACATACTCATGACAGGCTCTAGATACATTTTAAAATTGAAATCAATAAAATGGAATTTCATTTTTTGTTAGAGCAAAGATGGGCTTACAATACCAGAAAGAGATAATTGCTCAGAACTGTGGAGTTAAGTGTCCTTGTCTTCTTATACGTATTTGAATAGTATCTGTAGTGTCAGAAATAGCCCCTTTTTCACTCATGCTGCCTATTATACAAACAAGTAGTGTTTAGCCAAAAGATGATTATTTGATGACTGACCCATTGTAGATACATCTCAGATCACTCATCTTAATCAGCTCATATCAAAACAATATTCTTCATTTTACAGAAACAAGCAAATGATCTTGTTGGCACCCTGATGAAATGCACACCTCATTACATACGCTGCATCAAGCCCAACGAGACAAAGAAACCTCGGGACTGGGAGGAGAGCAGGTATGAGTAAGCAAAGGATGTAGTGGAGCAGAGTCAAAGCAGCAGTCCAAACAAGTCTTCCTCTTAGCCACAGAAATAGAAAATTTGTAAATCACATGATAGAGGAACAGAAGCAGACACCCTAAAGATAACTCATTAGGGAAGCTTTCAGAAAGCCTTCAGAAAGGAAGCCTACTATACAGGCAACCCTCACCATTCATGTGGGATATGGTCTTGTATCCCGGGGTGGGCAAAATGCGGCCCACTGGCCAGATGCGGCCTGCTAGGCCATTCTATCCAGCCCACAGGGCTCCTAAAAAATTTAGAAAATTAATATTTATCTGCCTCCAGCTGCCTGTCATGCAGCCCTCAATGGCTTGCCAAAACTCAGTAAGCAGCCCTTCACCCGAAATAATTGCCTGCCCCTGTTGTATCCCTGCGAATGATGAAATCCATGATTAAGGCACTGCATTCATGAACACAGTGCCCCCAGTGGCTGGCATGAGTGGGGGCACAGCAGTGGGAGCCTGGCAGCAGCAAGCGTGAAGCTCCTGAGGCACTCCCATAAGTGTATAAAGTGTATTTAAAATGCGGGTTCAGCATTCGTGAATATTTGAAACTGCGAATGCCAAACCCGCAAAAAGTGAGGGTTTCCTGTATAGCTATTTGTTCAATTGCCTTCCTAAACTGTGGAGTGGGGGTGGAGGGGCTGAGAAGATCAGTAGCCTCATGCTAATTAGCATTCACAGTTAATAGTTTATTTTAACTTTTCTGGGTAATCACATTTTACAGAACCTATTTGATTAACTCTACTAGGCAAATAAGAAAAAAATTATCAGTGTTACACATTAGCAGGATGGGACCTGTTACTTTTACTTTCCTTTGGAGGAAGAAAACACTTACTAGGTAGTTAGGCAGGCACCCAAGTGATATTTTATTATTCAAAGTTTGATTCATAAAAGCATATACGTGTACAAAAGAAAACTATATAAAAGTAGCATGACAGGTTTTTACTTCTCTAGTTTGATTTAAAATGTTTATGAGCTAGCACTTTGAACAGAAATCACTGAGGATCATAGTATTGGGTATCTGTCTATACTACCCAAAATATTGGCACAGGGTGGGTTTATTGCAACAAATGTTTTCTGATATTTTTTATCTTATTTTACATGACAGCTGTTGCTAGAGAATTTACCCCAATATGAGCAAACAAGCATTTGAAATAAGTTTAATACTTAATGCATACCAAAAGTAATAAAATATTATATGAAATGGGTATAACATTTGTTTATGTTGCAAGATACACACCTTTCTTTTTCAAAATCTTTTTTGATTCAGGCACACTAAATTATTTAAATAATACTAAAATCATTATAATTTCTCATATAACAAGTTGGTAGGGTTATGATTAAAGGAAAGGGAATGGATCAAGAGTGTTCATTCACACATCAGGGACGTACTAGAATTCACTTATTGCCACTTGGTTCATGAGCAAGTAGTCACGTGCAGATATAGATCATTCATTGCCAAAGCCACAACCATGACCACACCTTGAGACTGTCATTTAGATGTTGGCATTAAATGAAGAAAAAAACTTCAGGAAAATCCTACCATTCAACACTGGCAACTTCCCACTGAAATTTGGGCCAAAGGATGAAAGTGATCTGAGAAAGTATACAAAAAGATTGTGGCAAATTGAAAAGCTACATAGAACATATAAGGGTTTCATAATTTTGTTTAAAAAAAATCTGAAAACAGGCCTCTTTTCATGGAAAGTATTGATAAACACATTTGCAAGAAAATGCGCACTCATTTCAGAGCAAGACTGGGGAAAATTTATTCCAGTTTTCCAGCAAAAATGGGTGTTGTCCTACAGATCCTAAGGTCATTGGTGACAAAGTGCAGAGAAGCAGGTGACTTAATTTATCCTTATAAGAACAAGTCCTCCCCTATTTTTAAAATTACAGCCTCTTGTTCTTTAAACTGGATTTCAATTTTTTAGATTATGTCCAGAAAAATAAAATGCTAAACACAAGTAGCTGTTAGTGATATCACCATGAGAAGTTATGTTTAGTCATAAGTATTTCCAGAATAAAACTCTGAACTACAGTTTCATTTTTGAAGTGAAGGTTCATAAGATTAACCGAAGGGATATTTTGTTTTTGTTTTCCTTATGTAGTCTTGTGAACCTACTGCTGTGGGAAAGTTCAGTGACACTAGAAATACACATAATTGAGTTTTAATAACCCCAGTGGTACTTTGCTGACTAATGTTAATTTAGCTTTTAAAAATAAGTATCTTCTTGTGATCATTTTGTTTCATGCACCACGCACATGATCACATATATTTTTTTAAATGTCCTGTGGTTGAATATTTAATCTGCTCACTACTGAGCATGTTATTGGACTTTAATACTTTCGTTGTCGTCTGATTAAAGAAACTGTGCCAAAAGAAGTCTGTTTTACTTTTTGCTGCTAGAACCCATGTTACTGTAGGTGTCTACTGCAATTGAATAATTCCAGATAATTTTGTACTTTAAGAGAAACCTTATATCAAATCTAAGATATAGCAGGATTATTTGTTTATTCCAGAAACTAGGGTGTTTCTTCTAAAACATGTTTTTCTTTGAATGCTGGCATAGCCACTTAGACTTAATTTCAAAGTTGCTACATTAGCAGAATTCCCAGACTTTGACCTGTTTATGGGTGATGTCTGAAGACTTTCAGAGTACTTTTCCCAGAAAAAAAAAAGGAAAAATAGAAATATCTGAAAAATTCTTTGTTGCTGGAAACTAGTATTTGGCAGGATGGTAAGAAAAAGGGAGTAATATTGTTGCTTCACTGCATTGTTCCAGATGTGAATAGGAGGGAAAGCTATAAACAGGAACATATATTTTTGAACATCAGTTCTACTGTACAAGAAGCCTTGGAATGAGTTCAAAACATACTCAGATTTTTTCAAAACTCAGATTAAGCATTCAGTGCTTACATAAACCACAGTGAAGTGATGGTCAAGAAGAATGAGAATTTGAAATGTCTTTATACAGAAAGAAGAAATGCTGAGTAAGGGAGCCTTTAAAAAAATAGAAGTCCTTTCTAGTCCTACCTTTTATGACTTGTATGTCTTTGTTTAAAGATTTTTTTTTATTTAATGTTTGTAAATCTTACATTAGTAAAACCTTAGCAGTCTTTCTTATTGCAACTTAAATTTATACTATTTTATACAAATTGAAATTTGAAACCAAAAAAAGGGTAAGCCACTTTAGTAGACAGTTGCTCCTTCAACTACTCTATGTTAAACATTCAGGAGCTGGAGAAAATTCAAAGGAGAATCATAAGACTCATTCAATAGCACCAAAGTAAAGTATAGTCACCACCTGCAGAAAGGGAGAAGGAAATAATAAAGACAAACCTTTCCTATGATGGTTTTCTCTAGAGGTACATTGGTTCCATGTTGGATCAGCACCGATATGAGGAAAATTGAGAATATTGTCTATTTGCTTGATGTGGCTAATAAATGCTGCATTGTATATGTGCAGCTGAAGCATGCATGCAGCCATAAGTGTCTCCCAGCAGCCAGAGAGCAGCCCGGTCTGGCTGGTAAGTTTGTTGTGGAGGGAAGGGGCATGGGGAAGTAGATTGAGGCCCCTGTGGTGAGGGGGAAGTGGGGCTGGGGCTGGAGCATGGGACAAGAGCCATGGCTCATCTAGGGGTATGGGGGAGGGGGGCACCTTCTGCTTTTGTGTGCACCACAGGAGGGCATGGTGGGGGGGCGTGTGCTCCCCAGATCTGTGCAGGGTGAGAATAGTCTGTCACTGCAGGCTGGGGCCAGGGCTGCACTAGGCTCTTCCCTGCGGGGTCTGGGCCGAGCCGCACTCAGGGTGGACAGCGGTGGCACTGGGAGGAGGGGTTGGGGAAGGCTTCAGAATTCACCATAGCCCCCCTCCCAGCACTGCCACCATCCACTCAGAGTGCTGCCTGGCGCAGCCCCCAGCCTGCAGTAGCAGCCCACCCTTACCCCATACGCAGATCAGGGGGCACATGCCCCCCATGCCCTCCCAGGGTGCACACAACAGCGGAAGCCACCCCCACTCCCTTCCCTGTGCTCCCTGGATGAGTCATAGCTCCATCCCATGCTCCGTCCACCCTGGCTGGGCAGCACCTGCTCCAGCCCCACTCCCTCCCACACTGCAGGGGCCTCAATCTGCCACACACACATCCCTTCCCTCTCATCACCCCTTCCCCCACAACAGACTTACCAGCCAGACGCCACTTCCCAGGCTGTGGGTCTGCATATCAGAATTGGATCAATATTGGCCAATATGGCTTGTAAAAATCAGACATCAGTATCTGCCCAAAAAATCTCTTATCAGTGCATCCCTAGTTTTCTCCTGTGGTATGTAAGTGGAAACCACTAACCAGTGTGCAGAACCCATGTAAAAGGGCTTTACACAAAAACTGTAGAGATACCAAAAGAATGGGGTCTTGCATCCCGGTCTGTAGAGTGTACAGTGTTCAGAAACTGTTAGTACAGCCTGGGGGTCTTTATGACACCAGAACTGTCAGTGTGAAAACTGACGTACTCTGGCCATTCTCTGAGCCTGCCCACGGCACTGCAGAGCTAGTATTCATGATACACAGGATCATGCTAACCAAACAGTCTGCTTTCTGGCTATAAAGTGGCAATGTGGCTTTTGGGGGTTCTGCAGTCATCAAATTTAGCCCTTTTTGAATATTCTTATTCTAAATAGCCAAATTCAGATCTTTTGTAGGCCTACTTATTGCTTAACTTTAAGCTACATAAAGTTACGTGAAAATTACATAAGCTATGTGCACATGTTCCTAAGATCTAGGAAAATTCTCCTGGGTTTGTTTTCTTAATAAAAAAAAAAAAAACTTACCCAGAAATGGCTGAACAGACGCCGCTGAGACCCTGAAGAGCAAAGAACTTGCATTGCTGATGCTGACACTGTGCAGGTCGGGGGGCTGCGCACAGCTGACCCTGACTGGTCAGGTTCAGCCTGCGCTTCCTTACAGCCCATGTAGAGATTATGAAGAGGGGTTGTTCTGCTCCCTGTTTAGCTGCAGCAGTAGAGTCTAGTGAGTGACATGATGTCTCCTGGAGCAAGGTGGGGTGAGGGGCAGGAGCAAAAAACCCTGGTATGCTGGAGGATCTCAGAAGAGATTGTGTACAGACATTTGCTCTCCCAAGAGTCTTAGGAGTCATTTAACCCTGGCTGTTCCTGGGTTATTTTTCTCCTATAGTGGTCATTTTTGCTCTGGGAGAAAAATCCTGAACATCTGTACACTCATGATTTCTACTCAGAGAGCAGCTGCTTTCCCAGGAGAAACTGAATGTGTATACATGGCTGAAGGAAAAAGGAAAACAAGTCAGTAAGTGTTAGAACTAAGAACAGTGAACTAATCAAATCTTGAAATAGGTTTTAGAGCTTTCATTTAAACAAAATGGAAAAACACTCAAACTGGAAAGTTAAAATTTGATTAAAAAAAAAAGGACATTTAAATAAATGTGAATGAGGTTAACCAAGAGAACAAAACAGAGAACAGAGAACAAAGTATGAGATGAGACTCCCTTACAAGGGACAGAAGTGCCATGCAAACATGAGTCCTTCTGGGAAACAAGATTTCATGCCACCCTGGAGAGATATATTATTCCCTCCATATTCTACCAAGAGCAAGAATGCATAAACATCTGCATGGGTTTGGAAATAGAAGCATTAAACAAAATGCAGAATTGTAAGGATACATCAATTCACAAGCATGTTGGAATTATAAAGGAATAACTAAGTCTCATTTGGGTTCTTTTTGTCCACAGAGTAAAGCATCAAGTGGAATATTTAGGACTGAAAGAAAATATTCGAGTAAGGAGAGCAGGCTATGCATACAGAAGAATCTTCAAAAAGTTTTTGCAGAGGTATAGTAGTAATGGCACTGGAGAATTCATGGATTGTAGTTTGCATAATGGTGAATAGAGAAAAAAATGTCACAAGCCATGAAAGCTTTCAGTTCTCTCCCATTGATCTTTATTATGAAACATACAGTTTAAGTATATGTTGAAGTGATGTTGTTGCCATGGGCTAAGTATAGACAGTCAAAAAGCACAAGGCTGAATTGATTCAATCTTTGCAGGTTAGTCTAAACTGCATAGATTGAACTGATAAGCAAGTGAAGAGACATTCTCTTGCTTATCCATGTGCCTGCGGTGGCCCAGGCCAGAAGCTGGGGGTACCAGGGCATGCCTCCCAGCCTGCCAGCCACTGCCAAAGGGAAGAGAAGGAAGCTCTCAGAGGTTTCCCCCCAACTCCTTGCTCAAGTGGACGGGAGCCCGCTAATTATGATGGAAGGGGTTTAAATCCACACCCTGGCCCACATTGACCCCAGCTGCCTGAGTATGACCGGGATGGGGGGAGGGGTTTATACCCCTACCCTGGCCTCCACTGACCCCAGCCAGGGTCTGCCTGGCAGAGCAGGGGGAAGCGCTCCGAGGTTGTTCTCCCCCCTCCCTGCTCAAGCAGACAGGAGGGGCGTGGCTAAGGTTGCCAAGCCAGGGCCTAGCCACGCCCCCTCCCTGCTCAAACGGGGAGGGAGACAAACCCTCTGAGAGTTTGGCCCTGCCAGGCTTCTCCTCCTCCCCGCTTCCCTGCAGCTGGGGTCTCGTGCTAGAGTTTCCTCTTCCCACCAACCCCCTCTCTGCCAGCTGGAGCAATGATATTCTTCTGGCTAGGGAGCAGAGGGGCAGGACAGACACTGCTGTGCTGGAGCAGACAGCACAGCACAGTCCAGGGCTGCAAAACATCCTGGAATGCTTGGGGACTATGATTTACCTTGAATCAAGAGGGGATCTGGGACAGAAGTTCCATGAACTGGTTTGTCCTAACTCAGTTAAGTCTGATACTATATTCAGCCAGGTTTATCTTAAACTGGTTTTGGCCATTTTGAAAGCAGTTTATATGCACTGAACTTCTGTTCTGTTACAGGTTTAAACCAGTTTCTGATCACATAAACCAGTTTATGTGTAACTTCTGTCCCAACAGTCCATGAAATATGTAAAGATCAAGAATTTTTGTGTATGATATCTTTTATTGGACTAACTGCATAGTTGGGATAAACATAGGTAAGCTTTTGAGTATCACAGAGAAGCAGACACAGTGGCAGATGGAACAAAGGGCTTGTGCACAGCTCCATATGTAGGCAAAAAGAGGACACAAGATAAATTAGCAGGTAGCCAACAGACAAGAGAAATGCAGTAAAAATTTGATAATTGAAGAACATGATCATTCAGGAGGGTTTTATCACCTGTGAAGTGCAGAGATTTTCAAGTATTTGGTAGATTATAATGGACCATGAAATCACTGTCTAGGTTAAATCCCTGGTACGTTTGTGTAATAGGCTAATGATTCCCCCCCACCCCCACCTTGCCTTTTGAAGGTGGTTGGTAGATTTACTTTGAGTTTGAGAACTGAGGTGTGACAGGGAGTGATTTTTCTGTTTAAGAGCTATTAAGGGATTACATTTTATTAAGAGATTTAAAGAAGCATAGGCTTTTAAAAGCCAGCTTTACCATTAAGAATTATCATAGTTTACCTGAAGTGTCAGTTCCTCTTGTAAGGTGGGGTATGAGAGTTCCCCGGAGATAAAGAATTAGGATCAACTGGAATGAAGAGCTAACAAATTATGCAGTAGAACACTCTGTCTATGAAACCCATTTTCTTCTGAATGTTTTAGAGCTCCTGCTGGCTAGTGCTGTATATAGAGAAAAACATTAAACTATTCATTTGGCTCCTATGAGGTGAAATTAAAGTAATTTCATTCAAATATTTATATGTATTTCAACTTTTATTGAAGTAATTACTGTACAGCTACCTAGGATCAAATCATGGCAGAATTGCAAACTGGTTCTTTACTTAAGAGCTTTTGTGCTACATTTGAGATTCAAGGTTTTCATTTTTAAACTAAGTTATTTTTGCAAAGAATGGGATCGGAAGGTCAACCCAGCATTACCATCTGCATCCCTTTGGGGGGACAGAACCGAACTACTCAAGAATAGCCACGATTCTGTGTCAGAGATTTTTAACACTTTTATGGCTAAGGAAGGTCTGTAACAATAAGCATGACAACAGTTTTCATTCACTGTCATGCCTCAGCCAGGAAGACCAGTTCAGTCTCAGTACAAAAATGTCATGTATAAAACCAGATTCACTCTGTCAAGAATGATATTTGGGATATCCTAACCAAACTCAGGCTATATAAAGCCTGTGTATTCTTTTAGAAAACATTAGGCTAAATTCACTGGTGAAGTAGCTCCAGAGAAGTCAGAGTTATTCCAGAAATAAATTGTCTCTCTATCCTGGAATGATTCATCCTGGAATAACCCTTCACATTATTCTACTTCCAGTATTTATGTGCTCCTGATTGTCTTAACATGCCTCAAAATGTTATGTTGAAAGTTAAAAGTTAGAGAATACATGCTCTCTGGCAGGCAGAATAATGAACTAATAATAGTGGTTAAATATAGCTTCTGCTAGATAGTGGTGAAACACTGACCATGTGTGAGGGTCATGCAGATCCGGAAATCTCTCTGAATAAGAGGTCTGAACAATGAAAGCTGCATGGCAGCTCAGGAGGAAGGTGAATTGAACTCTACTTTCTTGCTCATATGCAGAGATCTACAAGCAACCTGCCTGTAGTAGGAGTTAGTCCCTTGTTTCAGAGCAGTTTTATAAAGTTTAACTTTTTGTTATAAGTAAAACTCTTCCTGCACCCTTTTCATTCACAGTTCCCTAACATCCAGAACAAGCTCTGTTCTGACACCATGAGTCAGTGTGAGTAAAAAGTGGACCAAGGCATGGGATGGACAGGAAATGCATGCTTGTACAGTTGTTTTCATTGGGAGCTCCTTGGCAGCTCCATATAAGTGGTGATTTCTGGGCTGAATAGACTTTTATGTCTGAAATTTACATTTGCATGCCAAAAGCCAAAGTCACTGAAAAGGCCTATGTGTTTTAAAGCATAACCAATCCAAAAGCTAAACTCCATGCTTCCATATTTAGACATATGACCTAGCTGCTTACTATGGGTTTAGAATGGATTACTTTTTTTTTTTTGGCAGTCATGAGTTGGCCTTTTTTCAGAAGTGTTTTAGCCACAGGCTAGTGCTTGTGCTCGATGCCTTCTGCCACCTCAAATTGCATGTGAGATTGAACAGCCTAGATATGTGGAAAGCAATATTACTAACTGAAATGAACAGCTTTGTAAGATACACACATGTGCCTGGAGAGTGTACTGTGTCACATGGTAGTACACAATGATAGAATCATATTGTCACATTATACACTAATGTGGCTATGCTGAAAGACATTTCATGTAGTGAATGTTTAAAATGATCATGATGGATGTAACTGTTGAGAAAAGGAAGAGTTTCGAATGCATTCTTATTTTGTGTCTGTGGAGTCTATTTATATTGAAAAGATTAAACTGTCCCATTTCTATTTAAGTAGGTATCATTTAGGTTTCCTTACATTAACTTAGACTCTGCCAGATACAGACATTAACCTGCTTGCATCTACTCTACTGATGAATGTATGTGCTTATGATCCAGTCTAACTTAAATGGGAGGGAAGGCATTTAATTTATTTCTTACTTCTCCACATAAAAATTTCTCTCATGCAGTTTGTGCATATGCAAGTCTAAGATAGTGGTCCTGTATTGTCCAAGTTGCATCATCATAGCCAGTAGTACCTCTGCATTTCCCTTTAATAGGTGCATAAAGCTAGTCAATTTGTTATTATAAATATAGCCCCTTTACCGAGTTGTTTACAAGCTATCCCAATTTTTGCTGAAGTTCAGACAAATAATTTATCTGCTGGATTCTTCAGTCTGTCTCCTTCCTTTAATTGTTTATGGTTTGTTATTTATGTTGTGTGGTGTGGCACTCAAATTGCATGGCATTGGTTTTACTCCCTGTTTGATTGGGTAACTTTGTGTACGGAAGAAATAATAATGGAGATGCCCCAATATACATTTTCTAACAATTCCTTGTGTGAGAATGTGGGAACCTTTTGTAGTTTGGGAACACATTCACTAATACTGAAAAAGCTACCTGAATCTTTATGAAAAGTGTGAACACAGGAAACGAAACCAAATTCAGCGTTTAGCACCAACCACTATTTCCACTATTACCACTAATAAATATCGTTCACTCTGTACACCCAGCATGCCTGGTAAGTGTTAGGAAAACAAAGTTGCGTTAAAGTTGTCCAAAATGGAGATGAATATCAATTGCAAGGAGGGTGGTGTGGGTTCGAAGTGGATTTCAACAGAACATCTTTTCCCACACTGATTCTCTAACCAGACTACATAACTGCTGCTCCAAAAAGTTACTTAACCCTAGACATACTGAAGTATCTAAAACCTACCACACCAGTAGACAGTGAAACAAGAAAGCATTTTAACTGCAGGTCATCAGCTACAAAATGTTATGTTTCTATCTCGGTAAGCCTTTGGAAACTAGGCAGCTAACAAGTGGTTGTACTGTGGGAGTTAGCTAGTTTCCAGGGCTGTAAATACTAGGTACTTCATTCTCCAGCTGGCCAAACATGTAACCTGTTCCCCATTACAGCATTTCACTGCTTCATTCCCTTAGTCTTCTTTATGGCCAGTTGCAAAGCACCTCTAATCTCTGAGCAGGTGGAGAGTGTCACAGTCTGCACTCCTGGAGCAGAGGACAAGCCAGGGCTTCGTGGCTCAGAGCCAAGAAGACCACTGCACTGAAACTACCCATTTCCTTACAAATTAGGGATGCTTCAAATGGCCAAAACAGGGCTATGGGAGGGAGTAAGCAGCACAGGAAAGAAGAACTACTTACATGTTTGGAAAGGAATCAGTGAAGGACAAAAGATGAGATACTTTGTAACAGAGTATAATTTACTGCTGATAAATGTGTGTTAAGATATTGTTAAGAGTAAAGGAAGTAAAGTTTATAATGTTTAGTTTAGTCACACTCGCACAATTTTAAGAGACTGGGAAGTTTGAATGCTGTAGTAATTCACACTGAACAGCATCAGTTTGGGAAAGGAAGAAAGCTTTAAAATAATATGTCCTTCTACTATCCGCCCCTTCAGAAGTACTGGCGCAAGACAGAACAGATGGGCAAGTCCAGTGGGATAACACTGCCTGAGAGACGGTGACATTCTACTCCTGTTGTTTGATGCCAAAATTTACTATTTTTCTTCTCTCTCGCTGCTGTTTAAGATATGCCATTCTGACAAAAGCAACCTGGCCTTCATGGAAAGGAGAGGAGAAACAAGGAGTTCTTCACTTGCTTCAGTCAGTCAACATGGACCCTGACCAATTCCAGCTTGGGAAAACTAAAATCTTCATCAAAGCTCCAGAGTCTGTGAGTATGACAGATCCTACCTCTTTAAACAGGATAGTGTTAAGCCTTGATAGGTAGCCCAGTAGGCCTGCCCAGATGCTATGCAAGAGGCCTGCAGTGTCAGTTTAGATAGGTTGGGCAGATGACATATAGGTGTTTGTATCCAAAGGCTTAGTGGTCCCTATATAAGGGACATAATAAATAATAAGGGAGCTGAAAAATTATTTTCAAGCAGTGAGCAGGAAGAAGATTTCATAAGCAAGAGAAGGCAGAAGGTAAAGATGCTTTGGTAGAGATTTCTTTTACATTTCACGTGAAGGTTTCATGGCTGTACTTAGGTAGCCATAAATTGTCATAGGAGAGGGAGTCACAGTATATAACCATTGGTCCAAGATAGGAACTTGTCAGTGAAAGAATACTCCTAACTGATAGAGGAAGTTAAGAGAAAACCCTCAAGATATTATGGTGAAGAAATGTTTGTCCGAACATTGTAAAATGCCTGTGACTGAGATCTCACACCAAATATGCATGAGGGGGCTGCAGTTATCCCTAGTTGCTAAACTTTGGTGCACACCTGTTGAAAAATCTTTTCTTCTTTTTAAGTTTATTATTCAGAAAAGTTCAATCTAACTAAGAAAAATGTATCTCATTCACTACCACACATTTATCATCAGTCCTGAGGCAGATTAAGTTTTATGGATGACTGTGCATGGGGACAGGTTTGAAATCAGAGATTACTTTGCTCAGGTAGTACTTTAAGTTCTGTATGCAAGTAAAAGCAGAAACCTTTGCCCTTTTGATTGTTCTATTGATTTTCCTTTTCAGTCTAGACATTCATTTTGTGCTGAATGAAGTACCAGGAATTCAGACACTAAGTGGGCTATGCCTGATCATGTGGAAAAACTGCTGTCTTACACGTAAAAGGAAAAAAAAATTACGGATGTTAGCTGAAAAGGAAAATGATATTTAATGCACTGTTTGTATAAAGTCACAATCACATCATGATCCCAGGCTCCCCCTACACCAGCAATATGACACATTAGAATCTGATCCCTGATCATACACTTGCATCTCCTGTCATGGGTAGTATGGCAGGAAGCACAATTGTTGGGTTTGTGCTTCAGATCCCGTGGCTCCTTTAGTTGAACATCTGCCAGGGGCCATAGTCACAAAACTGAATTACACTACTACAGTAGCTTTGCATTTTGACCAACACACAAATTAGGAATCAAAAAAAGGTATTAGCTCAGTTGCAGTCATAGAATCATAGAAAGTTAGGGTTAGAAGGGACTTCAGGCGGTCATCTAGACTAACCTCCTGCTCAAAGGAAGCCATCCCTAACTAGATCATCCCAGCCAACTGTTGGACATGGAAATTAACTTTTTTGACTTAAACAGACATAATGACATAAAGAGACAATGTAGTGTATCTTGAACCAGGAAAAGTTTCTTTATATTTTTCATTATATTAGACTGGCATCCAGTCTGATTTAGATTTAAAACCAAGTCATATAGCCATATTATCTACTGGAAGATTCAGTAGAAATAATGAGGGAGAAATTCATGGAAGATTCTTGAGAGTTGGCTGAAAATACTGAAAAACATTCACCCTCCTCAATTTTTGAGGTTGGGGGAAGGGGGAGAATCACACTGTTTTTGACAGTGTTTAGCGAAGAATTTGAAACTTTTTTTTTTTTTTTTTTTTTAAGTTAGAATCCTAATTTTCCACTAGGCTGGATGAAAGCAAACATTTTCCGGCTAGGTTTGTATTTCCCAAAATCATTATTCTATAAATTTCATTTTATTAAATTCATTATACTGCTAGGGTCACATTTCTTTTAAAAGAAGGAAAGCTTTTAGAGACTGTCTATTCTTATTTGTTTTGTTCTGGTTTTTGTAGTCCAAGTAAAAAGAATACTATGATGTCACAGAAGAAATAAAATTTGTTTTGCTTTAAGGGTTTGTGAAATAACTTGACTACATAATGAATATTTTTTAAATAATTTTTCTCTGGGAATTTTATTTCACAACTTATTTTATAGTGAGAGCATTTTTTAATCTTAATGTTTATATTGGATGAGGGAGAACATGACTTTGATGGCCTTAAATTACAGCTGATTGGATGTTTTGGTTTGATATGTTGCAATCCATAGGACTGAGCAAAAAAAATAAAAGGCAACATGAGTAGTGTTGCTGTAATCTTAAGTGCACTAGCTATGAGCTTGATCATTCCCCCACTGCAGTTGATTGGAGTTTAGTGATTGATCCTGAGGGCTAAAATCCTATCTAATGTTTGCATGTTTGTGAAGGCAATTTTGTAAGCTTTCTGTATGTGGAAGATTACCAAATCACTGAGAAGTAAGATTTTATGTATGGCAGAAAGCTTTGGTTGTTTATATTTCTATTGCACACCTGAATAAATAACTTCATCTTTATGTATAAAGGCAAGGGAGGCCCTTGTGAAAGTTGTTTTTACTAGATTAAGTTTCCTTTTACTTCAAATCTATGTATGACACTATTTTTACATAGCATTTCTAAGTCTTTACAGGATTTTAGGTGGTAAATTGAAAAAAAAGAGGGGGGCTTTCTAAAGCAAATCCTTTCTGATCTGCACCCTTTATGCATGAAAAATTTGAGCAGCCTTTTACATGTAGCTTTTTAGGTGACTAAAACAGATAATATTGTTTACATTGTTTTTCAGTGATGTCCTTTTGGCAGCTTGAAAAAACTGCCTTTGGTAGTATAACACTCTAGCAAGATATAGTAACCATCAAATGGACAATACAGTTGTGAATTGATCTCAAAGTTAGCTCGATGCTGGGGCTGCTGACAGTCATACTAAGAAACGAGGAAAGAGTTCTCTTACAAAAGTAACAATCCTTTAAACAAAAATTGGAGTGCCATATACTGATGCACTGAAATATAGTCTATCCTATGGCAGTTACAGAAACTGTTCTAATGCAAATACTAAAAAAAACAAGTATGTGAATGTGAATAGATAAGAGCTAGTATTTATTTCACTTCTTGAGTCCGCTATCAAGAATCTCACCGGGTGCTTTTATACAGTGAGTGAGTGAGTGAGTGTGTGTCTGTGTGTCCTGGCCCAGTGTAAAGGTTTGACTGGGGCATAGGCAGCTGGTGTGGGGGAAGGCCCTGGAGGGAACCAGGAGGTCAGCTAGGTGAGGGTACAGTTACTGAGGCATCAGGTTGATGTCTGGATCAATGGAGCATGACATGCAGGACCAGGTCCCCAGAGAGCGGAGAAGGAGCTATGAGAGACATAGTACAAGGTGCAAGCTAAGGGCAGAACCCAGCAGAATCAGAAAACTGGGTGCCGAGTTCCAGGGAAGATCCAAGAGCAGGATCAGTGAAAACCAAAGTCAAAGGCGAGTCAGGATGCAGGGGAATCGGATACAGTAGTGAACACAAGGCTGAGACTGCAGGTGTGCTTAAAAGGGCTGAGTGGGCAGTCACATTAGGCCAGGATCAAGGTCAGATGTGAAAGCTCAAGAGCTTGGCCCAGCCAGGCCTGATTGGTCAGAGGCCCTAACACCCTGAAAACCTTTGCCAAAAGTTTCAGTGAAAGTAACACATTGCCATTAGGTTTTAAGTTGGTGAAACTGGTATTTTACTTCTAAGCAGCATTTCACTGAAAAAATTGCAACAAGCTTTCACTAAAAATATGAAGCTATAGTTGAGGAGATTACATCAGGTTCTTTACGTGGGGATAACAAAGGAGAGACCCAGTTTCTCACATTTGTTATCAGAATATTCAAATCAATGTCAGCATATATATCCTATACTTTTAGAATTGAGTGAGGAGGATTGTTTTATGTTTGTGGGTGGTATCCAGTACTAAAATAGTTGATTATAGGGAGGATGTTCATTTGGCATTGAGGTTTTACATACATGTTTGCATAGGTTTTATCATACTGTGCATGGCTTTGAGATACTAGATAGTCAACTCACAGAAGTAAAGCCAGTTTCTAAAAGGTTTGTGGTAATTTTTCAATATTGAACTTTTGTATCTAATCTCCACATTGGCTGACTTAAGTTCTACATTTCAGTAGAAAAAACACCCTTTCTTCCCATGCCCATTTCAGTACATGCACACAAACACAGAGTCTACAATATAGAAACACTAGGGAGGCATAGCTAATTTTAATTCCCAGCATATCTTCTCTTGTTGCACAGCAGAAGTTTGTGGGAGAGGGGAAGTTGTAACATTTAAAATGTACTTCTTTTGGCATTTCACTAAGTTTATTGATTGTCATCACCTGGAGAACCTCTTGACCCTATCCTGATATGGTTTAAATCTAATGAATAGTTGAGGGTTATGCAATTACATTGTATCTTGACACACATACTGCTGTCCATATCTGTTCTTGGAGTCAAGCTGTGGACTTGGCTCTGTGTCAGCAGTGGAAGCAGCAGGTCAAATCTTAAATCTGGCAAGTAAAATGTAAAGTATGTGTTCCTAATGTCAATCCTTTACTTTTTTTACCCAGATATGAAAGTTACTAGACTGGCTAAATAAGCTGTAGAGCTTTTCATACCAGAATTTTTTTCTTTTTTGCTTTTCTGCCAGAATTCCTGTAATATGCATACATATGAGACCAGAAATTACTGCTCTGATCGCCTAAATCTGACCTGCTACATCAGTGGTTCTCAACCTTGTTAGACTCAAAGCACTGTGTGGAAAATGCCAGCTCTTAGCTTTTACTGATTTTTTGACCAGAGAGAAAAATAAAAGAACAATTCTTCTGTTGCAAAGAAGTCAAAGGGAGTATAACAAGCCAGGATGTTTCTGACACACTGGATTCTTTCTTAAAATCTCTGGGTTTAGCTTGTAAATCATGGCTAGGTGCTACCACACCTGCCCTTGAGTTCAGGTGCTATGCTTTGAAGGGGAGACAAAATTGGAAACACCCTTTCTGCATGAAAAATTTGAGCAACTTTTTACATGTAGCTTTTCAGATGACTAAAACAGAAAGAAGCTTGTGAAAAAAGAGTATTTACATCTTCAGTTTGTTCATCTACATGGCAGGGTATTGTGCTGAGTCAGCTTCACTTGTATTTTTCTACCCTCTCATTTGTTACATTAGATAATCTGATGCATGCTTGTAGGCATCCCTGGGCCCTCCTAGAATATATGCTGTTGTGCCACAGCTATTTTTGTTAAGGGAATGTTTTTTAAAATGGAGGTCCCTGTCTACATTGTAACTTTTAAATAATGTTGTAGCAGCACCACAACCAGTTCTAAACATGGTTTTGTCTGCATATAGCATGATTTAATGCTGTCAGACTGGACCATCTTTGAATGTATCAATCTTGTACGTTATGAAGTTTAGTTATAAATCTGCCATGATAGTTATTGGGTAGTCTCTGGTCAAAATTGAGCAACTATGTATAGGACTCTGTGACCAGTAAAACATATGAGATATGGTGTCTTCACGCAGAATCCTAGAAGGAGCTTTCCATGTTTTCTACAGGAATTCATGACCCACTTATGGATTTTAACAATTTTGCAAGAGGAATATACTTGGCTTTGGCAACAGCCTCCAGTATATTTATTAGAAAATTGAAATAGCTGTACCTAACACAATTATATCAATAAAAATATGTCATGATTTCTATAGTTAATTCCTCAATTTTGGTTCCAGCTCTTTTAGAAGCTATGTCTGGGCAGGAGATGGTATCTAGCCACCTTCTAGTACCTCCTGCATGTAAGGCAGTCTTTGTGCTAGAGCAGGAGTCAGCAAGGTTTTTGGGCAGAGTGCCACAAACACCTGCAACCTCAACTTGTAACACAATGGCATGCCAGGGGCAGACAGCGGAGGAGCCATGAGGAGGCCTAATCCTTGTTGTGGGAACATAGCTCCAGCCCCTTCCCTCCTGTCCAATCTGAGGCACATGTACCAAGCAAAATTTCTTTGCATGCCATGCTCTGGCACCTGTGCCAGGGGTTACCTGTTCTGGAGTGAAACAAATAGATGGTTGGTTAAAAGCAAAACATGGCTTTTTCCAAGCAATCTTAATCCTCAAACTTTGGCTTATTTTACCTCTCTACATGCAGCTGTTTTTGCTGGAAGAGATGAGAGAGCGGAAGTATGATGGATATGCTCGGGCAATCCAGAAGGCCTGGCGGAAATATGCAGCCAAGAAAAAATATGTACAGATGAGAGAAGAAGGTAGGTAATGCTGCGAGAACTAAATGAATTTTTTCAAAGACAGAAATAAAACAAAAAGAACAAGGGAAATGCCTCCCGTTTGCAGTGCAGGCGATTGCACTGCAGTATAAGCTTGGACTTAAGAAGTGCATTCTGCTAGCAAGTTGAAGGGCTGGGGGACAAATGTTAACTAGCATTTTGAAGGGAAGTGGGAAAAGCAGCTTCCTGTGAGTTAAACAGAACCTGGGTAGCCTGGGGCTAGTACAAATTCAGCATTATAGCTGTCATGCTTAATTGCCTTCTAGGGAAATGACACACTCTTAAGTCTGAATGCTTATTACAAGACAAACCTCTTATGCCAGCAAAGGACTTTGAATAGTACTCTGGTGTTGGTATTGTTATCGTGTATTCCAGGGGAAAATATTGCTAAATACAACAGTTGCATGTTTTTAGAGCTATTTTGTCAGAGTCCCAAATCATGTGTTAGAGTATGTTCATGAGTTTAATGACTCCCTTGGTCTTAACTACTGCAACACTCAAGGGATTGGATTCATGTAACCATTTGTGTTAAATTAGAAATGTCCCCCGCACTTAAAACCCCACCAGTTTCAAACATATCTATTGTCCTCATTAATTAGAGTTTAGATTTATCCCAGAGCTTCCCGAATTGTGGAAGTGCTTTCATTTCATTTCTATTAGACAGAAATCAGTATGTTTTAATAGGCCTGACTGAAAGTGCATCCCAGCAGGTAGAAAGGATTAGCAGGGAAACTCATATTTTTGCCCCCTTCTTTCAAACAAATATATTTGTTTTTATTTCCTCCTAATTTGAAACATAATAGTAAGTCCTTTTAGATCTTTTTTTTAGTAAATACCACTAACTAATGACTATTTTGGGTATTCAAGCCTCAGATCTGTTGCTGAACAAGAAAGAAAGGCGACGAAATAGCATTAACAGGAACTTTATTGGGGACTACATAGGCATGGAAGAGCATCCAGAGCTACGTCAGTTTGTGGGCAAGAGAGAAAAGATTGATTTTGCTGATACTGTCACAAAATATGACAGACGATTTAAGGTATGATTAGGGAAAACCCCAGTGATCATGAGTCTAGCCGTGTCTTTTTGGAGCTACCCATTAATGGAACGTCCCATGTGCCAGCCCAGGCCTGCAGTCCTGCTACCCCGCCACCTTGGACCCCTGCTGGCCCTGGCCCCAGGCACTGATGCAGACCCTGCGTTGATGCCTGTCCCCACCACTCACTGCTTCTCACTGCTGCCGCTTCTGCCCACCCACCTGCCCACCAGCCACTCTAGCCCCATATGCCAGTCTCGGCGCTGGCACTCCTGCTACCCCACCTGGGTGCAGGCCCCCGCTGGCCCTGGCTCTGGGCACTGGTGCAGGCCCCGCGCTCCTCACCATCTCCACTGCTTCGACTGGTGAACTCAGGTGGTGGAGCATCCCACAGGAGCAGTGTGGATGTTTGCAAACAGCCGGGAGCAGGGGGGTTTGCAGTCTCCCCACTACATGCCTGACCGGCTGTAAACCCCACCCTGTTCCCGGCCAGCTGCAAAACTGCACCCCCCTCCATGGGACGCTGCACTGCCCCCCCTAGTCTGTGTTCACCAGCCATGCCTGGATTCTCCCCACCCCCACTCGCTGCCACTCAGCACACTTGCTGCTACCGCCCCTACTGCTTCTCCCCGCCTTCTCGCCAAAACTTGCTGATTCCACTGAGTGCAATACCAAAAGTGGCTGAGCGCTCAGTGGAATCAGGTATCAATTTTAAATGAGCGCTATAGTGAAAAAGTACTAATTGAAACCACATTAAATGGGAGTTGCCTGTATGTTATATGCCTATGGAGCATCTTTGTGTTTCTCATTAAATGATCACAGGTGCCTCCACATTTTGTTAGTACCACAAATTTATTTTTTACATTTCAGGGTGTGAAGCGAGACCTTGTCCTCACTCCAAAGTGCATATACTTAATTGGTCGTGAAAAAGTGAAGCAAGGTCCAGAGAGAGGTCAGGTGAAAGAGGTGTTAAAGAGGAAGATTGAAGTGGAAAGAGTTCTTACAGTTTCTCTAAGGTCAGTACCTAGCCAGGGGCTTTTCTCCTGGCAAGGGGGAAAATCCCCTGTAGAAATGGGAAAAAGGAGATGATTTACAAAGGCTGGAATCACATGAGCACTCCTCAGTTAATTAAAAAATTAATGACAACAATAGGACCAGTTCTGGAAACTACAGTTCATTTCCATTTTTGTCAATATGCTAAGTTCAGAAATGCACACACATTTTCTGAGTGCCAGTTAAAGTGTTACTGTCTTTACCAGTAGTTCAGTTTATCAAGTGTTTTCCCAGAAAATCTGTTCCGCAACAGAATTATCAATCACTATAATTAATGTTAATTAGATGCTAATGAGTCTTGATCCAAATTTCCCCTCCCAAGAGTAATATTCAGTGATTTTTAGGTACACAGTGCATGAGCCCTATGCTTCTTGGTGTGCTGCCAGTAAAGCCTGCTGAAATGATGTTTCTACTCTTGCATTTCTATGTCAAGCCTTTAATCCCAGTGGGTTTCTCAGCATTTCTGCTGACTCAGTGCCAAACAAATCCCAGATTGCAGGAAATAGCTTCTGTATCCATATAAAGCTGAGAAACCCACTTCCAGGTGACTAAGTACAAAACAGGAAGAGACTACACATCAGACAAATGGACTTTCATCAAAATCACTTCATCCCTCAAAGAAAGAGAACAGTCTTGCTGTTTTTGCATTTGTTTCCAGTTTGCCACTGATTTAAATTCAGGACACTGGAGTACAAAGCCATCTGTACACAAATTTAATATTAAAAATTGGATGAATTATTTAAAAAAAAAGTATTTCTCCATTGAAGTGTTGCTGCTAGATACTTAAACACAATTTTAAGTACACACTTATAAATCCCTGGCTCATTAGCTCATTTAAAAACTTTTGGATAGACATTATGAGGTGCATAGCAAAGAGCAAAATTAGATTTCTATATTGTTCTTAATTCACAACCCTTTCTAGTTTTCTAGTAGCAGGAAAAGGTGTGTCCATTTTAGAGTGCTCTCAAGCCTTGCATAGTGGTCTTGTTCTGTATTGATTTAGGAAAATAACATTAAATGGGATAAGAAACAAGCAACAAAAATCATTATTCGTCCACTATGGAGAATTGGAGAACTCAGGTGGCAAGAATTAAAATTTTCCTTGAGATTCTCAATAGATTGTTTACTGAATTCATTAAATCTTCCTGCAGCAATTTTAATGCCTATATGTTTGCATGTATGTAAAACTAACACCAAATATTAATGCACAAAAAATGCCGGGCCTAATTTTTCAGAGATGCCAAGTTCAACACTTGTTGAGATTTTAATAAAAGTTTTTCATATTTTTAATTCTTTCATACATAGGTTTTCAAAACAAAATTAATCTTTCTCAGCCTTAAATATTCCACATCCTTTTAAAATAATTTGATCACTGAGCCAACTTTGAAATGAATCTGAAATTTTCTCCTATTTTTTATATATATATATATATTTCAAATGTTTCAATACTTGTATAGATTATAGTCTTCCTTCAATATGTGGTAATTTAATAGGGATACCAAAAAAGAGTGTGAGTGTATGTTTATACAGGGGTACAGAGAGAGAGAAAAAAAGATAATAATCTATTTTTCAGATACTAGTTTACCTAAGCAACTGTTATCTCAACAATATATTATCATCTCTATAATATACTAGATTAGATCATGTTTTTATACAATTTAAAGGCATAGTAGCTTGCAGAAGGTCAACTCAAGTTAACAGGAGATACGATACTACATACATTTATGATGAGGTGAGGACCATCCAGTTAAAGCAACAGGGGGCATTTTAGTTAAGCCCAATGTAATTATACTAGAAAAGTGTTAACATCATGGTTATTTATGTGGCTTTGTACAGTTGCAAAATAGACTTTATCCAAAATATGAGGCTGCTTCCCAGGCTCTTGTTAAAATGCCACAGTGTCTTTAATGACTGTGAATAAATTGGGTTTTACAGTTCACCTAGAGAGCAGTACAGTGCTATCAACACTATAAATAAGAGGGCTTCCTACTCAATTCATCAAGAAGGGCACCACCTACTGAACCACCAGCACTGCTTCCTACTGCACGTGTACTTCACTTAACAGTCTCTCTCAGTGTTGCTTTATTTGGCATGGTCATAGGTCATACTTTTGCTCTGTTTGTAAAACTTTCACTCCTATACTGGTTATAAATTACATGAGTTTTTTTAAATGCATCTTTTCACACATCATCTTCCCCATGATAAGAAAGCTCAGTGCTTCAGTGTTTGGGGGGTGGGGTGAGACAGGAGCGGGAGGACAGGAATCAGAGGGAAGTTGTAAGGCTGGGGAAGTATATGGAAGCAGATGGAAATTTAGCTCTTAACAAGGAATGACATCGAAGGAAATGGCAATGTTGGCACTTGTATCATAAATTATTCCAAGAGCTCCTACAGCACGCAGATAGGTTCTCTTCCCGTTCAGTGTGGAAGACACCTAAAAAAACCTGCTTAAAAGTTTGTAGGGAAGAAAGTGCAGCCCATAGCAACCAGATAGAAAATGAACACCAGAGGACTGCGGCTGGTTGCCTGTCCCAAATTTAAAGGGACAGCTGTCAGGTAAGCATGCTGGGAAAGGAAAGGTATAAAAAGGCATGCCCAAAGAGGTAAGTTCATCATAGCCAGATTACCAAGAAGTAGGTGGTTGTAACAGTGAGTAAACTCAATTCTGCCACTATTACCTGCATGAAAGAGCATTTGCATTCAGAAACAGGAGACCTGGGTACTGATTATTTAACCTAAATCAGGGGTTTTCTATCTTTTTTTGATCGGGAGGTACCCTCAGCAGCTGGTTGATGAGCAGGGGAGGGGGTCCTGGAAGTGCCGGTGGCTTCGTGCTGCTGCTGCATACCCCCGGGTTGTTTCATACGCAAAGGACTTCCATGACAGTCTGTGTGTACCCCTGGCTGAAAACCCCTAACCTAACTAGTTCTATTTTGATAAGTTATGATATGCTGAAGTAATAAATATCTAGATCTGTTAGACATCAGTGACTTTTCCTTTAAGGCTTACAACCTCATGTGCCTACTAGAGAAAAGAAGCCATTCCTTGCTGACAACCATCTAATTTGAACTTCCCTTTCACCTGGCTGCAGAGAAGCCTGGCTTGCCCCTGCTTTCGGCTGCAGTGACTAAGACACATGGATGTTTACGCTGCTGAATACGCTGCCAGCAGCTACCTCTAATAAACTATCATCTAAAAAGCAGCCGTTCTTAATAAATGTTAACTCAAAACCTAACAGGATTTCAACTGTTGAAAGCTTAATGAATAGTTTTTCTCTTCAAAGAACTGCAGACTAAGGCCTCCTCTTTTGCTTAGTATGTGACATATAACATGCTGAGAAGAGATTTAAACAGTAAAACAGTGTTTTCTAAAGTCATTAGTCAGAGCAGGAGATAAAAGATGCCAGTAATCAAAGCCACAGGCTGGTTTGGGTGCCTTTAAAAACTGTATGCAACTGCTAACATCTGTAAGAAATTGCAGGCCAAACCCATGAGTAAGGCAGCGGACAGATCCAAGGATAAGTTTGAATCTGAGCGGGTGAACAAATATATCTGCAAGCTTTTGTAAGTGGCTGTATGCCTGTAACCAGAATAATGCCAAGAGGGTTGAGGGGATGCTTTTTGATAATGATATAAGACTTTTCTAATGATTTTTCATTCATTCTGCACGCTAAAGCAGGGGTGTCCTACACATTCAGACTTGCAGGTGTATCAGGCTCATGGACCACCTTCCCCACCCCATGCCAGATCCAGTTCCAGCTCTGATTGGTTTGATGCCAGTCATATGCAACCAGCTAGAGTTTGGGACGCAAGCGCGACCAGCCAGAATGGGTGCTAGATTTGGCATATGGGGCACTCATGGCCCCACTCCCCCCACCCCCAGCATGCCAGATCCAGTACCCATTCCAGCTAGTCCAGGTGATCCACATGCACCACAGATCCTGAGCCAGCTGGAGCCAGTGCTGCATGCATTGGTTTGAGGACATACACGCAGGGCCAGTCCGATGCGTGCCACATGAGTGAACTGTGAGACCCAGGGACAGCACCAGGGCCAGATAAGAGGGCTCTGTGGGCTGAATCTGGCTCATGGGCTGTGTGTCTTTGACACCCTACTATAAAGTAAAGCTTTTCAGTTATGCCTATGTGGGGCTGGGGGGTATAGAACAGGTTGTAACAAATTGAACACCCTTTTCCTCACTTCTGTCCCTGGTTGTGCATGTAGCCCCAATATCCATGCCCTCATGTTTTAATTTGCTGGAATATTTTATAAAAAATACAGGTGAATTAGAGCAACAGATGCCATCCCTTAAGAAAAAGGACTGCTAGGATCTTTTCCCAGTTTTCTGCAAAAAGCTTCATTTCCTAGCTGCAAGATGGGATATTAAATTAATGCTAAAACTGGCATGTATCAGAGATGCAACAGGTGCTTGCAATAAATAAGATAGTAGAGAGACTTTGACTTCAGCTGTACTGTAGCAGAGTAAACTCTACAAAAGGGACAGCTGTAATGTAATGCTAATCATTACATTTTCTTCAAGGAATCATTATAACAAAATCTTTGTTCAAAAAAAAGGAAAGAAGAGACTAGGACCCAGTTTGAGTGGTATAAATCAACACAGCGCAAATTAAGTCAGTAACTAGGGACCTACCTAATTTGAGGTGGCTGCCTGCCTGCCTGCCTGCCAATTTTGTAGGCAGAACTTGGATTCTGGCAGCCATTTTGCAAGAAGAGCATGGCACACCCCTCTGCTCCACCCCACACTTCTGATTGGCCAAAAGACCCTAGTGGTTTGTCCCTCACCACTGATTGGTTGTGAGAGCAGCATATCATGTAGCCCTGCCTCTCCCTGCTGATTGGTGGAGAGGGGCAGGGCCACATAATAGGCCACCCTCACAGCTAGTCAGTGGCAAGGGGTAGCAGCCATCAAGCTGCCCACCTTGATGAGCCCTCTCTGGGAGCTAGGATTTTATTTTCAGTAAGTTTTTTTTTCCTGTGGGTTTTGTGGGCACTGCCCGCTTCTATGAAATCATGATTTCTGTAGGTCTCTATCAATAATACAATAATAAATATGCTGAATACTGATGTTTGATGCACCAGTAATTAACTCAGTCTGTGAAGTGCTGGAAGGTAAGGATTTTGGTTCATTTTAACATAGAGAAATGTGGGGCAGACAGGATCAGGCGGTATCTCAGTGGTTCAGCTCAGAAGTTACTGGTTTGGTGACCCATACTTAGTCTTAGATTTGTGTAACAAGATGCCACTAAATATAAACAAGAAGTATTAAAGCTGTTAAGGTGGAAACAGTATTATACCTGTTTTGGTGACTAAGGTTCGTGGCAGACATTCACCTAAAAAAGCCATGGGGTCTGATATGCAATCCTGATCAGCACACAAGCGTAGCGTGAAGCACAACTGTGGCACTGGGACCATGATGCCAGGCTCCCCCTGCACCTGAATTGGGGAGCCAGGTAGCTGATCCCTGCTTCCAGCCTCAGGAGCATATCAGAATTGAGGGCTCCAATGTGCCCCTGTGGCTGGAATGGCAGCTAATTGGGGCTCCCAGAATTAGGGGCACATTGAAGCCCTTGACTCTGATGCACCCCCAAGTTTGGGAGCAGGAGTCAAGCCTTGACTGGAGCCTGGCCACATGTGCAATTTGAGACATCCTGGGATATAGTCACAACATTATTATGCATATTTTGTGTAATAACTTTGTGGCTTATTTTTTATTTTATTGCACAATTAATTGCATTAACGTGTGGCAACATTACTACTTAAGATGTTATTAGCTGATTAATCTGCCAGGGTCCTTAAAATTACAAGAAAGTATTTGCCCCTCTGAGGACTGCAGAAGGATGCAGAATCATCCCAGTTCTGCAGGCTGTGACTTCAGCAAGATACCTGTATATTGGCCAGTACCAATGTCCTAATATTAACCAGCCATATCAGCCAATACTGATCCGATTGCCGATATGCAGCCTGGCAGCTTGGAGAGCAGTGTCCAGCCAGTAAGTCTGTGGTGGGGAAGGGGAGTTGGGGAGAGAAAGGGCATGGGGGAGGCAGATGAAAGCTCCCCTGCAGTGAGGGAGTAGGGCTGGGACAGAGATAGGGACTGCCCAGCTGGGGGTGGGGGTGGTGTGGGATGGAGCCACAGGCAGCTCATCCAAGGGGGAAACTCCCATCACTGCATGCACCCTTGGGGGAGGCACAGGGGGATGTGCCCCTCAGAGTTGTACGTGGGGTGAGGGCCAAGAGATGTGCCTGCCTCTTCCTAGCAGGGAGGATGGGCCGGGGCTGTGCTTGGAGTAGGCAGGGTTGGGCAGTTGGCAGCAGCACTGGGAGTGGGGCTATGGGATGGGCTGCAGCCACCCCATAGGCACCCTGTGAGCCCTTCCTCCCCCTCCAACGCAGCTGCTCCCACCCCAAGCACAGCCCCAGCCGAGCCCCCACTGGGAAGAGGCCGGTGTGGTCTCCAGCCTGCAGAGGGAGCCCACCCTTGCACAAATCTGGGGGGCACATGCCGCTGTGCCTCCTCCAGAGGTGTACACAGCAGTGGGAACTAGAGATTCATACCCCACCCTGGATGAGCCACCCACAGAACCATCCCGCACCCTGCTGTGCCCTGGCTGGGCAGTGCCTGCTCCAGCCCTACTCCCTCCCTGACCATGGAGGCCCTGATCAGGCCCCACCAACATACCCCTTCCCTACCACAGACTTACTGGCTGGACACTGCTCTCCAAGCTGCCACACTGCATTCCTAGCTGCATGCATGCTGCAGTTGCACATATCTACGTTGCATTTATTAGTGAAATTATTGGCCACATAGCCAAAAATGCCAATTGCCAATAATATCAATTATTCTTTTATTGGTGCCAATACAATATGGACTGATATATCAATGTATCTCTACTGTATGTGTCTGAATGAAGCAGCATGCAAGAGCTGCACCTGGTTTAAGTCAGCATGTTTCACTAATGGCAATGGAGGAGGACTCTTGAAGTCCAAGGCAAAGCAGCATAGGACTGGGAACCTTCATTTAAAATGTATTTGTTTTTTTCTATTAGCTTGAGTTTCAGTCTCATTTGAAGAAGTTTGTTTTCAGTGTTTTAATTAAACTTTACACAGCATACTACAAATTCAGTTTTAATCACCAGCTTTGCTGTTGTTAAGGATATGAGCTTTTAATTGTAGCCCTTGTTCCCATTTCATAAAACAATAATTAACTTAAACCAACTAATTCACAGTCAGATATCTCATATGGGTATTCCATTATCAGCAGTACACACAAAAATCCATCACCTAAAAAACAGAGTTAAGTTATTTATTCTTCATTATTATTATTTTTTAAAGTCATGATGATTGCCTTTCAAATTCTATTAAAGCACAAGAATGTTTTTGTTGTCTGAATGATTTGTGGTCCAATTTCTTTACAGCACACTTCAGGACGATATGTTCATTCTGCATGAGCAGGAATATGATAGTTTGCTTGAATCCATCTTCAAAACAGAATTTTTAAGCCTTTTATCTAAGCGATATGAGGAGAAAACACAAAGGAAACTACCTCTGAAATTTAGCAATACGTGAGTAATGGTTTGCACAATGGATTTTAAAGAGAAATTAAAAGTATATGTTTCTTTTTGCTGCTTCATTTTGGGTTCAAGGAATGGGTTTATGTAAATATCAGATTCTCAGCTCCCTATCCCATCCTCTGGTACAGAACTAGTGGCAGGGGAGAAGCCAAGCATATAGGCTGCTTACAGACATGAAAAAACCCCCAAAAGCCCTTTACTGAAAGAGGAAGTGCATTAGTTTTACTCGGCTGCCCAGTGTCTGTATAGATCAGGCACTTCAGCAAGATTTTTGGCTCTTTTATCTAATACCTGATTCAGTTGTCTGTTAGATAAAAGTGCCCAAGAGGCCCACTGAAGCACCCGATCTATACAGACCTTGGGCAAGCCAGGTCAAACTAACGCAGTGCCTCTTCTGGACATGCACTGTGTTTGGTGTGGGGGTGCACCAAGCTTAAAGCACTGGGTGGTTGTTCTTTTCATATTTGTCTGTAGCTATAAATATCTATGTATGCATGTGCTGATCAAGTCAGAGGACTTCCTTAGCTAGGTAGAATAATAGCTTAGGGCCAACCACGGATAACCTCCCAAATCTCATTCTCTGTGTGCAGTGGCACCTTAATGCTGCAAAACCAACTGCTCCATTTACTGAGACAGGGATCAAGCTGCAGAGACATGACACCAGGGAAAGTCCCATCCCAGCATGCTGCAGCAGAGGGTGTATGTGTGTGTCTGTGCACGCATGCGCACACAGCGAGTATCAGGCCAGTCACTGCACACCTATGTGGATTGCTATTCAAACCTTTCCTCCTTTGAAGGACAGGGCAATAGTAACTCAGAGTAGCTGTGTAATGTTTTATATTCTGAGAAGGGAAGATACTCTCCAGCTTCATTGATATTAAGCTAGAACTACAGAAAGGGTAGTGATAGATGTGATATTTGTGCCTAGAAAAGGCTATTGTAGGTGGCTGTTTGAAAGACAGAACAGAGGCCTGCAAGTTGGGAGGTAGGAGGGTAGTGTCCTGAGGTAAGTCAAAGGCAAACAGCAAACATGAAGAAGTTTTCAGTTTACACAGAGATTTTGAATGGATTTGGGGACAGTTTTCTCTATCTTACACCTGCATTTTTGCTGTAAGGGCCTGTTGGAAACCATAAAGTGTGCACTTGCCAATACTCCTACATTGTAAATAGATTAGTGAAACTGAGCCTGGGACTTGCATGTTTACTTTATTCCCTCCAGAGAAGTGTAAGAAGTACGTGAGAGAAAAAAGGAGATTATTATTTTAGTTTGACAGTCACAAGTGTGCAGGGAGACCTACAAAATACTCCACATATTCCTACAGATTGGGAATTCAGAGCCAATACCAGTGACAGTTTGGGCTTTGCCAGTATTAAATGCAATGAATAAGAACTGAGGGTTTGCCAAAATCAAACATGACTTACTTAGCTGTCCAGCCTGTCTGTATATTGCATAAATATGCATTTCCAGATGTAAGCTGCAAAAGATATATAAATTTTGACAGCCATGTTTGTTTACCAAGGAAGACACTAGTGCACCTGCGAAATACAGACTGAGTACCTGTATATTATCCACAGCAACTGGGATTTCATGTGTACATTAAGTAATTTGCATAAGCCACAATTAGTTAAGAAGCATGACCTCCTTTAGATGTGTTTGGTTTATGGTAGGCACATCAGCTGCTCAGGCTTTTTAACATGCAGCCTCAAAGCTTATAGCACCTTTGAGAGCATCTTGTTTATGCAGGTTCCCTGTGAAAAGTTAAATGTCAAATAACATAAAGGAACAGCAAGATTCAGTCTGGTTTTTTTGTCAGTCTGTTTACTCTGGATGTACTTTTCTCAGCTCTCGGGGGCCCTATTAGGTTTTCTTAATTACAAGGTATTTAATGAATAGTGATGGACTCTTCTGTTGTATGTGAGTGCTTCTTTTTTCCCCTACATCCATACGTTTGTAATAGACTTGATGTAAAGCTGAAAAAGGAGACATGGGGACCATGGAGTGCTGGTGGTTCTCGCCAAGTGCAATTTATGCAAGGCCAAGGAGATTTGGCTATTCTCAAGCCAAGTAACAAGGTGCTACAGGTCAGCATTGGACCAGGGCTACCAAAGAATTCCCGTAAGTATTCATTTCCCTTTGACTGGCCTGCTGAACCAATCTCTCTTTCCTGTCCACCATGTACACTATCTTCTTCATTGTTTCTCTGAAGCATTCACAGAAAGAATGGTAACAGACTTAAATGGTATAACAAATGTCTATCCTCAGGCTGTTCCCTGTCTCCTTCAGCAGCACACAGTGACTGTTGGTGGAAACGTGTAAAATGTATGGCCTTGACATTTCAGTAATCTGGTCCTTTAGCATAAAGAGTATACACAGCACATCAGCCATTTATTTAGGGCAGGATCATCCTCACCACCTCTGAACATTTCCCATATAGCTAGCTCATAGAGAGGCCTTTGAAAGTTGGGAATGGGGGTGTGCAGCATTAAGAGAGGGGGCAGGCTGGGATAGGAGAAGCCTCTTCTGTATTGCATGCCAATCTTCTGGTGCCATCTCCTCAGGTTAAGGAAAAGTCACAGATGTACCAGAAATATATTTCTTTTTAAAAGTCTGAATTTCAAGTATAAACAGATGCCAGGCCTGTTCTAAGTGTAGCAAAAGATTGAACAGCATGACAGGTTTCAGAAACTTAACTTGAGTTCCTACTAAAGAACTAGGTCCAAACCAGATTTAACTTTTTCCTGGTGTACACCTTTCAGTCTCTTATGCCCAGTAATACATGCACAATTTTCTTAACAGCACTGCAATTAAAAACAGAAGAGTTTTTAGCCATGATATGTCTGCTTTGGGCTTTGTGTTATTCCTGTGGGGCAAAGGTGCCAAAAAGCAAGCCATCTGGGATCTATCTTGGGATGGCAGAGTTTCCTGGTGACACAGGCCCAGAGTTACCCACTTGCATAGTGGATATCTTCTTGGCAAAAATGTGTGGTCAGAGCACCACTGTTCCCACTATTCTTAACTTCCTAAATAGCCCCTACTGGCATATGGACACTACTTAGAGCTGCCAGACCGTGAATTGGACCACAGCTGGGTGGGTGGAATTGTAAATGTGGTGTTAAGTCACCTTTGCCAATCCTTCAGGTTCTGAGCAAAGTTTAACCTTGGCCAAGATCTGCGATTCAGACCCTGAGTTTCAAATACTCTTCCCCCAATCATAAATGGGGAGCTGGACTTATGAAATAAATACTGCGCAGAAAATAGCAATCAGACAGAATAGTGTGTGTTTCTTTTAGGTCCCACTAGACGGAACATTACACAAAGTAGAGGGAATTTCGGTAGGACTCAAACTCAGAATTACCCAATGAGGGCTGCTCCACCTCCCCCAGGTAAGTTTTCAACCTCTTTAACTAAAGTACTCCACACTTAATCTGG
>JAGPOW010003364.1:26992876-27004582 GCA_030014935.1 Caiman crocodilus | reverse complement strand
GGAAGTGGGGGAGGGGGTGTCTGAATACTTTGCACTGGTTTTTTCTCCCCCCACTTCATAAAATATCTGTGAAATCACCATAATTGCAGTAGGCTCTGTATCAAATCAGCCTTTGGGGTCAAGTAGTATTCAGCTAGAGATATCACATTTCAGCTGTCAGATGCCAGTATGTACAGCTACTTGCTGCACAACAATCAACTACAACCAATTCCATGCCCCTTTCCACTTTACAGTTTAGTACCAAATATATACACACAGCACTGGCCTAGACAGCACTCAGCAAAGTCTCTGTGCTTTCAAATACCAGAAACAATAGAAAGTGATTTATGCCTCATAATGCCGTCCTGTTATGCAACAGGTTTTTATGCACTGAATGCTGATTCATGTTAGCTGTGCCAGTAAGTGGCATGCAGAGTTTAAACCCAGACTGAAGTCATCTTTTATTTTTTCTTAGGCCATTACCAGTAAGGTTTGTTTAGACTCTCAACCCGCAGCACTATTCCACTGACCTAATACTGCCCACGAGCTCTGTAGATACTGCTCCCTTTCTGAGGCACTCATTTTAAACAAGTACAGTGTGAAGAGAAAATTGCAGATTTGAAACATTATGCTGTTCACCCAGTTAAATGGTAACAGTAAGACAATTGCTACAGTTCTGACACAGGCAAGATGGCTGAGGTACAAGTCTTGGACCGAGGACATCATGGAATTGTTTCCCAAGATGTTGACTTACTTGGTACTAATTAAGCAGCAGGATACTTGCACTGCTGTCATTAAAACTGGCTTCACTAAATAGATTTACAATCCACTACTTTTACTTCTGATAAGATAGTAAATATTTATTCGGGGGTGAGTGAAATATGAAAAGTCAGCCAAAGAGGACTTTGTTTATTTATAATAATATTTTTAAACACTTCACATCCACAGTTTTAAAGATGCTGGAATACAAAAGGCATGTACATTGGGATTATTCACTGTGCTGTCCTTTAGATAAAAAAAAAACAAAAAGAAGAAATTTTAAAATAATTTCCCTGTGAATGTGTCCTTTTACAGTAGCTGAGGAAGTGAGCACAGGCTCATGAAAATGTATGCATCTCTGATTTAGTTAGTCTATAAGATGCAGTCTACCCTGCCTTTTGCCTAACACTTAAAAGCCACTTACTGTTCATATTACTGAGTTTGTGTTAATATGGTGATACAGGTTCAAGAAAACATCCTTTTTAGGAAAGCTACCGCTTTGAGAGAGCGTCCCAAAACAGTCAAAACTTACAGATTGAAAGTTTACAAAGAGGTTAAGGGAATTAGTTCCATGGAAATAAATATAGTTCTAGTCCACCTTATTTCCAACCAGTGTCATCCAGTCATGTTAGTTATTTAAGACGGTGGTTCCCTGACTTTTGGAACCAATGGAAGACTGCCAACCTTATAAATGTCTTGTGGACTACCTTGACTTTTATTAGAATCATAGAAGGACAGAGTATCATGTATATGTTAATTTATACAGCCATAAACAGGTAATTCCCTTTTATCTAGGGGTCAGAAACGATGCAATATGATTCTTGTATGTATAAAGGTTAGATACAGGATTAGGAATAAACTGTGGGACTTAACCTACTACCCTAGTCCCTGGTGCTGAAGATGCAACCATCTTTCAGAGAGCCAAGTCTGGGACCAGCAGCACTTGTCCCTAGTTCTGGTTCCAGTTATGGTAATCGCTCTGTTGTGGTACTGTGGGTAGAAGTGGAGCAACCAAGTACAGCTTTGTTCATGCTTTACTGAGAGGAAGATCTCATTAGCTGAAATGAGTGTAGTGTCATGTGAATTTGACTATTTTGCTTCCACCCCCTGACCTGAAAGCAGCTTAGCACGTTCCCACAATGCCCAGCAGGATTTTGCGGGATCTTCTCAGAAGATGCAGCAGGATGCTTCCTGGTGTCAGTCAGAGCTAAGTTTTAAAATTTAGAACAAAAGTCCAATTTCAGAGTCCTCAGAGTCTCTAAGACACAGCCTTTAAATGTGGGACTATCTTAGAGAATCCAGCCTGCTTGGTTGCTTTGGGCACTGAAGCTTGTAAAATATCATTAATAAGCCAGTGTTTTCCAGATTTGCAGTAAGCTCTTCCAGAACCCAGGGATCAGAGGAAGCAATAATTAATGGACTCCCCTTTCCATATAGCCATTCATTGTTCTAGTAGTTCGGCTGGCTACTGCCTCTTACCGTGAGGAGGAACAGGAGAGAATTGGGGAGAGAGTCTAAGTCATGGCAGACCTTGTTTTTCTCTCATTGAATTCAGTGGGAGTTCTGGCATGTAAGGAATGCAGGATTTTGCTCATAAGCTGCAGTGAGCTCAGAGGTGGGTGGCTGCAAGTTTTAAATTCGTGTCTGGAGACAAGGGTTCTGCACAGTGTGTTCAGTGCTGCATAATGTTGTTTCAGAGACAGAAAACAAGAGCACAGCTATATTTCACACTAAATCACACCTATAACTCATCATGCTGTACAGGACAACACTGAAATGAGATTTAAAATGTGAACAATCAGTTCAACATTATGAGAAATACTGTATATATAATATGTATGTATGTAATAAACAAGTTTTGGATGGCAAACAAGTTTCAGAAGTTCCTTTGCACAGTTATAGTAAACTCTTACATTTGGTTTATTGTCATCCTTATTGCCTTCAAAATTCAGAACAGGAGCCTCTGTTTGAGCTATTGAAGTAGAAGCAAGGATCTGCACACATCTTTTTTAGTATTCCTGTCAAACAGGCAAATATTTATAGCTATGTAGTTGTATGTTACTTTGAGCAAGGAGTTCAGAAGACCATGACCCTGAGATGTTTTCTTTGGAACTGGGTCTGTGCTTAGACCAAACTTCTGAATTCTAGCTGAATTTAGCTTTGAGTTTCTTAAATTGAGTTGCCAACACAAATTGTACCCAGAGAAAGGAGACCGCATTTGGAAAAGTTAATATCCTCAAGGTTATACTCCCTGTGCTTATGGTTTGTTTGTTTTTTCTTCTCTAGGTCATCATCAAAATGGAGTGATAAGAACCATGCCATTTATACCACATCCCCAAGTTCCAGCAAATCAACGAGCCGGTCAGAAGAATCTGCATACAAGCATGGCATGCCCACCTTTACCACGGCCACTTTCAGGGGGATCAGGCAAAATTTCACATCAGCCACAAAGCCTGGATTTCCTTAAGGTGCCGGATCAAGGAGTTGCTGGGTAAGGTTTTACTAATGCCACGGCGCTGTAGATTTTAGTAGAGGAGGGAATCTGATCCTGTTAGATGATCCTAATATCATGGTGAAGGATGCACATTAATAGGACTTAAGCCAAATGGGCAATTAGAATTGTTAGTTACTTTGGGGAAGTTACCTATTAGTGAATCAAAACTGAAATAAACATTTCTCAGTATTTCCTTCATAATTTACTGGATTAGTGATGCCTTGTACATGATAAAGATAAGACAGTACCAAAGTACATTTGCTAATACTTGAGCTGGATATGATTAAAGTACGAAAGAAAAATAACAAAAAGCGATTTCCAGGTTACTTTTGGTGTCAAATGTAACAGAAAATAGCTCAGAGTTGCTTTTTTCCCCTATAATCTGTTACTATGACAACTATTCATGCTCTAGGGAAACATTTCCTTTGCTTTGTCATGTTGCTGAGGTTTATGAGCTGAAATCAGTAAGAGTTCTTTTGTTCCCAGTTAATAACAAGCCCTTCCAAATAATGCAAGTCCTTATCCAAACTCAGCTTGTTGGCTGATGTCTACTGATGGCCTATGTAAGTGGGGACCAACCTTTTTGCTGGGTGCCACAAATTAGCTCTGCATCCTTCCAGAGTGTCCCTTCTATCCCCTTCCCCAGCCCAATCTGCTGCACTGCCTTCTGCTCCCTGCCATATCTGATGCTGTGCTGCCTGTCCTCCCTGATTCCAGTGTATCCCACATGGAGGCTGCCTGTACCATTAATGGCACTTGTGCCAGAGGTTGGCCACCCCTTACCTTTGGGCTGTACCTGCTTCCCACTGGAAAGGTGTCAGTATCAGCAGCCCCACAACTGGCAGAGAGAGAGAGAGTAGAGAGACCAGGGCTAAATGTGTCCTGGAAAATGAACTGTGTTCTCAACTCTACATGGACTCCCCAAGTCATGGCTGAAATATGGTGGTCCAGCCTGGGGCAAGCAAGCTTAGCAGTTTCTTAGGCTGTCACTGACATATGGATCTGCAAATGATTTCAGGCTCTGGGATAACCATCGAGTACTTTCCCAAGTACTACAATTTCTTAATGTAATATATAGTTAAAGACAATATATGTGCAGTCATTGCAATCTAATACAGTCATTATTACACTGACTGCATAAAAATTCCTCCTTTCTAACTAAGATTTCTCTTCCGCTTTTGTAGATTAGCAGAGCTTTGCTTTAGTGGGAATTTGGACGCCACTTAATTGTCAGAATCAAAAGCGGTTGCATATTCAGTTATTCTAGAAAAACACTGTTCATCTTTCATAAGCAATTCTCACTTCTTGCATTTAGCTCCCTATCCAGTATAGCGAGGGAAAGGGTTTCACCAAGAATCCAGATTCATCTGGCTGAGATCTAGATGTTCCAGAATACAGTATAATAGGATTAATGTGGCTTGTGTGAGTAAAAGTAAAATCTGCTCTGAAGTCAGGATTAATTATCATGCTTAGGGATGGTTTTTGGTTCAGGCTTTACTTTGCAGGCTGTGACCTATTAAAATAAACAGACATTGAGTACACCCTGCTGGCGTCTTGCTGATTAAAACAGGTGCGTTCTGATCATCATTCTGTTTCGCCCCATGAGATACGTGATGCTTACTTAAAACAGGTGAGGGCAGAAGCAAGCTTTGTTCAGCTGAGGGCACCACTGGCAACTTTCTAACACGTAGTGGTTAGGCCCAAATTATAAAAAAGGAAGCTATTGTAAGCACCCCAATGTTTAGCATGACTGAATGAGGCTCAGAAATTACACCATCAAAGATCACCATTCAGAATAGCAACACAGAGCATGTTATGGGATTATTTTGAAATACAGTTTACTTCTGTATTAAGATAAGGGGTAGTCACAGGAAAAGTTTGATCACACACTGGTAGGTTTTCTGGCAGTGTTACAGCAGGGGTGGGCAAAATGTGGCCCGGGGGCCAGATGCGGCCCGCCAGGCTGTTCTATCCAGCCTGCAGGGCCCCTAAAAAATTTAGAAAATTAATATTATCTGCCCTGAGCTGCCTGTCATACGGCCCTCGATGGCTTGCCGAAACTCAGTAAGTGGCCCTCTGCCCAAAATAATTGCCTGTCCCTGTGTTACAGTGTGGGGCATCGTGTCTCAACAGTACCTCTGACCTACATTCTCTGCCTGTTTCTTCTGTTCATTGCAACTCTTGCAAGGAATCTGTATTGCCCCATCCTTTCCTTTAGGCAAAGGCTTTTTATGATTTCACTGGTAAATATTCCAGAACAACTGGCATATTTCGGATGACTGCACCTAGGATTTCTAGCCCACCGTAGCCTGAAGCTCCATCACGAAGCAAAAAGGGTCAGAGATCATGAAGTTTACAATTCCCCAGGGAGGATGGCACAGAGGAGAGCAAGTTCACTGTTTTCCAGGGTGGAATTGGCTGTTGCTTCATTGACTGTCACCTCGGAAAGGGGATGTACTGTCATTTTTAATGTAGTTTGAGTTTCAGTCTTTGCCTATTTGAAAATTATGAAGTGTCACTCATTCAGTCTGAAGTACTATGGAATGAGGGGTACTATGTTAACTTAAAGACATATTTAAGCAAGACCATGGGTAAATAAAGACCACTGCCATCACAGTCAATTTCTTTTCATCTCATCCACTTCCTGGCTTCTCTTTCCCCAAACAGTCCTTTGAGTGGATACTTAATCTTTCCCTCAAGTGGGAGAAGTCATCTAGCCAGGCCCACCACAGCAAAAAGCCAGCTGGCAGCAATTAGCTTATGTTGCACCACTGCTCCAAGTGACTCACTGCTGAGTCTAAGCCCTCACTGACCACAGCAGCTGGATCCCAAGTATCGCCCAAAGGTGGAAGTAAAAACAAAGTCACCACCATACAAGGAAGTCTGCTAAAGGAGGGCTGGATGTCACATGCTAGTAGCGGTCCTTCTGCTTCATCCCACACCAGCTACTCTTATGAAGTCACACAGTTGTGTTAACTTCAGCATTTCCTTTGCTACTCTATAAGCAGATTTTTAAAACTCGGCCATAACATTTTTCTGCCAGGCTGTAATTGGTCAGTCAAGTTTTTAACCTGACAGTGAGTCACTTTGCAAGATATATTAGTTTATGTACTAAAAATACTTTGGCAGAAATGCTGATTTGCCCAGTCTCTAGTCATCTGTTCACTGTGACATCCCATCACATTGCCTTCAGTCTGGGACATCATCCAGGGAGTGGCTTCCAATTCACTCCTCTCAAATTCAAGGCAAGTGTCTAATGCAACATGTTCTTCAGAGGGTAGACAAATGTTTGACTTTCTTCTGTGCCAGGTGGTCTCCTGGCACATCATCTTCATTTCATCTGGATCTAATGCTGGTTAAAGTTGTGATGTAGTACAGTACCTCCCCATCTGGTATCAGCCTTACAGAAAAGCAACCATTCTTCATAATACAGAGATCTCAGTGGATGTCTGGATAACTTGCCTTTTAGACCCTCCTGCCACACACACACTTGAAAATTGTTCTCATCTTGGTGCTTGGCATCCCTTTTTTCAGTGCAGTTTTGGTTACCATGTGGTACCACTTAGCACAGTACTTACGTAACTCTTTCCCTTAGCCAAGTAATTTATGAACTAATTAATCTTCACAGTATGAAAGGAGAGAAAAAAGGCATGAAAATAATTTTGGTATAAGACGCATCAAAAACTGTAAGCATATAGAGAGCTGATGGATTTTTCTAAGGCCAGGAGCATGGTATGAAGATCATATATTCCTATTGCCCAATTTTGAATATTTTGGTGGTATGGTATTATTTGTCCTTCTCAGCCTGTACTGGGAATAATATAGATTGCCCCAGCTCAGACAATGCAAAGATTGTTCTTGTTTTTTTCTGACAACTGTATGAATTCAGGGTAAGTAGAGAAATCACAAGCAGCTACAGCAGTAATTGCGTCCAGAGCATGTAGGAAGAACCCATACGCTGGTTTGTGAAAGGCAGGCTGATATGCTCCAAAGGGGAGAGGAGGAGGGGAGAATTCCTGGAATAAGCGGCACACTGCTGGATCAGAGAATAAAGTATGCTCAGACCTTGAACGAATCAAGAATTCCAGCATGTACCATAGAGGCTGTACCAGTAGCTCTGTAGGCATCTGTAGACAGATTTATGTTCAATAAAAAGCCAGGGAAGGTCTCTGAGAGAGCAAGACATGACTAAATTCTTTGATTCCTGGAGAGTTTGCTTTAACCTTTTTGCAAGGCAAAATTATAAATAGCATTGCAGTAACAGTCTGGCAGTTAAAATGGGAAGGGTGGGGCATATCCACAGACACAAAGGTCTGCAACACTATTTCATATGCTATGGCATTAAAACAAAACTTTAATCTATGGGCTGTCTGATTCCTAGCTGTGCTGGATGGACCCTGCAGAACAGGATTGCTCCATCACAGATCAGCTGGTGCAAGAGACAATTTTTTTGTACATAACTCACGTTGTACTATTGTGGTTGTATCTACAGTAGAGTTTTGAGTCCAATATCCTGTAAGGCCATAGGGGTAATTTGTCTCGTCTGGAGGAATTATAGATGATAACAGCGGCTTCAGTTAAACATGAGAATTAACAGTCAATAATTTAATTTCATGCCTATTTAACAACGAGAAGTATTTCAGTAGCCTGAAAACAGAGAAATATAAAGTGCCCTATAAAAGGAAGAACCCTGGGGGAAAAGAGCTTGTGACTTTGATATGGCCTGAGATATGTTTCTGCCTTTTTAACACAGCAAATTCTGATCAATCTGCGCACTCTATTATTCTTATCCTAGTCTATACCAACTGCCCCTTCCTCTATGACAGCTGCTTTGCACTAGGTACAGTGCAGTATGCATTTCCAAGCCACATCTTATGATCTGATCTCTTTGCAGTAAAGACCACTGCACTGCAGCATCTTCCACTATATCCTATCAGAGTTTTGATACTATTTGGTAGAACTGGGGCAGGGGAAGCGTCCCACAGCAAGCAAAACAAAGTACTACTTCCTAAACCCAACCCTTTAATTCCTGTGCAGATAATATATGGGAATTTTTGCCAACACAAGACAGTTTATTTCTTGTATTAAACCAAGAATTGTGTGTAATTCTTGCATCATAACAATCATTGAAAACATCCACCCTGAGCCTGTCTGCTCTCTGCTAGAGAGGATCACATCTAATGATGAGCAGCTCCATCTGCTGGTGACCATGAAAGATTTTCTTGCACTGTCATCCTCTAACATGCTTTTTATGGCTCAGTGTTTCTGGTTAGTCTTTTAATGTGATAGCTAGTCTACTGGTGCACTTTTCCCAGGCCTGCCTCACCTCTATCAGAATTTTTTGTAAATATAAAAAGAAGAAATCAGCTCTGTATCTCTCACTCAGACCAAAGGAAAAACTTGCTGACCCTTACAACCCAAACTGCAAAGATGTAATTTCATTTTAATACTATAACCAAGGTGTAAAATGCCCTGCTTGTGTTTGACAACAACCTGTTAATTACAGCATGACAACTCCCCTTACCATATAAAACCCTGGGCAGCAGGTGCTGAGATGAAAACTGCAGGGGCGAATCTCAGAGAAAGTATTGAGGGCTTTTTTAGGTTTTTTTCTAATTATTCCTTACACTGGGGATGGAGGATTGTCTGCCTACAGAGTGGAGACCAACCTCCTCTTGCCAGCATCATTTAAGAATCACGTGGCTTCCCTGAGAAATGCATGCACACATGGGTATTGAATCATCTAAATCCAACTAGGGATATCTGCTCATTCAAAGTTTTAAACCAGAAGTGCAAATCACAGCTGCTTTAGAAGACTTGCTGGCTATGAAAGAAACAGTCACTTTTTGGATGAGTGTCCAGAACATTTAACCTATTTTGTGTTTCTGGAACATACATTAAACACTTGTTCTCCTAATGTGATATCAATAAAGCTTTGGGCAGTTTCAGAACAGCTTTAACAGAACATTTCATACCTCAGATCTTCAGTTGCTCAAAGGAGCTGCAAGCAATTGTTTAAGCTACAGTCCAGCTCTCAACAGCTGCTTAAAATTTCCACTATGCATCAAATAATGAGAAGCCTTAGTCTTGCCTACCTTCAGGATGATTATTTGTTACAGCTGAAGAATCAGGCACGTCACTTGGTTCACAGTTACAAGGAGACCATTTGGATCTAGCAGGCGTGTCTTTGAACTTGTTTTCTTTTCTACCACTCAAAGGTGGCTAGATCTTCCTCTTCTTCCTTGTCATTAGCACAGCTCTCCATCTGTGGTTGTGTGAACAGCTAGAAAGAAACACCAGTGTGCTGGCAGCCAGCTGTCAGAATAGCTGTCACATGTCCATTGAAGTTTTCACTTACCTTGATTTCTCTGGGGCTGCCACAGGGCTTGCAGGACCTGATGACCTCAGAAATCCACTCAGGGCCTAAGCGCAATGTCTGATGACTGTACCCCAAGCTCCACGTCAGATACTAAAGCCATCATTTTTCTTACTCTTGGAATCCAGAGTGTATTGTTCCTTCTCTATTAGTTGCTGGGCAGCACACCTCATACTCCATTCAAAGAGGAGCAAATGTGTACGTTAAACATACATGCAAAGTCTATTGAACACCACTATTCATTTCCACTGTTAATGCACTTTAAAGGCTGAGCCTACTTTCCTATCCGGCCTTGCAAATACAAGTGATGGCTCAGGGGAATTAGACCCTCTTCATCTGCACTTTTATTTAAATTTCAGTTCCAAGAGCCTTTCCCTCCTGCACAGGTTTCCAACAGGAAATCAATCTTTAGGAACAGAAGTAGTTACAGACTTCATTTTTATCCACTAAAAATATCAGTCATCAGCTGCATGTGTGAACTCCCAGCAACATTAATAGCAGCTACAAGCATTCATGTAGGGGAGAAAACCCCCAACATTTTCTCTACTTTATGATTCGTCATAGAAAGTAAATGTAAAATCACAAGAGGGAAGACTGTCCAGTGTTATATTAGCTCTATATCTCATGGGAACAAAAAATGAGTGAAAGGCCCAGAGAGAGAGAGGGATAAGGCTGCAGGGAATCTCTCGAGCATCATCTTTCTAGTTCATTATCTCTGTATTCAACACTAATGATCCTTTCACCAAGTTAAACAAAACACTAGCACAGGCTTTTGGAGAGCTGCTCTTTCACAAATATTTCATTCCTAAGGGAGATGCATTATAATATTGCTAGCAGACATACAATAGCAGGGCAGCTGCATATGTGGTGGCTCCAAGCCTCAGATGTCTGGTAACACAGTTACATTTTATTTGAACCATCACTTTGTGCAGCAGGAGTTCCAGTTTTATCACATCTGTAATGGCTGAGGCGTTACTGGCATTATAAGGGGTAAACCCACCAATTCTAGAATATTAACCCTCTCCTGCTAACGCCCAGCCTGCCTTCATCATGTCTCAGCTAGCTATTCCTCCAGTCCCTGGCTGTGACCAGACCCAAGCAAATGGTTCTCGTAAATCAAACTGCTCTTGCTGCTGCATCTATGCAAACCAGTTCCCTGTTCAGAGCCCATTCAAAATTTCTAGACCTGTAAATGAAGGCCCTATACCCAAGATAAAGCCATAGAAGACCTTGGGTTTGAGGCTGTTATTAATGCTGCAATGCTTTAATTACTGCCCAGAGGCAGTTGTGAGCTAGGGCCATAGAGTCCCAGTCCTGCCAATACTCCACTTTTATAAAAGAACCTCTTTCTAGGTCAACAGATTAAAAAGGGCAATCTAAATGTGTAGATCTGTGTTTCAAATACAGTTAGGGTTTTTATTGGTGGACCTAACCTTGTAATGAACATTAGGCAAGGGCAGGGTGCTAGTGCAGGAGGCTTGGATGAGTTAACGGTCTTACAGTGAGTGATTGCTTTGTCAATCTTTTTTTCCCCCCCTCCCCCAACTCCTGCAGCATTCGTAGGCAGACATCAAGCCGGCCCCCACCAGCTGGAGGGAGACCCAAACCACAGCCAAAACCCAAGCCTCAGGTACCACAGTGCAGGGCACTATATGCTTACGATGCTCAGGACACAGATGAACTTAGCTTTAATGCCAATGATGTAATCGATATAATCAAGGAAGGTATGTAAATGAAGTGGGTTTGGGGGGGGTTTGGGGTGGGGGTTCAAAGATGTCTCCATAACCACTATTGAGACTATACAACCAGCAGCCTGTCAGCTGCACAAGGCCAATCCCCAGTGGTTAACCTGTCACCCCTGGCCTCCCAGTCCAGGCATTGCCTTCCCCTACCCCCCATGTTGCTGCTGCCTCTACCAGTCTCTGGGGTCCTCTTCCCTGCAGCTTCTGCTTTTTGCCCCCACCTGGGGGGGGTGATGTGAGGCAGCTCACAGAGCCTGTGAAATGATATGTGGGCAGCAAGATAGGCCTTATGAGGAGCGTCTGAGGGACCTGAACCTGTTCAGCCTCAGTAAACGGAGGCTGAGGGGGGACCTGGT
>JAGPOW010003364.1:26981898-26992776 GCA_030014935.1 Caiman crocodilus | reverse complement strand
GTCCTGTGACCCTGGCACTCGTTCCTGCCATTGGCAGGGGGTCAGACTAGATGGCCTGCTCTAGGCCCCTTCTGACCCTAGGTACTATGAAACTATGAGGTAGAGAGGCTAGATAACCCACTGCAGGGTGGGAGACACAGCACCAAATGGAGGTAACGGGTCACACAGGACACTGGGGCTTCCTGGCATAATGTAGTAGAAGCAGGGGAGGTGCATCTACCATGCAACATATCTAGTAAGCTTGTTCATGGCTTACTAGGAAACCCCCATCTACACCCTCATGCCAGAGTGGTCCTTCTTAATGATGGCACATTAGCACCCCAATAAGAGTTTTGAATTTAGTTGTCCTGTTTAGGAAGCATGCTGCTGTAGTCCTACACTTGCCTCCAGGGCCTATGATAGCTACATCCCATCAACTGAAAACAAATCATTTAAGTCCTACCCTCTGTCCTTCCCCTCTACCATTATACCAAGGAAAGATAAAGCCTTTTAATGAACTTGGAGAGCCTGGTTTTATTAGTCTTCAAGTTTGGATATGCACATGGAAGAGTTGTACCTGTCTCTTTCTAAAAGCTAAAAAACAAGTGCTGAAAGTGTTATTGCTTTTGTCACAGATCCTTCTGGCTGGTGGACAGGGCGATTACGAGGGAAGCAAGGATTGTTCCCCAACAACTACGTGACCAAGATATAAAAGGACTGAGACTTTATTAAATACAGGATGGCATGAACCCATCAGTGACTGAGATGCAGGAGGGAGTTTCCCCCCACCATTTTTCTCAGAGGCCTGTAATTCTTAGCAGCATCTTCTCCAGTGGAGTTGTGGAAGCAGGAAAGAGTCACTCCGTTTACTGTCCACAAGATGAATTGTGCAACTCCATGCCTCAAACATAAATGTGGATGTACTGACCAAGAAGTTATTTATTGTATTTAAATCTCTTTCCAACGCAGACTGAACAGAGGTGTGCGCTCAAACCTTGTTTTTCCTGAAATTGCAAGGTGCTTTGCAGTCTGGGACCAGGGACTTCAGAAGGGTTGTATAATTAAGTGCCTTTAGTTAAATATCAGTAGTTTCTTTCTTATAATTGAAGAGAGCATTATATGCACATTCCTCTGATACCAATCATTCTGAGGAACACAAAGTATGCTGCTACATGTCAAAGATTTAGGATTGTTTTAGGTATCACAGCAATGGTATATTTAAAAGTAATTGTGTACAGATAGTAAAAGAGCTCTATTACTATTTGCCAGTAATGTCTAGGGACTCCAAGAAAAGGCACTGCAAAAGAAAAGAAAAAGGAAAAAAAAAGCAGTACTGTACACTAAACAATGTTGCCTTGATTTATATTAGAATATGGCTGGCCCATGTTGGATTTGTTTAATGCTGTACCTGTTACAGGAAGCATCTCTTTACTTTGAGCTGTACATTTGTAGAAGCAGATCGTATACTGTATATAAAAAAAATTCTAATATTGTAGAAACATATATGAATGTATAATGTAGTATTTCACTGTACTTAACCATAAAGTAGATTGACTAGAAGTTGTGCCAGGTACTTACAAATAAAATATGCAGTACTCATTTTCAAATGATAAAGACAGTGTTAAAGCTTTTAAGCCCAGTTACCTCCCCCACCATTTAAAACATAGCTGTTGCTTATCATGCAGGTTAATCAGTATCTGTACTTTTTCTTCTGAAATGCCATAAATAAAGAGACACAGGAACCAGTGACTTGAAGTTGGTTGGCTTGTTGGTTGCAATTTGTTGTTTTTCCAGGCACTCACACAAGCAAATCTCATTCCAGAGTGATAAAGGCTCCTAGCATGCCCATGTTCAGCAAAGGGGGAGCTGAGAATGGGGAGTGGATGGGTGAATTTACCCTGTCTGAAACTACATGGACTTATCTGGGAAGAGATGAGAATATGCATTATACTCATAAGTCATATGAGCACCATCTACAGCATGGAGCAGGTAAAACAAACAGATGTAGGCACAAAAATTCATAAGTACCATCTTACACTTCAAGAATTTACAGCAAGCTACCCCCCACCTCTCGAGATACCCTAGGTTTTAAACATGAAGAGGTCCTACATATACCCTCCAACATCTCATCAACTGACCTCAGCCTCACAAGTAAGGTAGCTTATAGCTACAGCAAGGAATTGAACCTTGGTACAACTGACTAATGAAAATCCCTGCACTTTAAAATTGTCAGCTTGCTAGTTTGGGTTTTTTTGTAAACAGCACAAAGAGGAGCAGTATTTTAATAAAGGAGCTTTATTTTTAGATATACACGTGTCACAGGGCAAGTTTAAAAAGTCTGCTTTCAGAATGAATCTGAAGCATCTGTATCAAAACAGAAGAGATATGTACAAAAGCAGCAGTTCTGCCTCAGTAGGCAAGTTGACAAAGTGCATGGAACAAGAATTTGCTACCTAAGATTATCCCACAACAGATGCAGCTAGGTCCTTGATTATTTTGCTGTTCAGTTGGGGAAGTGTACTGATCTTCATAAGTTTGCTGCTTGCATACTTGTTCTTCACAGCCTGCAGGAATGAGAGGAACAACACTGTCTAGACAAATGGAGTACAATACTTTGTGCCATGCTAATACAGCAGAGCTTCAAGATGGAGACTACAAGGTATACAGGGAGGCAGCATCAAAAGCAACAATGAAAAGCAAGTCTTAGACAAAAAACAGAAGCAACTCTGTACCATAAGTCTGTTACAGGATATTATTTATCAGAATGCATGATCTTTGATTATCAGGAAGTGAAAGTAGGTACTTACAACAGTATAGGAACAGGAGTCAAGAGTGACCAATACTTACAACATATTTTGTTAGATTCCCATTGACTTTGACTACATTCTTGGCCATATGCTGCATGATTAGGAGTAGACTCTCTTCCGCATACCCAGTGTAGTACTGCTGTTTTATTCCCTGCAATACAAGATAGAGGATTGGGCTGTCAGCACTCTGGCCATGAAGGAGAGGCAGGGCAGTTATTCAGTACAATTCCAAACCCACAACTACAAAGAAGCAGGAGAGACTATCCCCACCATAGCAAGGGGCATGTCAGATGCTTTAGTCAGAGCTGCAGAACAGAGCTCAAGAACCTCTCTCAGCTCCCAGTCCAGGTACAAAACTATTTTTTTAGAGCAGCTTTGAAGGTCACGGGATGATCATCACTACAGAACATTTACTAGAACAGGGTAGTCTTTATTTACTAGACCAAGGGTAGGCAACCCCTGGCACAGATGCCAGAGCATGGCATGCAAAGGCATTATGCTTGGCACAAATGCCTCGGGGCAGATAGTGGGAAAGGGGCTGGAGCTGTGTTGCTGCAACAAGGATTGGGCCCCTAGCAGCTCCTTCACTGGCACGCCAACTTCTTGCAAATTGAGGTTGTGGAAAACTTTTGGCACTTCCCAAAAATGTTGGTGTACTAGATAGACTATTTGTGGTATTATGGTACAGAGTGGTCAGTGACAGAAGTAAATCTTTCCAATCCCCAAGAATCTGCAAGTTTGATTAAGGGCAATTGCCAAGTCACCAATATTTAAGAAAGCCAAAGTCAGCAATTACAGAAGTGGGATTCAGGACAATTAAGTAGCTCATTGGCTGTTAGGTCCTGCTATCAAAGTTGTCTCCTGATTCACCTGGACAACCTTTAATATTGAAGGCAAATACTCCAGACATATGATCTTGTTATGCAGGGCAGGCAAAACGCAAAAAAAGTGGTGGTAGTTACTTGCCTGGCATAGCCTTTATGCAAAATAGCAGAGCTACTTATGTACTGGACCTGCAATTACGGAGAGGCCTGAATATTTTGGGTGATTAAAAACAAAACAAAAGCTGTACTGAGGTGCAGTAGCACCCTATAGGCATCACTGCATTTATATTAGTCCTTCAGCCTTTTGTAATGCTGGTTAAGGCCTGTAATACTGGAACTCAGTCTGTATTAAGAATGGTTCTTCAACAGATCTTGATCAAAGTGGAAGACTAACAAACTTACCCATTTGGTTTGGCCCAGAACCTGTTGAGACAAGCACAAAGCAGCAGCTGCTATCTCCGAAGGATGATGGTGCACCATATCATAGTCCACGAGTGTCAGCTCCATTAGGTATTTTGCTAGCGTATGCTGCTCAGCATCAGCCTGCCGGATAGTACTTGTTAGTGTGAAGCTTCATTTCTTTAGCTGAAGAATGATCCAGGCTTTAAAACGATTGGGGTAGCATTTGAAAAACGATTAAGTAGTTAAGCAGCATCTGCTTTCTTAATTCAAGTTCCTATGGCTTGGAGGACTACGAAGGGCTAGTTTATAGGGCTGTACGAAGCTTCAGGTCTCCCTGATTCAATTTGGCAGTAATTCAGCAGCCAAATCTTTGAACCAGAATTGAATCAGGAGACCCTTTTATCTTGCCAAATCAATTTGGAAAAATTTGGACATAGACACAGCTTTAAATGTTTTTTTTCTAGATGCCTCAAGATACCAGATGATTTATTAGGGCTGCAATACTGGGGTGGATGGAGCATCCCACAGGAGTGTGGGGGGCTCCCTAGCATGCTCAGCAGCAGACCCAGAAGCACTTCTGGGCCCACTGAGGAGCATGCAGCAGCCCCCCCAGTGCACCCGGGAGTGCTTCTGGTCCATTTCCAGGTCTGCTGCCGCGTGAGTGCAGGGGGGCTCCCCAGCGCCTGTGGGATGCTCCATCCACCTTAGCATCGCAGCATTAATGAGCCACCTGGTACCTTGAGGTGTACAGAAAATACAACACTAAAAAAAACCAACCAACCAACCAAAACAAAAAACAAACAAAAAAAGCCTGTCTATGTCCAAGTCTCCGATTCTCCAAATCCATACTGAATTTTCAGATTTGGCTGAATTAAGAAAAAGATTGGGGAGAGCAATCTGAATTAAGTTCACTGCCAAATCCAAATCTAATACAGTCTGCTTTGCATACCCATACTGGTTTATGCCACTTCCTCATGGAAGAGAAACATGCTCTCTCTCAGTGCTTAACAGCAAGAAAATGAGACTGTGCAGCTCTGGCTTGGCATGAGCCCGAGTACACATGCCAGCACTATTCTCAGGGACATGCTTCAGCCACTCCAAGTCAGTGCTGGACCCTTGAAATAAAGATAGCCAACCAAGCAGCAATGAGAAAGATATGCTTCTTGATAGTGGCCCTGAATGGAGGCAATGTAGACACTGCCTTTTGAATATCGTGAACTGCAACTGCCCCACTCAAAGGGCATCCTACCCTGGATTCTATGAGAAAGGAGACTTGGATTCAGCATCTCTTCTAGGTTAGAAACCAAAACCCAGTTCATGTTGTTGTGTTAGAAAACAGCAGAAGGGTTACTTTACTGTACTGCAGCAAATACCATAATCGCTAGGTTTAAAAAAAAAAAAAAATCAAAATCTGGAGTGGGAGTTTCACTGTCCAAGTCTACCGTTTGTTTTATTTTGTTCTGTTCATTTTGGGCAAAGAATGGAGGGCTGGATAAAAAAAAAAGAGGGCTTAAGAACCAGCACTGCAGCATATTACTTGTGTTTAGTATGCAGCCAGAAGTCAGAGACAGAGGGTGCTAGATCTTGAACTCAAATGCAACACTAGAGCTCTCTTATAGTGCATGGGGGAGCCTAGAGGGACAACCTGCCAATACAGATTGCATCTAGATTCAGCAGGGAACTACCTACCATTACATGGAAGTCCCCAGGCACTTAAGAAAGAAAACAAAGTCAGAGGCCTGATACCCAGAATACACTGAAGTACTTTATCTAGTGAAACTTCAGTTATATTGTTTTCCTCAGTTAGCTGCATCAGTTCCATATCTTGTTACCACCAAACTAGTTCCTAGCATGTTTGTCATAAGTGAAGCAATGTGCAATCTATTATCTAAAACTATTCTGCAATTCCGTGTTTGAGCCACTGTTTCTTTCATAAAGAGAATTAACTGCCACCAAACAGCATTCTGCTATACATGCTCTCTAACCTACCCTTTCTTTAAAGCCATTTTACTCTGGCATCTCTCAAGTCCAGAAGAGGGCTTGAAAAGACACTGTCCAACCAAAATAGCTACCTTGAAATTCAGCATGAATGCTTCAAGTTAAAATTGGGTCATGCACATACCTCACCAGCTTTTGATGCTCTCCGTAAGAAATGGAGTGGAAGGGGACGCCCCAGGTCAAAGTTCAGTTCTCTAAGAATTGCCATCTCCATTTCTCTGATCTGAGCAGTAGTGTAGGCATTATCAGTAATATAAACAAAGTCTGCGATGTCAGGACAGAATATCTCTTCATATTTTGAAGCTAGAAACAGTGCTGTCACACCAGCCAATTGAAGTTTGTTTCGGGAAACTAGGCGATTCTGGGCACAATAAAAACAAACTTTAGTTTTTCCAGTATGATTATTCATTTAAGCAAAAAATGCTCTCCATCTCAAGACTAAGCAAGGCTATGTTCTTTCCTGCAATGTGCACTTATTTGAACTTACTGTCAAAAATGCTCCTTAAGCACACAGTACTGTGATAACTGTGGTTCTGGAACTAGCTAGGTCCCCTTGCATTGAAGGGGAAGAGCAGCCCTTTGACAGCTGTTCCCCCTTCATTCCACTGTGCCAAAAACAGTGGAGTTCAGTTAAGTAACTAAATGGATAGCAAAGATAAGAGATAGCATTCAGTTCAGTTCAGTAATTTATGCACTTAAATATGCAGGCAACTGAAACCCAGAACCCATTTGAAAAGTTTGCTCTTGTTCAGTGTTTAAGTATAGTCATTAAATGGATTCGCCAGATCCACATTTGTTATAAAGCATCATGTTCCAGACACTTACTTGTAAGAAACGGTCCATAATGCCAACACACATATACAGGGTTTCCTGCAAAAGCTGGAATCTTGAGTGGACTTGAATAAGCCAGTCAACTAAGATCGCACGCATGCGCCCATTGATCTCCTTCCCGTCTAGATAGCGTGAACGTACTGGCTGCTGCAACTGTTCAGAGAAATACCCACGCGATTGACTGAATGCTTAAGCTTGAATGCATTTGCAGTTGTAAGAGAAAACGTAAGCATCCATACCTCAAGCTGCCTTAGATATAGATAGATATCCTTTACGTAGTCACTACAAAGCTGAGGGTTTTCCCAGTCATCAGCATCAATGTCTTCAACATTGCTGAGCAGTACATCAGAAAAAGCCTGGCACAGATCCTCTTCTTTCATGGAAATGTCCATAGGGGTTGGAGACATAATCTATTTGATATGTCAGTCATTAAAACCCACATGTTGTGCAACCGACGTAAAGTCCATACTACTTTATTAACTGGACAGTTTAAGCCTTTTTAAGTAGAAAAAGTAATCTTGTAGTATTAGCCCACAATTTCTGCCACTGTGGCACAGACATCATCTTGAACCAAGATGTCTTTTGTTGCCATAAGGACTTTGTTCATGTATAGGAATCATTTAATGATCTTTACATTTGATTTGCAGGTTCTCTTTATTCATTTGCTTGTGTTAATAATAAAAAAAATTAATCAGTTAAGAAAATATAACTTTTAATTCTCCTGTATCCTCTTCCTCCCCTTACTAGGAGTAAGGAGCCAACATATTGCAAGCCCAGAGATGCATAGGGACATTCTGATTTCTCCGAAAGGGGCAAATGGCACACTTCCAGCCTAGGAAGAGGCAGGCTCTAAGTCTAGAGCCAGAGAACAACAATAACAAAACAGTTTCCTCCTACCTTTGGAACACTGGCTTCCTTCAGTGGTTTCACCGCAGATAGATGTTTTGGTTGTGCTGTTACATTTGTTGACTTGCTACCACCTTTGGAGGGCTTTATGGATGCTTTTAAGCTTTCTGTTTTCTATTAAAACAGGAAAAAAGCCACACAAATCAAACCCCATTAATAGAGGTGCATTGATACGTTGGTCCCATATCAGATCCACACCAATATAAGAAAAATTGACAGCATCAGAAATCAGCTTTTTTGCCTGATGTGGTGGATAAGTGTCCTGTGCATGTGCAAAGCCACAGCATGCACGTGGCCAGGAGCATGGCCCAGCAGCTTGGAAAGCAATGTCAGGCTGGTAAGTCTGGTGTGTAGGGAAGGAAAGGGTGTGAGAGGGGAACAGAGACACCCCCCCCCCCCCATAGTGAGGGAGGGAGTGGGGTAGGCACTGCTCAGCCAGGCTGGGGTGTTGGACAGAATCATGAGCAGCTTGTACAGGGAATGCAGGCAGGTTGCTCCCACCAACATGCTCACCTTGGGGAGGGCACAGGGGGAGCGTGCCCCCAGGTCAGCATACAGGGCAGGATGGTCTGCCAGAGCTGGAGGGCTACACTGGGCTCTTCCCAGTGACAGGGCTGAGGGGGTTATGGCAGGTATTAGGGTGGCTGCAGCCCACATCCCCCCTGCAGTCCCCTCCCATTACTACCACCCTCCCCAAGCACAGCTTGGCACAACCCCCACCCCAGAAGCACCCAGCATAATCCCCATGCAGATCCCCCCCAAACCCTCCCGAGGTATGTGCAGGGCAGGAGCCACCCCTCCCCCCTTGCCTCCTGGGGAAGCCACAGCTCCCTCCTGTGCCCTGCCCCACCCCAGCTGGGCAGTGCTGTCCCAGTCCCTCTCTCACCATGGGGGCCTTGATCTGCCCCCCACCACAACACACTTACCAGCCTGACACTGATCTCCAAGCTGCTCAGCTGTGTATCCGAATCAGATGGGCATCAGCCAACATGGCTCCTTAAAAATCTGCTGCTAGTATCAGCCAAAAACAACCTCTCTACCGGTGCACCCCTACCCATCAACTATTAATCCAATGCTTTTCCACACCTAGGAGTTTAAAGCGCTTTACCTTTACTACATGTGCTCCTCTGGTTGCAACTTTGTTTCCAATCTCTTCCAAAGCAGTTCTTTTGCCAGGCATTTGGCTTTTATCTTTGTTGATTCCTATCATAGCATTGTCCACAGCCCTGGTAACCTAGAAGAGAGCATGAATTCACAATAGGCAAATCCCAAAAGATCTGCAGGCATCATCTCTTCCATAGCGGTCGCCTATCAGAGCCCTTTCACGAGCAGTACACGCTGCTGCACCGCATCCTTCCCTAGCACAGCTCATGCTTAAGGCAAAAACAACACTGAAGGCCAAGATCACATAATTATGGGGAGCCTTGTCAAACTGAAGGAGCTTAGAGCTGAACTCCATTTCCCCCCCGCAAGGAAGCAGTTTGCTGTGACTTACAAGTTGAGTTACTGTGGGGGGCTGACTTCCCTGAAGGCGGCCCAGTGATACTAAGAAAGAGCCTGGCCACGTGGCCTAGAGAGGGTCGTACTGCCTGAAGGCTAGAGCAAGCCACCCTGAAGTCACCACTCAGGTTTAATACCTCTCCTGGCAAACCACAAGTGCCTCAGGGGCGTCCCCGGGTTTCTTCCCTCGGCTCGAGCCGGCCGGCCACCGCGGGACGCCAAGCTCCCCCAAGGCACCCACGTTTGTTTCAAGTGCCGCAGGCTCTCCAGCTTCGCGCCGGAGCCCGGGTCGCAGCCCGGCGCTGCAGCGGGCCGCGGCGCCCCGGAGCCTCCCCAGGAGGCCGCAGGATCCCCGGGCGGGAGCGCCGCCGCGACCCCGAGCTGCACCGCGGAGGGAGGCCCGCGCGCGGCTGCGGGGTCTCGCAGCAGCCAGAGACGGCCCCGCGCCCGCGGGAATTGGGGGGGGGGGTCCTCGCGCGCTTTACGCCCGCCGCGGCGGCCCCGCGCTCGCCGGGAGAAGCAGCGGAGAGGACGGGAGCGGGGTCAACCCGGCCGGCCCCCGCGCCAGGCGCCGGCTAAGCCCTCGGGGCAGCACTCACTGCGGCGCGCCGGGTGAGCGCCATGGGGCCGGGCGGAGGCAGAGAAGCAGGAGCAAGCGGGCGAGTCGAGCCCTGCAACCGCTCGAGTGTTCGTCAGCTGTAGTACTGCTCCTCGCGCCGCCCGCGGGTTCAAATGCAGCCCCGCCCGTCCGCCATTGGACAGCTTCGTACAATGCCTGCACCTGGTTGGCTGTCCGCCGGGCCTGCCCCATGCGTTGCTATGGCGATGACCCTCGGACCGGAAGGAGCCGCGGCTTCCGCGAGGTGCGCTCGGCTCTTTAAAAGAAGGCTCGCGGGGTCAAGGCGGCTGCTCAGGGGCTAGTTGGAACTGTGGAGCCCCGCCCCCTTCCCCTGTGCGGACGAGTCTGGAAGCGCTGCGCATGCGCACGCGCACGGGGCTCTCCAGACCCCGGCGGCGCTGCAGCGGCGGCGGGTCCGTGCGCCCCGCCCCGAGCGGGCAGGGCCGGGCTCCGTTCCTGCGTGTTCCCTTCCCCGTGTTTTAAATTGTAAATCCTCTGGGTCTGGTGTTTTCCAGCCAGAAGGACCCTGGCAGCAGGAGGGGCTAGAAGCGGGCAGTCGGGTTCTGCGTTGCCCGCGGGAAAATGCGGTAAAGTGCTGGTTTTCTCTTTTTAAGGAGAAAAACGCTCCTTTAAAGCAGAAAAGCATGGGAAACGGCAGGCTTCCCCTTGCAGGCCGGCCGAGGCCCGGGAGCAGGAGGCGCGCGGGGCAGCATGACCCCGCTCCCCATGGGGGGTTCGTGGGGCCTGGGCGGGGAGCCGCAGCCGCCTCTGGCGCGCACATGGCAGCGTGAGACCAGCTGGGGGGAGCTGTGGCTCCTGAGTGAGGGGCGCCAGAGGGCTGGGAGCGGGGGCAGTGACATGGGAGTAGGGCTCTGCAAAGGCTTGGAGGCGATCCGGCCCAATCTCTGAATTGGGAGACCAGTAAATTGGTCCGAATCTATTCAAAGCTTTCTGAATCTATTCGGAGACAAGGGCAGTCCCCGCTGGCTGCTGCAGGGAGCAGGACCAGACT
>JAGPOW010003364.1:26968694-26981798 GCA_030014935.1 Caiman crocodilus | reverse complement strand
CTGTGCTGGAAGTAGGGGACCCACATGAGCACTTCCCATGGCCTTTTCCCCCAGGCTCCCTTGAGCACCTCCATGGCTGCCCCAGCTCCTGGTTCCTTTTTTTAAAAAAACAACCACCTGGCACTCACCAGCTGCTGCCAGGAGGGGGGGGCAATCCCTGCTGCCCCCCCCCCACTGTCCCATGCTGCGTGGCAGGCTCTGCCATGAGCCCCCATCCCCTACCAGCTCTGCCAGCCCTGCTGATAGCTGCCCTGCCCACCCACACTTGCCACAGCAGCCTTGGGGCTTCTGGGGGCTCATGGCAGAGCCCCCCATGCAGCAAAGGGCAGCAGGGTGCAGTAAGGATTGCCTCCCATGCCTGGCAGCAGTGAGGTGGGGGGGATGGGGCCTGTTTGATTTGGCCGCAGCCAGATCAATTCAGAACACTTGAGGCGAATCACTGCCCCCCGAGTCAGCTGAATCCAAAGCAAATACTAACGGCTTCACACAGGCCTAATGGGCAGGACACCAGCATATCAGGGCTGTTCAGTGCTACAAAGCAAGAGGGGGTGGAACAGCTGCAGCTGGACCCCAAGTACTTAGCATTTATTTTATTATAGTGACTGAGGCACTGGTAGGCTTCCAAACTTTAATATTGTAACTATATCAATAAAATGTGTTCAGCTGATTCTCTCTTTCTTTAGTGGCATTTCATTTTGATCATAGAAAAGCAGATTTTTTCAGAGAATCTGATTTTTAAACAGAAAAACCAGAATTCTTGATAATAAGGTTTCAAGTGCAGGCTTTTTCAATTTCTTGCTATGGAGCTCTACAGCTTACCTTTCTAGTGTGGTCCATGCTTTGTTAAGCATGTTTGTTGTGTTGCTGGCCCTGTCTCTTCATTTTAATATGTTTTCTTTAAATAAGCCCATCTTTCTCAGAACACTGCCATGCTGCTGGTGTTGCAGAGTCCTGGCCTTGCCTTCCTTGTTTACTCTGTACCGGGTAAAGAAATACACTTCAGTTTTTCTTTGTGATGGCTGCCCTTCTAAGTAGTTACTTGGCTTACCAGTTTAGACTCTTGAGGCCAATGCAGTATTTCTAAGCAGGGAGTCCTTTTTAACAGGAAAGGCCTGCATGAGATGCCTTAAGCTGGTCTTACACAACAAACTCATGGGAAGAGTTCTTGTATATTAGAAGTTTGCTCATTTAGAGCCTAACATGTGTACTGCCCAAACATCATATCTGGAGTAACTCAAGGTACCTCTGGAAATGCTACTAGTTCAAAGATGAGCACTGAAATATGGTATAGTATGACCCTGGTTTGGGATCCTTCAAGCTGTTTTAATCGTTTTGTCAGTTTTCTTCAGAAGGAAGCATGCACACTCTTACTTTCAAGTTTTCAATTCTTACGCAGTCAAGGATGTGGAAACTGTTGTACAGCAATCCATATGGAAGCTTTGGGGATTTGTTCCTGTCACTTTCCTAGACTCAAGTATCATCTTTACATTGGTTTAGTCAGTACTTAAGCAGCACCCACTAAACGAGAAAAATTTAGTTCTGTGCAGTTTCTTTCTTTCATACTTAAATATTCATGTAAACCCAGTTGAAAGACTAAATGTTATCTTAAAAACAGAAGTGGATAGAATTCTGGAAGTTGTATAAATGACTATTCATGGAAAAACTAACAAGGCCACACAGGTGCAGTATTTTAAAACAACCTGCTCTGTTAATTAAGATGATAGATATTGAGTGTTGTATATAGCTAGCACTTTATATTAATCTTTCTGTATTGGAGACTGACTTTCCTCCCCAGATAAATCTACTGTATGTATGCACATAAACAGCAATGCTAGGGAGCTGTTCTTTGGATGAAGTCTTATAAACTAGGAGATGATTAAAACATACTGTGAATGCTATTTTAATAAAAGAAAACACAGCCTTCAAATGATATCAGTCTAACATTTTATTTATTGCATACAAAAGGATTCGTTTTGACAATGGAATTTTATATGAAAAGTAATTTGATGCATACTGTTGAGAATCTTATCTTGAAAGTCAAAGATGCTGCAGAAAACTTAAGGCAATGCATCTAAGCAAGTAAAGCACAGTAAGTGGTAGACATTTCAAAAGCCCATTTATTTTCTTTTCCTTAAATTATGTCCGGTCACAACTTTCTGGAAATAAGAGTAGGCTGCAGCTTTATTAGCCCCTGCATTAGCACATAACATCAGGAAACTCTGATTCCTGGCAAATACGTAAGTGTTTAACATCACGTTACAACATGGTATGTATACACTTAAAAGCAAGACACAGCATCAGTATCAGTTATAAAATAAGTCAACTCATGGGCCACTTAAATACCTCTAGTACCAGGCAGCCAAATCTGGTGCATAAAAAAAATCCCACAAAATATCTGTGCTTCTCTCTCCCTTGGGAATGCCAAAGTGGACTCAACATACACCTCAGGGCTTATTTCCACAGGTCTTTTTTTTCCCCCCCAGGTCCCATCAAGTACCTAACAGGTGAGCAGCATCAGTGGTGATCTACCTTTTCTTGCTTTCTTCACATACATTGAAGAATGGAAGATGTTTACCTTAGGGTCTTTCCAGTAAACGTTTACTCATTGTAACTCTCCCCACTATAGCTTCAGTTACACACCCACCCACAGTTCCCTGCAGGTACATGGTCTTCAAGCAGGTTTAATTTAAAACCTTAACAGTTTGGAGCAACCCCCCAAAAATCATCACACGTTCCCTTTCTCTCACCGTACTCCCCAAATCTAACACAAAAGTGGTTTAAGCCATCAAATTAAATTTACCTTAACAAAGCAATTAAGTTTGAAAATTCCACTCATCACAAATGTTGGGACAAAACTTCTCCCTGCTTAATGCCTTAGTTGCAGAGGTGTTAAGTCTATTGCCAGCAATGGACACTGCATTAGAAATGCTACTCCTAACAAACTGATTTAAAAAGAGGGGAAGCAGCTTTAAGCAGACAAACAGGCATCAAATTAGATAAGGTCACATTTATAAATGGATCACAAATTGTTTAATGTAAACAAAACATTTTGATTTTTATGTTATACTGTAAACTGTTGTACACTTATCTGATTATGAAGGACAAAGACAAGGGAAACCAAAGGTATTTATTATTCAATCCACTTACAAAGCAGGTGGCTTAACGCAAGCTTATTGACATGTTCATATATGATCCCTTAAGACCATCTCTTCCAGGTGGTGACAGTAATACTGTCTTAATGTTTTTGCAATTTTTAGCATCTGTTGAGCACATTTAAATAAACTATACTATGCTATGTGTATAAGAATTCTGATAAGGAACTTGTGTCCTGAAGTGGATTAAAACTTCCAAGGCGAAATGTTAGTATGTTAACTTAATTCTATATACTATATTATCCAGCAGATCTTATCTATAGAAAATATTTTAATCAGTGATGGACTGTTGGTAATTTATAGAGGGAATCTATGATCAAGGCAAGACTAGGTAACCACATAATTTGTGTCTGTTTCTACACAGATTTACACATTTTCAAGTTACTAGTGAGAAATAAAACAAGAGACAAGTGGGTTTATCTAACTTTATTAACTTTAAAACTAATAAAAATCCCATGAAAGATTTGGGATCTTTAAAAGTTCTATGAATGCATGGATACCTGCCATAAGAACTGCAGTTCTAAGTCCTGATTGAATGGTTTTACAAAACCAATGTGTGCAGATACTTTAAAGTACTTCGTAGAAGACTGAACAAATGTCTGTCTTCTGTTTCCATAAAAAAAAAAAAAATCATTCAATCTGCAAGTATCTACAATCCAGCTAACTGAAATCAATATTTAGTGTTCATTAGAGCTGTTTCACAGCAGCAAATATTAAGTTAGGGATTCAAATTTCTAGACAGTGGAAGAAAATGATAAATACAATCTGAACAGCAGTCTAAATGTTTAATATCGACATTCAAATATATCTGCATTGTGCTGCAAGTTCAAAAACAACACAAATTTAATCAGACAATACTCTGGTGATGAGTATTCCATCTGTATCAGTCCGACTGAATATAGTTTGTATTCTGTTCCCCATATTAAGGATGGTATTTGACTCAGAACTGATATTGTAAATATACAGCAGCCATTTTTCCTACTTAAGGAATGTCTTAATACACAATATTATCCTTTTCTAGATGATATTTTTACATAGAACTAAAATACGTGATTGATTAAATTAAGGATCCATGGTTAGTAATGAATGAAATCATACTCTCAAAGCTTGATGCTATGTAAAAATAAAATAAAAAAAACAAAAAAGACCACACAACTCTACTTACTAAAGCAGCTAATCTTGCCTGCAAGTTTAGGGTCACAAAGCCCGTAATATGTGCAAACAAATGCAATACAAAGAACCATGCAAAAATACAGTAAAATGAATTAAAAGAAAAACAATGTAAAACCTAAAAAAGCTTTATAAATACATTGAAACTCAACTGTCTACATGAACTGTAGGTCTAGCATTAGTTGTACCATGTAGCAGAGACAGCACTCTAGGTTCAATGCTTCCAAATCTGCGCAGGTAAGTCATGCCATCTTTGGTTGACTGCAGTACCAGGAAGGATGGAAGGGAGTGAAAGGGAGGAACAAAAGTTCTGGAAAATGGTGTCAACTTTCACTTGGCAGTTGAGCCTCAATGTCCACTCTGCAAATGGGGCACTTCTTGTTAGTAATCAACCACTGATCTACACACACTTGGTGGAAAAGGTGCATACATGGAAGCCGCCTGTTATTGAGAGAGAAAAAAAATTGCACGTAAGCCTTTGATAACAACAGCATGGACTTTCCATTCTAAGTTGACTGTTCGTTTCATACATGGTTTTTTTCTTAATGTTAGTTTTCTCTTAGCTGCTGAACTCTAATGGATAAAATGGACACTAGCCAAAATAAAAGAACACAAGATACATCCAATTAAGTTACGTGTCAATAGGATCACAAATAATAGGCCTTTTTATGTTTAATCCTCTGGGACAGATTCTTCTGTTAGTGTCAAAAATGACAATGTGCAACTAAACTTACAAAACTCCTTGCTGTAGAACGTTATGGATGCTTTTACTTTTAATCAGGTTCTAAATAGGGATGTGAAAGTTTAAACATTTAGATGATAACTATATTTATAACAGTAATGCATTACCAGTTAACATTTAGTACAGGGCACAATCTGGTGGGGAAGGTAAGCAGCACAGTACCTCAGGAACAGGAAGGTGGAAAAGTAGGCAAGGAAGAGGGAGGGAAGAATGTGGGGGTGGGGAGGAGGGGAAGGTTAGTACTATAACTCCTCTGCTCTCCCTCCCAGCACACCAGGGGCTGCAGTATGTTGGGAAAGTCCCTTGCCTGTTGCTGTCACCTGCAGCTTCCTGTGGGCAGTGCTGTCTGGCAGAGCTTGTCACTGCTGCCTCCACCTCCCTGCCTCCGTTGCAGGCCCTAGGGAGTAGCTTCCAGCAGCGGTGGTGTCCAAGAAGGTCCGTGCATGGCCCCTGGCTCCCTGCGCTACTCCAGGCAGGCAGATGTGGCCCCTCCCCTGCAGCAGGGCAGGCACTAGCGTGGGGGCTCCACATACCCCAGCTGAGACTAGGTATGTGTTATTGGTTAACCATTTAACCAATATAATTAGAGGAGGTTAAATGGATACTTTTAAAAATTATATTTACAACCCTAGTTCAAAAAGGTGATTGGGCAAATTCATGCAGGCTAGGTCCATCAATAGGGATTCAACATGACAGATCAGCCTAGGTATGTTGTGCTAAAATTCTCTCTCCTTTATTAGTATCCACTGTCTGTCACAGCAGAGGTGTCTGGGCTACATGGGCCCATGTTTTGTCCCAGCATGGGTTTTCTTAAATCTGATGGACCAGCAGTATTATTATTCCAGACTTACATTAGCAGAACAGAATTTGGCTATGTAGAAATAACCTGAAGAGTTTATTCTCCAAGGTTGCAAAGAAAGCAGCATATTAAGATTTAAAAAGCAATTCTGCAGTTGGCATTCAAGCTTAGGTCTTGAGCCGAGACTGCATCCCCTTGAAATTTATGATTGCAACTGCAGGTGCTAACTGAAGAAACCTTCCCATATGCTGTTCCTGTCAATCATACAAAATCATGCGATCCACTGCATATATTAGGAAGATTTTTACTCCACTGGACCAACAGCATTGGCCATTCTTAGAAAGGAAAGTGAATTTGAAGTACAAATGGGCCCCTAAAGAGTTTCATACTACTGTGTAGTTTTACTGTTTTTATAAACAAAGAACAATATAGGAATTAATTCTTTCTAACTGAAAGACTGATTGTTCTGGATTAACTGAATTTGTAAACCTTGCATTTGGTATTCTCTATGTCCAAAGGTGGTCTTATAGCTACAGCATTCGTGCTGAATACTAAATACTAGTAGCATTTATTTACCTGACATCTTCACCCTCCTCTAATATAGACAAACAGATGGTACACTTTTCCTCTGTGTCTTCCTCTGTTCCTTCCTCCCCATCTTGCTTGCAGTGCAGTTTCCTCTGTGAGAACCAATCAGTTGTTACCTTATTAGCAGAGATGACATTATTGACAAACTGAGTAAAATCTGTTATTAGGCATATTCAACATTGTATTTACTGACACAGTACATTTCACATTTAAATTAACTATTCAAATATATGCTTTTAACAGCTCAGAAACTGAAATGACAACAGAGTATAGAATTAGTATAGAAATGAGCACAGAGTTAAATCGATATAGGATGGCAAAAATTGTCTTATGGCTGTAGATTATGTTTAAGTCACCAAAGAACTATTCCAGAGCCAAAAGTTTTCTGAAAATAGGATTTTTAGGACTTTAACCTAAGCAGAATAATGGAGGCAGTGATATAAACAGTGCTGTTGCAATTTTTAGGATGAATTATGCATTTATTATACTCCATGGAGGCATCAACTCAAAAGTGTGATGATAATAAAAATGTCAGAATTAGCTATTTCATGGCTTGTTTCACCAGCAACATAACAAACACGATTATTTCCTTCCAATGTAATGTTGATATCTAGAAAGTGAGAGAGCCAACTACCCCAGGGAGGGGGAAGAACCAAAATCTAGACACCTCTCCTTAATAAAAAAGTGGCATTAAAGTGAATATGCATCACTTCTGTAGTACAACTACTTCCACTTGTTTCCTGAATCCCACTACCCAAACCCACTTCCCTCAACTTCCTGCATTCAGGATGGCAAAGCATCCCATCCCATACCAAGCAACTGCATTTCAGATTCCCTGCCACAACAGTGAATCCAGCAACATGTGCTAATCAGCAGCACTTTATGGAATATTCAATGTAGAAACAGAGTAAAATGAATTGAAGATTAAAAGGAATATTGTACTGACAGGACCATGCAGAAAGTGCAAGGGGAGGAGAGGACTGGGGAAGACAATACTGCATAATTCTGGGGCTCTTGCTCTACATCTTAGGTCAAATATGCCACAGAGGATGAAGAGCACCAATTCAATCTTCCAGCTTTCTACTTAGGGCAAAGATGTGTATGAACCAACCTGCTAGTGCATCAAAATTTTAGCTCATGTGGCCAAGGGCTAGAGTTGAGCTGAAAATCTTCTCAAGAGGTATGGACCTCCTCTCCTTTACACGTTCCAAGGCATGGCACTGTTTTTTATCTTTCAAATACCCAAAATGACACAAGTCACTCCTCATCTCTATATCAAACAACTGCAGTCCTTAAATTAACTACATCTGTCACTTTTAAAAGTTGGTACCTTTAATAAAAGAGATGGAGCTCCAGATCTGGAAGTTTTCTGTATCCCTCAAGAATCTGGGAATTATTTTTTCACCCTTAAAGACTCTCCTCCATCCTAATTTTTGACTCCAAAATAGAAAATAACCTCAAAATTGACATTTCTTTGCTCAATATCCTTTAAATTGTGCCCATTGAGAAGATTTATGTCCTGGGTCATGAACTGAAATATCTAATTCAACAATACTGGAAGTGCTAGTATTTATTATATGCTCAGAAGATAAAGTAACAGGCAGTTCTGTGATTTGAGATATTCTTCTTACCTTTTTGTATTTGTGAGGGTATGTGCACCTTTCAATAGTTCCCTGGGAGGCTCCACGGTTAACATTGCCTAATCGCTCTTCTAAATGAATCAGCTCCTGAAGTCAAGAGAACCAGTGTGAAAACTGGGACATATCTGTAACTAAGTGCTAGTTCTATCCACTTGACAGAACAGAAACCACCATTAAATTTTCCCACTTACACACAATTTACCTGAAAGAAGCAAAAATTTTAATTAAATTATGTTGTGCAGGAAAAGTTGGGGCTTTCTGAAAACAAATACACAGCACTGTTTGATGTTTTAGGATATAGGGAAATACTGTTTTACTCCCAAAAGCACTGGAACGTTTTTATCATCTAGAAACAACCAGTCAGTATGTTCAAACATACTTGTGTCAAATGAGGAAAAAGTAATTAAAATGATATTCCAATGTTTGCTTTCAGTCATGGCTCAAAAAAGAAGAAATGACTTAAGATGGAATTACAGTGACTGATTTCTTATTCTCCAGCACCACAGTTTTAGTAGAATCATGAGCTCTTACTGAAGACTTTTTTTCAGTGAACTAGTTCATTAACTCTCTGCATCTGATACTGTATTTAGTTTCAATTCCTGCACTACATGATAAACAAAGAACAGCGCTGTCAAAGTGCCAAACTCCACTCCAGCTAGGTGGATCTTTGTATAGTTATCTAGAGGCACCAGTATCTTTCATTATGTCTTAGAAAGAAAGTATCAGATCCTATTTATATAAGGATGTGTCCATTAATAGCCACCTAAAGCTACATTGTACAGAAAAAGGTCACTGTTTATTCGTTTTTCCAGAAACATTTCAGGTTTTAGCATCTCAGCTCCCCGAAAACTAAAAATTAAACGGTATTTTGCTTACATTTCTTTTGCATTCAAATACAGAACTAGTCCTGCAGCATACCCTCCCCTCCTTCCCTCATGACACATTTTGGCATAGATCTAGGTTTATTCTATTACAAACCTCAAAATTGCCCCTGAAAGGGCCTCTGAATGATGTTCCATCCAATCCCGATGAAATGTAACGGATGTGAGGGTAGCCCGCCATGTCTGGAACCTATTCAAATAGTAGACGTAAGTTAAACCTATTTGGAACAGTTTTAGTATTTTACTGTTCATGTTGCAAAACATAAGATCCTTTTGCTTTTATTCAAGTCACTCTTCATCATTTATACTGCTTGGCTTGAACTAGTGTATACAATTCCAGCTGATAACATACTGCAATGCTACCTCTGAGCTTCCTTATCAGGCTGCTCTCTAAATAAAACCAGAAGCGAGAATCCTCATGGCAAACTAGACACTCTATAATAGTTCTCTACACCATCTGAGTAACAAATAAAAAAGGTTTAAGCTTGACAATGCTCAGTCACAGCCTGAGTTGTATAAACACTCCATACCAAAATCTGTATATATTTAAACTCAACATCTCAAACTGATATGTGAAATCTCTATCAAACTTGCTGTAGATTCTCAAATAAGACTTGTGATATCACAGAAGAATCAAAGTAAACACTCATTCTATAACAATAGTCAGTGCCCTAACCTTATTCAAGCAACATATGTTTTGGCATGCTTACAATTTAGAAGGCAAATCCAAGATGCAACTGTCAGCTTACAGAAGTCTTTCAAATACAACCCTAAGAACCTGGGATTGTAAACTCCTTGGCACAGGGTCCACGTTTACACAGTAGAGCCATCCCGACTAGCCACCTTGGGTACAACAAGCAACTAACAGTACTGACTCAATGTCTAAAATATGCCTTTAATAATTTTCATAAAAATTTTCCTCTTTAGTGCTTATTGTTTAAAGGGTAGGGGTATGGCAAAATTTTCAGTTTGCTTTAGAAACAAGTGGCAAATTAAAATGAAAACTGAGTCAAACTGCAAACTGCTGTAGGCAACAATGAGAGAAAAAAATGCCCCCATACTTTAGCTTCTGAAAAAATGCAGTTTTCCCCTTAATGAAGGCAACTAGCTACAGGTGCTCTAAGTGATGGCTCAGAATAGTTCATCCTGAGATGTCAAGATGTCAATAGTTCATCCTGATTACATCAAGGAAAAGTTGATTTTCACTTGTGCCAAATATTTCTGTCCTGATTTTGGAAAAGAAAGAATAAAAGGAAGGTGCTTTTATGCATATACACTTTTAGGTTTAACTTTAATTTTATTTTCACTATTCAAAACTTGACATTTGTAATGCAACTTTAAATGCCAATAGCAGACTTCACCTTTAAGCTAGTTTTGGTACAGCTACGATGTATTCTTACAAGTGATTATTCAGAAATGCTTAATTTTATGGACTGCATTTAAGTAGAGATTTATGGATGGGAGCATAGTGTAAGATACAACTCTCATTATAAACATATTTTTTAAAAAGTATTTCACACTAAGCAGATATTTGGAAGCAAACAAAACGTAAGCAAGCAGATGTCACCACCAATTCTTGCAAAATAACTTGAGGGGCTGGGGGGAGGGGGCTATCCCAAATCTGAATCAATCTAAAGAGTACATAGCTAGACCGTTATGCAATACTTAAAACTGATTTGCAACAGTTACTTACCGGTAAAAGTGAAGCTAAATACCATAGCCAGCATGCAGCCGTGTTTATAGGATAAACCGAGAGAACTAAAGCTTTCAAAAAACAGGGCATCTATCAGAGGCACATGCACATTCCCCTCGAATATTGAGCACACCTTGGGCTGCATGGGAAATGTGTGTGGTGATCAATTCCTGTACTCTACAAGTTTCCTAACCCTCCATGGCATTTCCAGAACACAGAACCGCTCTGCTCTTAACCTTCCCTCTGGCTTTAGTTACATGAAAAGCTCCACAGGAATCTGACACTTCCAAGCAAGTTCAGCATAACTTACAAATGTTTAAAGTGAAGCAAAGGTAATTCTCTTTACAGTAGTGCCATTGTACATTTTGTACTTTTTAACCCTTCATTATAGACAACTTCTGCTCTTGAGACTGTAACAAGGGATATCCTAGAGCTAGGCGCCAAACAACAAAAAAGCCTAGAGGTCACTAACGGATGCCAACCACATGCATGAAAATTAGGACAAAAGTATTTATTTGCACTGTCAGATTAATTCAAAAAGGTAAGTTGTCTGAATGCCTACTTTCAGGTTTCTTCATATATCACTTCGAACACTCCTGCTCCAGGACAGCTTTTATTTCCAGATCTTCCCAAGCTCCAAAGCAACAACTCAGAGAATCCCGGCCTGACACCAACCACATTTTGCTTTCTAGAGCAAATTTAGACTCGAGGCTTTATCCATCTGGAATCCTTCCATATAATTTTATCCCAGATCAGATGATCCACTGGCTTGCCATGGAATTTTCTATCCTTACATTATGGTTTTCAGTGACATGGACAGTGAACTAATGCCTCTGTGTTTTTAAACTTATACAAACAGAAGGAAGGGGTAGGCAACCCCTGGCATGGGAGCCAGAATGTGGCACGCGAAGGCATTTTGCTAGGCACACGTGCTTCGGGGTGGACAGTGGGGAAGGGGCCAGTGCTGTGCTGCCCCAAAAAGGACTGGGCCCCTCATGGCTTCCCACGCCATCTACCCCTGGCACTTCAGCATCTTACAAGTAGAAGCTGTGGGTGTTTCTGGCACCCTGCCCAAAAACATTGCTGACAACCTCACCCTTAAGAAGCAGTTGGTACATTCAAGACGTTTACATAAAAACATGAAGATCAGGTACAATTTTAAGATTAGAGAGATGGCCACAAACAGTGCAGAACACTTGTACATACATCCCATATATCTCTGGAAGTTGCCTGGCTTAAATTGTCCAGAAGATCCCTATTTCTATGATGACACACAAGTAAGAATGCTGTAATTTCCTGACAAGAATGGCAAAGGGCTCTACATGAGTAGCTTTGCTTGTTAGTCTTCCAGTCTTTTTATTTCTTAAATAAATGTGTGCGTCTAAAAGTCCCTTCGGGCAAAATTCTGCAGGGCGCTCACCTGTCCTTCGGAGGAGGACTCCATCCTTATAGGTCCTTTTGTTTTTTTGTTGATGTTTCCAGTCTGCCTCCCATATAGGGAGATGTGCTGTACTTCCCAGTTACAGTGCATCACACAACTCTGGGTGTCCACAAGGAAAAAGAAAATTCATTTGCTTATCTGGATTTCTTTCCTTTTAAGTGGGACTCTGAAATGCCAGGAGTCATCTCAGTTGTGTTAAGTTCAATTTGGAAGGAGAATACCACATTTTGTTGCATACGGTATGCCCCTGGAATAAGATCCGGCACTTGTTTTTTTTCACTTTTGCCCTGGCAAAACCTAAGCAGTAGAAACTGTTGTTACCATATTTCTTCACAAATAATGCACCTCTGAATTTCCAGTATCTATTTTTTGGGAAAGAGTGAAACAGTATGCAGGCAAATGTGGAATTAATTCACCTGTCATGGCCAAAAGGTGGGCTGCACTAGGGCCGACTGTAGGGGGGTGCTGACCCCAGGGCAAATCAGCCTGTGCAGGGCTCCCTTAATACTGCACGGGGCCGTGGTACTCCCGATAACAGGGAATGGCGGGGTCTCCGTTGTTCTTGTGTGGCGTGGCTGAGGCTGCAGCTCCAGGTGGGCCCCACAGGAGGGGCCACAGCCACTCTGCCTGGCTCCACAGAGCACCCAAAGCACAGAGCCCGGGGCAGTCACCCTGATTCACTCTACCCTAGGGATGGCCTTGACTACAGACATCTCTGCCCCCTCTTGAATGCTCCCCTCATGCAACAAACCTGGATTCTTTAATCTCTTATGAGTGAAACCGTGCAGCTCAACCATTCTCAACCATAAGCCAATGGCACTTTATCATGCATCAGCAGATGCATGACGAATAGATCCAAGGAGGTGACACTTCCCCTCTATCAAGCGCTGGTCAAACCACAGTTGGAGTACTGCATGCAATTCTGGGCACCGCACTTCAAGAGGGATGCAGATAACCTGGAGAGGGTCCAGAGAAGGGCCACTCGTATGGTTAAGGGC
>JAGPOW010003364.1:26915191-26945615 GCA_030014935.1 Caiman crocodilus | reverse complement strand
ATTTTGCTGTATTTACTTGAATACCATATGCCCTTCCCCCACAAAAAAAATCAGCCCCAAATTAGTTCTTTACTTATAGCGTTTGCCAAAACAATACATTAAAATGAAAAATAGAATTATATACAATAAAACAACATATGTTTTGCTAAAACACACAAATTATCCATTCTATCATTTTACACAAAATTAAAACAGAACGTAGTATATGACAATATAAAAAAATTATTGTCCACCACTTCATTTTATAAGGCAAAACAGGATTTTTGGCCTGTTTGATTCTGGCCTTTATTCTTGGGGCAAAGAACACAAATACCCCTAAGGAATACAGGATAGTCTCTGAATTGTTATAGAGAAGCCAAATTGTTTGTGTCTTCTCTAACCCAGTATTTACAACTTCCCTTTAATGGAGAGATCCACTTTCCTCTTATTTCTTCAAAGAACATACAAGACCACAAGTAGCAATTTAATACATTTACTCATTCCTCCCACAAGAGAACATTCTTTCCAAATACAGGGTCCAACACCAACTGCCCATAACAACTCAAATCTCAATCTAGTAACTGCCGCACTGTTTGCAGTTTTGCACCCCAGACAGGTGGGATTCTAGGGCAAAGGAATGTTTTATTAGTCTTAAAAAAAGGGGAAGTTCAAGACTGTGTCTCTGCCAGCCTATCTGATTGCATGCTAGCATCTTTAATTCTTAAATGCATGTCATTTTAAATATAGGGAAAACATCTTGCTAATGATCCTCACTGCATTTTCCAGACCATTTGTCTGGAGAAGAATATAAATATTATTTAACCATCCAAACACGGGTTTATTTGGCAAAGGAGAATGTTTTAGAATATCCCAAAACTTGAGGCATGAACCTTAAGTGAGGAAGCTTCTTTGCTAGACTAGAAGCAATACAGACACTATGCTCTAATGGCTGCAAGATGCTTGTAGTTTGCCTCTGGTCCAGCAAGAAGGGGCAGTCTCTTAGAGCAGTAGCTCTTGTCTGAGCACCGCAGCTTGTGCCTGAAAGAGCACAGAGTGGACTTGGGACGAATGAGCTGCCACATGTAGTCTGCTGTATCTTGACAAGTCTAGTGGCATAGAAACAACACTTTATTATTCACAAGAACTGGTATGTTATAGTCAAGTAGTAAAAGTCTTACTACTGGCCTTGCAAGAGTCTGGAACTTGGCCTCAGAATCAGAGAAAATGAGGGTTGATAGGGACCTCAGGAGGTCACATCTAGTTTAACCCCCTGCTCAAAGCAGGACCACCCCCAACTAGATCATCCCAGCCATGGCTTTGTCTAGCTGGGTCTTAAATCTCCACGGATAGAGATTCCCCCACCTCTCTGGGTAACCTGTTCCAGTGTTTTACTACACTCCCATTGAGAAAATTCTTTCCAATATCTAACCTAAACCTCCCTTACTGAAACTTGAGACCATTGCTCCTTGTTCTGTCTTCTGTCACCACTGAAAACAGTCTAGCTCCATCCTCTTTCAAACCCCCCTTCAGTAGGCAGATGAAGGCTGCTATTAAATCCCCTCTCTCAATCTTCTCTTCTTTAGATTAAATAAGCCTGGTTCTCTCAGTCTTCCCTCATGTGCCCCAGCCCCTTCCCAATTTCTGTTGCCCTCTACTGGACTCTCTCCAATTTGTCCACATCCTTTCTGTAGTGGGGGGCCCAAAACAGAGCATAGTACTCAAGATGTGGCCTCACCTGTGCTGAACAGAGGGGAATAATCACCTCCCTTGACCTGCTGGCACCACACCTACCAGGGCAGCCCAGGTTTAGCCTTGTTGTTGTTGTCCTACCACATCTGGAAGTTCCTGTTGCCTCACCCAGGCTATCTTCTGGGATGCTGGACTTTCTGGACACTATGTGCTCAGGAGAACTTGTTCTATATATCAGTCAGCCATGGCTCAGGAAAAAAAAAAATTTGTTTCTACATTCTACCTTCCAAAAAAACAAGGTGTTTGTCTTATTTGGGGTGCATGAAAACATTAGAAAATACAGTAAGTGTAGACCAAGATACTGCTCAACAGTGAAAGAAACTAATCCTAACCTTTCATACCTTGTAATGCAGTTCCAGGCATGCTATGAGGATTGATGCAAAACAAGGAACATGGTGGTCTTCAATGAAGTTTGTTACCTTTGTAATTCATCCACAAGTATACATAATAACAACCACTTGTATAGAAAAACATCCTCTTATTTTTAATTTAATCCAGAATTAATTGAGAAACAGGTTAGGAATGGAAACAGAAAGCAAATTTGTAATGTGCTGTAAAAGGCTTAAATGCCGAAATAGGTAAAAGAGCCAAATTCCAAATGAGAATAATCGAAGAGAATGAAATGCAAAACACAGTGTTTTTTTCTTATTTACCTTTCCTAGGTTAAATATTATTTAGAAAAAAAACTGACTTGAGATATTCTTCCTTTAAAAATACAATTATATGGCTGAAATGATCTTCAGATTCCATTCTTTATTAAAAATTTAATTTCATTTTTCAATGCCTTGATTTAAATGGATGTAGAGTATGGTACCAACTGGTAGTTAGTAAATCTGTGTGTAATAGTTCAAATAAATGCCATTTTTAATACATAAGAATAACTTTTATTAAATAATGCTTCCTATCTATAGTTATACCCTTTTCACAGTTTTTGTTTTTGAAAATTTGTGCATAGGTGTGACGGCGGCGTGCCACCATCATGGGCACAGACAGGGGACAGAGAAGATTGGGGGCAGCAACAACTCCTAAAAAAACCCCCAGGCTGGGCTACTTACCCTCAGGAGGGACGGCGGCAGCGCTGGGACCGTGGCAGCAGCCACAGCCACCATTACAGCCGCACAAGCCAGCATTACACCAGCTGTTTAAACAGCTGTTCCTGGTAAGGGCAACAGCTGAGCCAATCGCAGCAGCCACAATGGCTGCCGCAGGGAAGTTTAAAAACACCAGCAAACCCTGTGGCAGGGCGGAGCCAGGGAAGGAGAGAGGAGATGGGCAGCACATCGGTGGTGCTGCGGCTCCCCTGAAGCGAGAGCCTCACAGGCAGCTCTGCATCAGCTCAGCAGCTGAAGCAAGAACCGGAAACCCCGGCAGGGGCAGAAGGAGTGGTCCCCAGGGATTGCCGGGGCCAAGGCGCTGATCCGGGAAGCCTCCCCATCCCAGAGGAATATTGTTTCTATGATAAGGGGAGAAAAAGGGAGACGATCTGAGCTAGTGGTGGGGTCAGCAGGATTCTAAGGCAGGCTGACTGAAGGCTGCCTTAGAATCCTAGGTCCATACAGTCGGAACACCTACTGGCAAGAAGGCCTGCAAATAGCAGGAAGTTACCATCTCACCAGCAAGTGATCGGCTGGCGAGTGGACAGGGCATAGGTGTGGTGGAGCCCCATGGAACAATGGAAGCCTTAACCGTGAGTACACCTACATCGGGGAACCCCTCTGGTAAAAGTGCTCCACTGAACCCCTCTTTCAAATTACCCACAACATCAAAGTCGTGGCAGGCGGGACGAGGGGAGGGGCTACCTGACAGAGGGTGTTACTGGACGTGAGGCTCACCAACATCACAGTGGTGCATTGGCTGGGAAAGTCGGCGACAGTGTTGATACCTACGGGGCAGAGCCCCATCCAGGGATAAAACAAGATGCAGCCATCGGGGGTAGCCCAGGTGGAGGTGCTGACTCAAGTAATTCAGGCTATCAGGCAGCTGTTGGCAGTCCAACAACTACAGGGAGCACATCAACAGGAGTGGATGCAACGCAATGCTGCCCTGTTTAGGATGCCCAGTATGACTAGGGACAACAACCCCGAGGCCTACATCGAGGCCTTTGAACGGGCGGCCATTCAGACGGGGTTTGATCGGAGCCAGTGGGGTCAACAGCTAGAGGCCCTGGTGATCAATAAAACCCAAGCAGCATACAGAGCACTATCCAGGGAGGAGGCCCAGGATTACGAGGCCGTCAAAGCTGCAATTTTGTATCGGCTAGAGATTTCCCCTGAGAGTTACCGGCAGGCATTCAGGGCTTGCAAGCCAAGGTAAAGTAAGCGACCCCGGGGCTTACTGCAAACCCTCCGGGATGCCCTGAAGAAATGGTTGCCGGCAGGCAAGTTCGATCGTACGGGGGTATTAGATCAAATATTATTAGAACAATTCCTCTGGGACTTAGAGGGAGACACCCAGATATGGGTGCGGAGACACCAACCGCGGCCCAGTGAGGAGGCTTTGCGCCTGGCGGAGGCCTTGTCTAACTCGGAGAAGGAGAGAGGGAGTGGACGAGGCTTCCGGGTCTCAAGAGAAAGTTCAGTGAGCGAGGGAGAAGGCCAGGCAGTCCCAAGGAAGGGTGCCCTGAAGGGGGTAGTCCGTTATAAATGCAGACGTACAAGACACATCTCCCAGGACTGCGGAGTAGGGGGTAAACGAACGAAACCGTGGTCCTGTGGGATATCTGCTGACAAGAGAGAAGGGCAGGGAGAAAGGCACGGGTGAACCCATGGATTGTAGTGTGGGGTTCACCAACCCAGAAGAAGAGTGGAACCGTGCTATGGTCACAGCCTGGGTAGGCGGTAGGGCTGTGCGGGCAAATGTTGGACACACAATGTTCCCAGTCCTTGCTCCAGGCAGACCTAGCCCCGCCAGAAGGAAGAAAGGAGGCTGGTATCATCAACATGACCTGCATTTTAGGCAGGGAAATACAATTCCACTGCTGTTACGTACCCATTAGGGTAATGGAGTTCCGTGGTGAACTATGGGTGGGCTTGGGCCCCGCCTTAGCCTGTTAAATGATTTTAGGATGTGAATGGAAACCCTTCTACAGGGTGTTAGAACAAGTGTGAGCAACTGAAGAGGAGAGGAGGCAGATTAAACTAATGGAAGGATGGGCGGCTGAAAACTCTGAGCCTTCCCGTCAGGAAGGCGGGGAAGGCATTAGCGTGGAATCCCTGGTGAGTGCAGCACAGTTTTGACAAGCTCAACAGGAGGACCAGGAACTCCAGCAGCTGAGAACCAGTGACCCCGGAGAGGGAACGTCTCTGAGGCTGGAAGGCTTCGAGGTAATAGGCGGGTTACTATAATCGGGTGCAGCGGGAAGAGGGAGGCAAGTTGAAAGGGAGACAGTTGGTGGTCCCATCTCCCCTACAGCACCTCGTCTGGAGGCTGACCCATGCGTCTCCTCTAGGGGGTCACCTAGGGCATACCAAAATCCAGGTTAGATTGACCCAAGAGTTTTTTGGCCACACCTGCATGAGAATGTGGATTGGTATGGGGTAGCATGCCCAGAAAGCCAGAGTGCCCAAGAGTGGGGGCCACCTAAAGCACCCCTAAAGCCCATGCCAATAATTAAGACCCCATTTTCCAGGGTAGCCTTAGACATAATAAGCACCCTTCCAAAAATCACACAATGGCTACCAGTACATCCTGGTCTTGGTGGATTATGCCACCCAATTCCCAGAAGCAGTCCTGCTGAGATCCACTACAGCCCCAAAAGTGGCTGAGGAGCTTCTCAAATGGATAGCATGGGTGGGCATTCCACAGGAGATACCTTACCGATCAAGGAACGAATTTTATGTCGGGTGTAACGAAGGCCCTTTGCAAATCCCTGGGCATCACTCAACTAAGAACATCAGTTTATTATCCCCAGACCAATGGCCTGGTGGACAGACTGAATGGTAACATCAAACAACTGCTTAGACACTGTGCACAGGAAGATCCCTGACAGTGGGATACCCTGTTAACACCTTTACTATTTGCACTGCAGGATGCCCCCTAGGAATCAACCCACTATTCACCATTCCAATTGGTATATGTCCACAGTCCTAGAGGCTTATTGCAGGTGGTCTGAGAAGAATGGGAATGGCCGATGGGATTGGGGGTCTCTGCGGAGAGATACCGTCAGGAGCTGCAGGCCCGTGTACAGGAAGCCCAACGGATCGCAGGACACAACATGAGAGAGGCCCAAGAGCGGCAGGAGACCCAGTGCAAGAAGAGGGCGAAAGCCCGCACCTTTCAACCCGGGGACCAGGTCTTGGTCTTGATACCTACCACTCTGAGTAAGCAACTGGCGATGTAGCAAGGACCCTTCACGGTGATTTGACAAGTAGGTCCAGTTGATTATGAGGTGCGTAAACCGGGTCACAACCGGGAGCAACAGGTCTACCGTATAAATTGGCTGAAGGAGTGGAAGACCCCTCAAGGTTGGATGGCCCAAGAGAAGGCAGGAGAGGGGGATCTAGGGCCCCTTTACCCAGGGTTAGGACGAGCCACACAGGAAGAGGCCGTTCACTTGAGTAAGGAATTGAGCAGCCACCAACGACAGGAATTACTGGCCTTAATGGAGGAATTCCAAAAGGTATTCCAAGAAAATCCAGGGAGAGTCACAGGTATCCAGCATGAGACAAGAACGCCACCCAGTACGTTAGTAAAAGGAGAGGTGGAGACCGATATCCCAGCAATGGCAACATGAAGCACAGCAGGAAATCTCAAAGATCCAGGAGCAGGGGATTATATGGCCCTTTCGTAGCCCATGGCATAGCCCAATCGTGCCGGTGGCCAAGTCCGATGGCTCGCTAAGGTTGTGCATAGACTTTAGGAAGTTGAATGCCCTAACAATATTCAATGCCTTCCCAATGCCCTATGTGAGCCACCTCATCGAGAAAATTGGGGAGGCTCGGTATATATCCACCCTCGACCTGGCTAAAGGCTACTGGCAAATTCCTTTGCGGCCCGCCAATTATGCCAAGACTGCGTTTGGAACTCCTTGGGGCCTATTCGAATTCATGAGAATGCCCTTTGGCCTTAACGGAGTGGCCACTACCTTCCAGAGGTTAATGGAGACATTACTAGCTCCACATGCAGCTTATGCTGCAGCTTACATAGACAACATTGTCATATTCACCTCTAGCTGGGAATGACATCTTGGGGTCCTGAGGGCTGTCCTAGGAGACTCCAAGTGGTGGGTCTAACTGCCAACCCTAAGTGCAAGCTGGCAGAAAGGAAAATGGCCTATTTAGGGTTTCAGGTACGACAAGGAACAATACAACCCCGTCCGATAAAATCAAGGCCATAAGTCAGTTTCTGGAGCCCCAGACATGTAAGCAATTAGGTTCCTTCTTGGGACTCATCAACTGCTATCGCCAGTTTATACCACACACTTTGCGAGTATGGCAGCACCCATCACGGATGCATTGACCGAAGCACCCTCTGCATGCTTAAGGTGGACCTAAGGGATGAGGGACAGCATCCACCATTTGAAAGAGGCGATGCATCAAGATGTCATGATGCATACACAACATTAACACCTCTTTTATCTTACAGACGGATGCATCGGGATGGGCGTTGGGGGCCGTGTTATTACAGGAGAGGGAAAAAAGGTGAATGCCCGATTGCCTTTGTGCGTTGGAAGCTTAGCCACACGGAAACAAGGTATGCTACGGTAGAAAGGGAATGCCTGGCCATATGATGGGCCATAGAGTACTTCCAATACTACCTCCTGGGGAAGGAATTTTTGGTAATAACAGACCATGCTCTGTTACAGTGGTAAACGAGAAAGCAAAGCATGAACACCAGAATTACCCGCTGGGCACTGGCCTTGCAATCTTTTAAATTCACTATAATGCATTGTCCAGGCAAGGATAACTTTGTAGCCGATTTTTTATCCAGATGGGAAGATATGGACCAGTCGGGAGAGCCAGACCACTACCGTGGCAAGGAAAACCAGAGCGGACAGGATGCACAACGCACTGACCAGATGCCACAAGGCAACTTGAGGAGGAAGGTCTGTGACGGCAACGTGCCACCATCACGGACACAGACAGGGGACAGAAGATTGGGGGGCAGCAACAACTCCTAAAAAAACCCCTGGGCCAGGCTACTTACCCTCAGGAGAGACAGCAGCGTCAGAGCTGGGACCGTGGCAGCAGCCGCAGCCACCATTACAGCCGCACAAGCCAGCATTACGCCGGCTGTTTAAACAGCTGTTCCTGGTAAGGGCAACAGCTGAGCCAATCGCAGCAGCCACAACGGCTGCCACAGGGAAGTTTAAAAACACCAGCAAACCCTGCGGCAGGGGGGAGCCAGTGAAGGAGAGAGGAGACGGGCAGCACATCGGTGGTGCTGCGGCTCCCCTGAAGCGAGAGCCTCACAGGCAGCTCTGCATCAGCTCAGCAGCTGAAGCAAGAACCGGAAACCCCAGCAGGGGCAGAAGGAGTGACCCCTAGGGATTGCTGGGGCCAAGGCGTTGATCCGGGAAGCCTCCCCATCCCGGAGGAATATTATTTCTAAGGGGAGAAAAAGAGAGACAATCTGAGCTAGTGGTGGAGTCAGCAGGATTCTAAGGCAGGCTGACTGAAGGCGACCATTAGCCTAGGTCCATACAGTTGGAACACCTACCAGGAAGAAGGCCTGCAAATAGCAGCAAGTTACCATCTCACCAGCAAGTGATCCGTTGGTGAGTGGATGAGGTGTAGGGGTGGTGGAGCCCCATGGAACAAAGGAAGCCTCAACCATGAGTACACCTGCGTCAGGGAACCCCTCTGATAAAAGAGCTCCACTGAACCCCTCCTTCAAATCACCCATAACATCAAGTCATGGCAGGCGGGATAAGGGGAGGGGCTACCTGATAGATGGTGTTACTGGAGATGAAGCTCACCAGCGTCACAATAGGCTTAATACATATACATTTCAAAATATCATTTTATAGCCTTCATACAGAATGATAAACATTTTCTTAAGGAGGCCAACATTTGACATAAAATTTCTTGGAAAAGCAAGTAGCCAAAGCTCAGTTACAACCAGAATAATTTAAAGCAGCAATTAAACAAACAAAAAAAAGCCAAAAAACACACACTGATCAAACCTGTCCAACCCTGATCAATACCAGCATTACAACCAAGGACTTTCAGATGTCTGAAGTCAAACATGAAAAAAATATGGAAATGCACAGAAAATGATCTTAGCTCTACCCACTTACTGATTCTAGACTCTCCCCTCCATCAGCTTGTTCCAGTATTTTTACTGTTAGAATTAGACTCCTTTGAGATTAAGAATTTTAGGGTAACAGTAGACATAAATAAGTACTTTAACCAAACCTAGCCTACATCTCAATGCAGTTTTGAGGTGAAGAAATGTATAGAGATTAAAAGTAAAGAAAAAAAACCAGCAGACACCTTTTTCCAAATCTACAGGTCCTCAATGCAAGTTGATTCTTATTCACCACACTAGCCTTCGTTGAATTTCCTCCCTTAATTTCAAATATTTATTGGTTCTGTAATTAATGACAATATAATAGGCAGATTATGCAATCTTAAAGAGTTGAGTGCTTTTTCTATGCTGTTCAGAAAATCTGTTTTTTGTTGTCTCCCACTGATGAAGGATGGAATCTGTAAAGACACCATACCATTATGAATAAGACACTCCAGCTTTTCCAGTTAGTGAAAAAATAAAAATATTGATAAATCAAAATAGCTTCTTTCATAACATTTCCCCAGCTTGGGAACCACCTCTTGTACACTATGATTTCTTTTAAGGTTTTAAGCCCATCATGAATATATTTATTTCCATAACTTTTTCTACTGTTGCATACTATGTACCAGCAAGCCACAGAATCCATGTGGAGAGAACTATTAATGATGCTCTAATCCAAGAAGTCTGTTGTGGAGCATGGGTCATTGTCTGGAATGCAGCTAGGCAAGACACCATAAAATGTGGCCATTTACTCGCCCCCTTGATACAGCCTCCCAGACCTACCATTCCTCCCACTGTTATTTTAAAGCAGTGGTGCTTAACCTTCCAGTCCTGGGAGCCAGATGAGTGATACAGCCACAGCATGCCAGATCTGGTCAAAGCACAGCCCCCACAACAGATTGGTCCCACAGGACTTCCTCTCCCTTCCCTCCCAACCCCCCTTTCCAGAAGTTTGGCAGTGCAGGAGACAAATGGCCAGACCGTGGAGAGGACTGAAGGCCATATAAAACTGCTTCACAGGTCAGATGTTGAGCAACACTGCTTTAAAAGGGTAAAAATTCACTTTTATCCTCATTAAGACATTATGTACCTGAACCTCCTTTTGCTATTAGTTGCAGTGGTAGGTATCCACCTGTGTAATATTTAAGACCACCTAATTTTTAAATTTGGAAAACCCTGCATTTTAATTCTACCATGTTTGCATCACAAGCTTGTCATCCACATTTGCGTCCTGCCAAAACCTACGACTATATCACTTGAACAGATCTTTAACTCTCACAAAACCTCCAAACAAATGAACACAATAAACCTTTCTGACATCAGAGAAAATAACCAGCTTTCTCACTCTGTTCCTCTAGAAACATACTTGGGCTTGGTTTATATTTCAACTTCTTTTTTTTTTTTTCCTCCAGGGGGCGGGGGGAAGGGTTATTGTAATTTACATATTTAGCAGCTATATATTTGTACATAAAAGCTATAAAAGTAAATCACATATAAAATGCCTTTGTATTTCCACTTTCCCATAAAGTTATATTTTAGTAAGAGTTATGATCAATAAAGTATTATGGGTGTGCGAAGCGGGCAGTATTTGATTCAGATTCGGCACAATTTAGGGTACACCGATTTGATTTGGTGATTCAGATCACTGTCCCAATAAGATACGGCAGAATCTGAAATCTTGGAGAATCAGCAATTCAGGCAATAGACACAGCTTTATAGGTTTTTTCTATGTACCTTGAGATAGCAGGCGCAGCTTGTGAACACTGAGATGGTGGGGAGGATGGAACATTCCACAGGAGTACGAGGGAGGGGTCCCCTGCGCACTTGGCAGTGGACCCAAAAGTGGACCAGAAGTATTTCTGATCCACTTCCAGGTCTGTCGCTGAGTGTGGTGGACTGCCCACGCTCCCGTGGGATGCTCCATCCACCCTACCATTTCAGCGTTCACGAGCTGTGCCTGGTACCTCAAGGTACATAGAGAAAACATATATAAGATGTGTCTGTGATGGAATCATCAAATCTCTCCAAATCTATTCAGAGGCCCCCAATTCAATTTAGAGAGATTTAAGGGTCTCCCGATTCGATTAGGATTTGGAGATTCGGCCTCCAAATCCGACCCTAATTTCCTCCAAATCAGCAACCAAAGCTTCGCACAGCCCAATAAAGCACTAGTTGTAACTTCTGAAAGAAACAAGGTCTCAAAACACTCCTTGTCAGTAGACTTGATGGATGGAAAAATCATGTTTATTTATTTGGTTCAAGTGTTTACATTAATTTTGTGACTTGATTCAGCAAAAGCAGAACCTTTAAATCTAGATTTTTTGTGAGACTAATAGGACCAGGTGTGACAAAAATGCCATTGAGGGAATGAAGTTTAGCATGATACCTAAATGGTGCACATTCATTTAAAAATAACTACTTTTATTAATGTTGTTCTATTTGTTAGATTCACTGATTTTGAAAAGATGGCTAAGTCAGTTACAGCTCTTAAAGCAAACTAGAGAACAGACAAGAGTTCAAGAAATTCATCAAGTGGAAAACAAAGATGACATTTTTCTTGAACTGAAATAGGAATCAGTCTCCTGGCTCACACTGGCAAAGAGCCAATATTAGATATATCCTGAGCACTAGTTTTATGTACTCCATCCATTAAAATAATTATGGCTATTCCCTTGGTATATAACTTGGACTATTTTCCACATAAAAATCCAGGTCACAGTTGTTAATTTCAGAATACATATCATGTTTTGGTTTTGCTGCTGTGAAAATGAAAGATTACTAAAGTGCATAAAATACAAATGAACATTCAAAAGGGACTAGAAAGGATAAACATTTTCACTAGAAATTAACACAGAAATACAAACATGTATAAAGAGACCCATAAACAAACCATCAAGTTATAAGAAAATGGATGATTCCTGAAATATATATTAAGATACCTTTAATTTACTGATACATTTTAAGAGAAGTTCTTCATAGAGCAGATAATTTTATTATAGTTTTATTAATTCATGTAACAACCTCTATGAACTTGAATATTATATATTCTGCTAAGCCTAAAAATTCTATTTTATTTAATTATTTTTCATTTCAACCAATATCAATATTTATTTTTAAGCACTGATTTCAATTTTTATCCATTTAAAATTCTCAGGATTATGCAACATTAGAGATGGGGGGAGGAGGGGGTGTAGCACTGCCACCAACTGAGCCATAGAGCTGCCATCCATCCCAACTCCGTTCACCTGTAGCTCCCCTATCCACTTTGTCACTTCCTCTTCCTTTGTTTCCAGTCCCCTTACGTTTAAGGGTTGCAGTCCAAACCACACTTGACACAGTTCATCACACCTTGTCATCACACACCATTAGCCATCATTTTTCTTATGTCCACTTTCTATAAATTTTGAGCATAAACGATGGAAATATTTTTTCATCAGTCTGTGAGTGTGAAGTGAAATAAACATTTATTAACATTTATTGATAAACACTGAATCCCGCTAAGTCCATGAGTCTCTGAAAATGTAAAAGAAGTATAAAGTAGTAAAAATATTCATAAAAACATTAAGTAAACTAACAAGAAACCCCAAACATTCTAATTTCTTATGCCAAACTAGTTTGGGTTTTTTGGGTAAAATAATTCATGATGTAAGAGCTACTAGAATCAGGTTCTCTAATAAAAATGTCAACAAGATTATTGCTTTTTGTTTGTTTGTTTGTTTTTTAATACTACAGTCTCCCCTATCATTGGTAACCACTTTGAAATTAGGAAGCTAAAAGAAGCTATTATTTTTATAACGTTGAAGTTGAAAGGCGATTTCTAGTTCTAAGTCTCAAAAAAAAAGGGGGGGGCACAGGACAAAAGTTCTTTGCTTTGAATTCAACAGGCTAATTTTTTTTTTGCAGAAAAAAAAGAAGAGAGTGAAGTGGCAGAATACACATTATTGAAGTTTTATTTCTATAGAAAGAACTTGCTATATCAGCTTAAACCTGCACAGATTCTGTAGTTATTACAGCCTCAAAAAAAAAGGGTAATCTTTTGGAAGGTCTCATGACCTCAACATCTCTCCTATATAACACTGTCTCCAATGAAGCTGAATGAATTAACTAAGCAGTTCAATTACATCAGTAAAGAATTAAAACTTCAAACATTAGTGCAGTTTTTATTCTCCAGTCTGTCAGAAAGAAAAGTATAAAGAATGCATTTTCTTGCAGCAGGTACACTCTGAAAGGGCTCTCTGGAATGAAAAGTGAAGCCCCACATAGAGAAAGCTGCCACAATGTCTTGGCTATTACTGTTGGTACATCTCACACACATTGATTCCATTTCATCTCACCAAGCCTGTCTGTTCCCCTCTTCATTCTGCAAGATGGAGACACATTCTAAAAACTGTGGAGAACTATCCTGTTTCCCAGCAAAATCACTATGGTCTATTGGGTCAGACATCTGAGAACTGTGAATAATAAGATTTGGTTGTCAGTTTGCCAAAAGACAGCATTAGAGCTGGTCAGAAAAACTAAAGTGGATTTTCACCAGAATTAGCCAACTTTTCAGGACAGACAAATTCAACTAAGACTTCAGAAACAAGCCAAGCAGTATTTTATTCTGTTTCAACTTCAGTTTCATTCTGACTGAACAGTGGAAAATTCCATGGCCATGTAGCATATTACTCACTCCTGTTACTATGTTTTTTCACTGGCTGAGTACGCATTGTTTCAGCTTTGTTCATCTTACTCATGTGAAGACAGGAAAAGTAGGCTGCAGCCTGCTTGGTTTTTTAAGTTTGCCTGAAACGGTCTAGAATCAATGATATAACCTTAATCATTTGGGTAAAGTGACAGATTAAAGGACTGTCAGAACAGGGTTAGACCAGTTTGTCAGAAAGTACTGTCCATCATCCCATCCTAGCCAGGATGCTCACTGCCACAACTGCCCAAAGTAATAATTACTAATCGATTTTAATTTCACCTCACCGAGTCTGTCTGTTCAAACCTTCTTCATTCTGCAAGATGCAAAAGGAATCTTTAAAGAAGCAATCCTCTGAAAAGTGTCAGGAGGGAGAGAGGAAGAAGAAAAAGGGTGCTTAAAAATATGTTTCAGCTGCTATTAGAGCAAGAGTGAATTTTTATTACACAAAGCAGAACAGGAACAGCAGACCTCAGTGCCAAGTAGCCGTAAAGCATCTCAGGAACAGCGCAGAGCAATAAAGAAAAAGGCCATTTTCAGAAGTTTCCTCTTAGTAGAAAACCTGTTGAAGAAGTTACAGAGCACAGGCCCTTGGAAATGAAAGAAGAAAACTTGGAAGCAGAATCTTATGAGGAAGAAGAATCAGAGTCCACTTTGCCAGTCAGATATGCTCATCTACAGAAAAAGTGTGGCAGGGACATGGTGTGTGATGTAGTTGTGATAAGGCAAGGGAGATGACCCTGGTTATCAAGGTTTCAATTACTTTAGCACTCTGCAAGTAAGCTGAATCCAGCTCTTTCAACATTAAATATTCTTACATGGAACACAGGATCAGTCAGCCATGTTGCAACAAATACAACTGTCAGTCTACTCGAACACGAAGCCTGAACACGGCACATGAATTTTTAAAACTGATCTAAGCAGCAGATGGACAAAGCTTTTGGGCAGGTTAACTGACTTCATTGCCTCAAGTCATAGGGTCAGTGTTAAAATCTACATAGGAGTAAAATACAATAAAGTAACTGAAAACCAGTAATAAAATGAAGCTCTACTTGTTGAGATTATCCCTAAATGAAATAAAGTTTACATTTATCTAGACTGAATTTTTCTTCTTTAAGAAAGCAAAAACTGGTACAACCTTGATGATAAACAGCTTTGGTGCTGTAAAGAGGACCTCACTTGTGATTCTGTATCAGCAACTGGTTTTAGTCAACCTCAACATAGAAGTGTTTCCAAAATTCTGCATATCCAATTCATGAGACTATCATGAGCAACACACCAATTTTATGGATCTATGGGTGGAATTAGGGAGGCCAAGGTTAGCTCCAGACAATGTTAAAAACCTTTCAAATACAACATTGAGCCCCTCTCCTCACCCAGCCATTTTAGGAAGCATTTCAAGTGGAAACATTTACCCTCATACTGAAGGAACTGTTTTCTACAGTACCAACAGCAGAATGACTCTCTCCTATATAATGATTTATCTATAAAGATGGGGAAAGAACATAAGGGGGTGAGTTGCATACTACAAAGCAATTAAAATACAATCATAGAGATCCATCAGTCCATTATTAAGTCCCACAACACTGGAACAAAAATTTCAAGATGGGAGGAAAGGATAGATGTAGGATTCTTTACACAGCATGCAGCCGACTACATTTCAGAATGGTTGCTTGAATGTACATGTACAGTTGGATCCATACTGCTTTTGCTCACTATATTATCCATTTCCCAGAAGACACTGAGAAACAACCAGAAGAAAAAGAAAAGAAAAGGAAAAAAAAAAAGGATGGCATCCCAGAGAAAAGCTACCACTAGGCAACTACGCTTACAGATTAAGCTTAACATTTACATGCGTACACTTCTTTACGAAGGGATGCATACAGACTGAGACGAACTCAGTCTTGGAGCCCAGAGGTAGCAAGAATGCTAGCCACAGACACACTTCCTTCCATACACATGGCAGGGGGAGCAAGGGCTCCAGACACCTGATGGTTGCACCTCCAGCTGCTATTAGGGATCCATGCCATACATGGTGCTCAGAGAAGTGCAGTATAAACTGTTATTAAGGGTAGAAAGGTGTACCTGGACTAGTGATGTGTTAAAGAGTGGTCAGACAACTGACTACATGGCCATTCAGCCACTAGCGAAGAAACATAAGAAAAGCTAGAGAGGCAAGACAAACACCTTTAGTCAGGGGAGAGTCTTAAAAACTGCATTATATCAGGAACAACTGGGGGAGGGGGGGGACTAAGGGGGAAGCAGTATGGTCAGAGGGGTGTGTAACTGCTCCTCTGCATGTTTAGTGGCAAGGAAAAAAAAATTCTAGGGCAGTGGACAGTGATCACTTCCTTATACAGCGTATAACTTCTAAATGGTGTTGCAAGGGTGCAAACACTGTTGTCAGTAACTAGCAAGTTATGCAGCTACTTCAGTTGGTCATATGCAGTATATTAAAAAGCTTAGAGGGAGAAAATGGGGCAGCAAAAGAGAGGGAGAGAAAGAACTGATAAAAGCCTCCAAATTTGTACCTATACCATGGCCACTAAAGAAATGAATACGTGTCCTACAACCATAAAGTTGGGCAACATGGAGAAGCAAGTTTTGCCCAAGCAATTTGCTTCCTGTCTGCTAGGGAAGAACTAACAGAGATCAACTTTGAAGACCAAATGATGGCCCAAGGCAATCCTTCCTGGGAATCAGAGCATCTCAGGGAACAATGTCCTAAAAGAGTAGGTAGCAAGTAGAAGGAGCAATAAAAAAAAAAACAAACGTTCAGACCACAAATGCATAAGCCTTAGAGCCTTTTTTCTTTCACCAAGGAAATGAGGAGACAAAAATATATAATCTGCTTGAGACTTGAGAAACATGAAATAGCTGGAGTCCTTTGTCCACAGTTATCCCAAGATATCACCTGTACTGCAGACAAGGTAAAATGGGGGTACTATGACAGGTAGTTACTTAAGAGACAGAAAGAGGACTTTGGAATGGTTTGTACTGCCATTTCCCAGCTGATGTTATAAAATAGTAGAGGGATATAACAATGATGAATCACCTTCGCCACTGGCCTCTGAATAAGGATGTGCAGTCAGTATTACAGCAACTGCCAACTACTTCTCCCACTCGTCATCAATTATCTAAGCCTTTAGCAGCTCAGGAGCAACCATCTCCAAACATCTCAACCACAAATGCAGAGTTCAGTGTTCATTCAAAGTGAACACTGAACATCTACCAAGTGACAGAGGACATCAGCAGTAGCCCAAGAAAAGACCTTGTAGTCACAGCTGTAAGTATTTTTTGTGTATTAGCTCCTCTGGGGTTTGGAAGGAGGTTTAAGGAGCTGTACAAGGAAACCCCCCTTTCCACAGCCTCCAACAGGGAACAAACTAGTTTTGCTCATCAGCAAAACTGCTTACTGTTGTGTTTAATGTACACAGAATGTTATTGCTACTGTGCTGTGCTGAATTTGCTGATGTGTTGAGAGGTGGTGATAGCTTGTAGAGGTGGAGGCGTTTCCTCCAAACTAACAGTTCCAAATGTGAAAACAAGGTAGGAGTTTGCTGCATTACATTACATGAAGTTTGTCTGGTTTCCTGTATACCTCTCACGGAAGCATTCTAACACAGATTTTCAGAATTTGTCACACCATCTCTCATGTGATACTGGTTTCAATGTAGAAGTCAATATATGGGGCTGGAACATATGCAGGGCGTATAGTTTGGGACAGAAGAGGGAAAATTTTAAAGTCACCTCTATGGTAACTTAGGCCACAAAAACATCAGTAGAAGTTTTGGATACAAGCTTTATCTGACATTCTGAAAGATCTTTCTAATAAAACAAGGAAGTTTGTTGGAATCATTTTGGGGTTATTTATTTCCTTCAGATTGACTACATTTAAGACCAATGGTGAAATGATCAACTATCTCCCTTAACTCCCACAGCATAGATATGGTCTGGGCCTTAGTAGCAAGAAATTGGAAGCCAGCATCAACCAAGTTATGGTAGTATGGGAATAACTGGCCTAGAACCACTACCTCTTCCTACTCCTTGAGTTTCCTAGCACAGTCTCAGCTCCTTGGTCACCCAACAGAAGAGAACATACTGGGGCTTGCTCTTCAGCATCCTCCAGGGAAAGCTTTTCTGGATCAGTATAGGGCCTAGGCAAAGGTGTTGAGAGTCGTAACTGGGGATGGGGCAGTAAAGACTGAAACGCCAAGCTCTCTGCTGTGGTGGGGGGCAGTTGGCATAAGGCTAGGGTGACTACATGTCCCAGATTTTGAAGGCTGGTCTCAGAATTCTGGCTCTAGAGAAAACTGAAGCAAAAGTCCTGGACTGGCACAAATGTGCCCAGCTCCTGAGTAAGAGGTCAGGCACAGAAGGAGTTGCTCATGCCAATCTAGGACTTTTGCTTTGATTTTCTCCAGGAACCACAGCCACTCTGGACTCTGATGGGCTGCAAGCAGAGTCTGGGGGAGCAAGTGGGGGGCACAGTCATGTGTGCACATGCACATCGCACTGTCTTCTCTGGCCCCATTCCTGGGAGCCAGGGAGTTGAGAAGGGGGAGGGGAGGTGCATACATTAAATTGCCCTGCCTATCCCAGATTTCCCTCAAAGGACTGTGGTCATACTACTTAAGGCTGACTTTTTGAAAGACCCTTACAGGACTTTCTATCACCTCTGGGTGCTACCATGACAAGAAAAAAAAAATGTCCCCAAACACTGGTGCATCAGCATCGGAAGCTGCACCTGGCACATTAAGACACTCTCCCTTCTCACTATCCTTCCTAGGGAATTTAAAAATTCCAGGGTCCTCTTTTCAACCCTCCCTCACCCCATTCCCAGTGATAAGTAAGCAATGTCATTTTCTATCTATGTCATGCAATTAATTGATATTCTGCTCTGGGTCCAAGTGGTCTAAATGTTGGAACAAAACATTTCCAACAGAACTTGCTTGTCTCCTAACAATTGCTTTTTGTTTTCCTTTAGATTTAGAGCCGGTAATTCCATTTCATAGAGGATATTAGGTTTCACATCTTCCCAGGGCTAGTAGGCAAAATTTTACTCAGTATCTTTCTCTTCTCTAAAAATCTTTTAATAATTGATAAAAGGGCTCAATGTAAGCCAGACAAGTTTAAAACCTGCATTTAAAATTATATTTACTGCTCTCTGACCTTTACTAGTAATGTTTCAACTTCAAGAGGCCAGTAAAGCAAGTATAGTTTTCATCCAATTTTTTCTTCCTGTTTGAAAATTAGCCCTCTATCAGATAGGTGGTTTTTGGAGCTCGGCTAAAGGTTCTTTTGCATGGTCACTTTTTAAAATAAGTGTTGTGAAATAACCACACAGAACAAAGGACTTTGTTTTGCTTATGAGGGAGCAAAGATCCACTTAACCAGTTTAAAAAACAAACTAATAAAAAACACAACACCTTTATCCACCTGGATTGAGATGGACCAGATTCAGATAGCACGTATTGTACCTCATCTCCTTTGATAGGGCTGACATATTTATATTACAGTGTCAGGGTTTTGCAAAAAAATGAGTTACAAGTATTTTGTTTATGTTTAATGCTCAGAGCATCAGAAAACATTGAGAACCAAAGAGGGTATTCTTTAAATTTACAGCCATCCAAAAGTACTGAATCCAAGACAAGCTCAAGTACCACTAAAAACCTGAAGGCAGATAAAGTTGTTTAAATATGATGCTACCTACTCAAAATGAACTATGATAAAACAGAAAGAATGTCCTTTCAGTAAGTTAAAAAAAACCAACATGAAACAAGGATTAAAGTACTGCAAGGTCTTTACATTGTTATTCTTATTTGATTGAGATATTAACACACATGTATATATTAACACAAAAATACATCCCTAAATTTTAAAAAATGCAGTAACCTGTCTCACTTATATACAACATACATGAAACAGAAAACAAAGAATACAAAAACACAAGAACAGAACAAGCCACTTATGTTATTTTGAACAGTATTTAAAGAATGGTAAATAACTTTTATAATGTCCATTTTATTCACAGAATCTTAAATAAGAACATCAGGTTCATCCTAAATGGCACTGTTGATGCTGTAGCATAGTAGAAAGTTGACCATCGTAATGTGGTTCTGGGACCACTGCAACATGCCTGGGCAGACCAAATGAGGAGGTCTGAAGCGGAAGTACTCACATATCTTTAAGATAAGAAATGACCGACCGATTAGAAGGATACTGTGGTATTTAATGATCAGGCTTGGAGCCCTTAACCAAAAGCTGCATTGAGGGCTATCCTCAGTCATTAGCTAATTATCAGAATTGCCAGTATAAACTACAAAAAAGCAGAAAGTAGACACATATGCAGGTACCTTAGAGAGGCTTCTGTCAAGAAACAATGCTTCCAGAACTAGGTCTTAAATTAAAAAAAAATCTCGTTCCGTTATTCCATAAAGAATACTTGCACACGACAGAGTCTTTACCCGGAATCTGCAAGTTAGTAAGGCCTTTATACTGACACAGCTGGCATCAAAATGCCTTGACAACTAAGGAGTAAAACATGATAAATAAAAGCCTTAATCTACTGGAGTTAGTGACAGCAATGGGAGGATATTTTAGTAACTGAAAAGATAATAAGCAGCCAATAGTTTTTACTCAATAATCTTTTTCAAGCCTTTACAGCTTGTACACAAGCCACTTTTAATTGATGTTGTGCAAAGAGAAAGCTGGACATATAAAAACACTCCATCTACCTTTAATCAAAGTCTTGAATAATGTTCTATGAGCACAGATCAGGTGGACCTAGATCAATTTGACACTTTAAAGCCTATCTGGAACACAGAATACTGAAAGCGATAACTAGAAAGACTCTTCAGATACCTCTCAAAGTGTTTCTGCAGTTTCAGTGAATGCTTCTAATAAATAATGTATGTTAATGTGGACTGATTAAACAGCTCTGAAACTGTGCATATTTAACCCTTGTTAAAACTGGAAGCAGTGCACTAAAATTGCACGGCCCAAGAGAAACAGCACTCTGAAGTGTGAGGGAAGAGGCCAGAACCCCCATGATGGGGGCCAGATCCAGGCCACTGGTCTTCCCAGGAGCCTGGGACTTTGGTGAAAGAGGAGTAATAGCAGCATTAACTGCCACTCGCCTACTGCCAAATGTCCAGACCAATGAGGAGCCCTGAGAGCCAGACAGTGTATTCCTGTGTACTGGATGGGCCCCACAACATTGACTTACACACAGGGACTGACCCCACATACCAGCCCCAGGCAGGATCTGCCTCATGGACTGACCCCATGCAGTCTGTAGGGCAGGAAGGTTGGGCACCACTGTTCTAAACAAAGGACCTCTACTGGAAATAAAAAAAATGAAGGTATGAAAGAGAAACCTAATCTTCCATATACACCAACAATCCTGAACATTAATCTGATTTGTAGTCAAGCTACAATGTAAATCAATGCTGAAGACCATGACACCCCAAACAAATATAGGCATAAACAAGTTAAAAAAAGAAAAAGAAAAGAAAAAAAGTCTTAACTAAACAGTTTAACAGAAATCAGGGTTTGGCAACCAATGACAAGCCAGATCTATGCAAGCCAGGAGAAGTAGCACTGACAGTGCTAGTGCTAACCCACTTTTGACCCAAGCCAGATCAATCCAGCCTACTGCTTAAGAATACTGCCAAGCACTGGTTCAGATGTCTTGTTCCGTGTGTGTGAGACAGAGGGAGTAGCTCACCTATAGCTTTCTCCAACTGTTACAATCTCCACTTCACTGTCTGTTGAGGTAACATTGATTTCTTCATTGGCAGTGACCTGGGGAGTGGAGGATGCTTCAATCACTACAACATCTTCATCTATACTTCCTGGAACGAAGAGAAAGGAAAGTTTGGATGAAACATTTATCACAGCACTACAATGATAAATTTAAGTTATTCACCTTTAAAGAGACCATTTTAATGCATGTTTTATGGTGCATATAAAAAGAAGGACAATCTGCAGTATAAATTACATAACAAACTTTAGCACAAACCAAGTCAAAAGCATCTGTCAAGTCTCATTCGTTCCCATCACAAATAGCGACATCTTCAGAGACATAAGACAGGATTAGACAACTCAATTTTGGAGATATTCCAGCTTGACATCACTCCTAAGCTCCTTCACAATTAGTGCACAGGAAAAAAAAAACAAAACCAAAAACTAAGAAGCACAAAGATTAGGCATAGGCAAACTGGAAACAGTTGTGCACCATTCTACCATACAGCTCATAAACATACATTTTGGTCTTTACCTGTACCACCTCATCATTTCATTCCTCAGCCATGATTTATATGAAGAATCTCTATCAAAGCACAGTATAAATACTGCTGGTTTTTAAGGGGGTTGTTTTGGCTTTTTTAAATATAACCAGCACCACCTGACTATTTAAGACTTTAATCCTCATCTAAAAAATTAAAAAGGGAAAGTGGAAGAGTACTGAACTGTAGAATAAAGTTTGTTTGGGTTTTTTGTTTTGTTTTTTAAAGGTCTTTCACAAATAGACAAGAGACCTACAGACACATGATTAAGTTTTATTACTTCAGAGGCCTGTATTCACTAGACACTGATGTGCATTTCACAGTTCTGCTCTAGTTATAGACCATTTTTGTTGGAAGACCAAGACCAAGAGTCTGAAGAGTGGCTCCTATACAGTTTCTAGCTGCACTCTTCACTCCTTTCCTATGGCAACTCTCATTGGATCCTGGAAGTTCACCACTGGAGCACAAGGGTAAGGATCAGTCATGAAATTACAAATATACTTACCAAACAAGGTGGGAGTATTTCCCATTTATTTATAATTACATGCACAACAGCTTATCATCTTAATGTTATAATGCTCAACTACAGAGTTGAATTATGAACCGGTTGTTATTAATAGGTAGGAAACAAAATAACTGGAGATAGCTATCTCAGGAGAAAATACTTTAAAAAGGTCCTTAAGAAAATAGTGGACAGGCCATTAATTGGTAAGAGCTTACCTATCTGACTGGAGACCAATTTTCTAGATTCTACTTCTACAAAGACCCCTTTAAAATCACCTACCTGAAGACAAATGGAAGGAGATAAGCAGTCAGTAGCTGTTGAAAGGGAAGACAGATAGAGATTGCAGCAGGGTCAGACAAAGGCTCCACAGAACAAGTCTGAGGCCGTTAGGCTTGTATGGTTATATGCCAGCCCCAACCACAAAGATCTTTGTGGCTTTAAATCTTCATCTACTTGCTAGGTACCTTTTGACAGCTAGACATTTTGAAGAGAACCTTTTTGAGTCACCATCCACAGGAACAGAGTAAACTGTGTTGCACAAGTGCTAAACAAGATTGTGACTGCCATGCTTACAAGACATGAAGATGGGGAACAGCAGAACCACTCTTTACCTGGGTGTCACTCAGAGTGCAAGACCTACCCTACCACTCAAGAGGACCACTGGACTGAAAGGAGCATAAGGCACTCCTCTTCCTGTATGGAGGCCTATGGTGTGAACAAAGTGGTTGCTGTAGTCAGATGTTCCACCCTGATCCACTACAGAATACCACTCTAAGAGAAATGGAGTGAGTTTGAGAGGGGTTCAACGTAGACAAATGCAGGGTGCTCCACCTTGGGAGAAGGAATCCCCAGCATACATACAGACTGGGGAGTTCCCTTCTTGAAAGCACAGAGGCGGAAAGGGATCTTGGAGTCATTACTGACTCCAAGATGAACATGAGCCACCAATGCCAGATCGCAGTCAGCAAGGCCAGCCATACCTTGTCATGCCTCCAAGGGTGCATCTCAAGCCGGTCCAGAGAGGTGATCCTCCCCCTCTATGCGACTTTGGTCAGGCCGCAGTTGGAGTATTGCATCCAGTACTGGGCCCCGCACTTCACAAGGGATGTTACCAGCCTGGAGAGGGTTCACAGCAGGGCTACCTGCTTGGTGAGAGGGCAGCAGGACAGGCCCTATGAAGGGAGACTGAAGGACCTGAACCTGTTCAGCCTCAGCAAGAGGAGGCTGAGGAGGGACCTGGTGGCTGCCTACAAGCTCATCAGGGGAGATCAACAGCTAATAGGCAGAGCTCTTTTCCCCTCAGCACCACCTGGGGTGACGAGTAACAATGGTCATAAGCTGACAGAGAATAGATTTAGGTTGGAGATCAGAAGGCAATGTTTTACAGTTAGGGTGGCCAAAATCTGGAACCAACTTCCCAGGGAAGTGGTCCTCGCCCCTACCTGGGGCAAACTCAAGAGCAGGTTGGATGATCACCTGGCTGGGGTCTTGTGAACCCAGCATTCATTCCTGCCTGTGGCAGGGGGTCAGGCTAGATGATCTGTTCAGGTCCCTCCTGACTCCAGCTACTATGAAACTATGAGACTTTGAGATTAGAGATGTGGCTTCCACCAAACAATCATGGCACTCATGATCAACCACACACTGAATGAAATGGGACCAAGACTGGCTGTTAGGCCAGGTTTTACGATAGGATCTTTTCCCTGAAATCCAAGTTTCCCAACAGACGAACAACTCATTCCACAATTTGGTAATACCCTGGCTTTGTGAAAATAAAAGTGCAAAATGAGTGTATGATAAACACCTAACTTCCTGCAGGTTTTGATCAAAACAAAACCCCTACACTGAATAGGCCATCATCTGTGTGTTCATTGCACTACACCAGCTAGAACAGGGGTAAGCAATTATTTGGGCAGGAGGGGCCACTTAGAAAGTTTTGCTGATCTATTGTGGGCCAGGTCAGCACTGCCCTACCCACAACAGCTCACCAAAACTCATTAAGAGGTCCCTGTGGGCAGTGGTCTCAGGGAGTGAGACAGGTGGACAGGGCTGGGGCCCAGGATAGTGCCACGAGTTGTTTTCCGCAAGATGGATTGTGACCAGCCAGACTGGGGAGGGAGCAGAGCGTACACACAGCCTGCCCACAGGCATGTGCAGGCAGCCCCAGTACAACACAGCTGTAGAGGACTGCATGCCAGCAGCACAAAGCAGCCTAACCCAGTCACGATCCATTGGGGTCACCCTGCAGATGCTCTGTACCGTGGCTGCCCACACATGCCTGCGAGGCAGGGGCAGTGGACAGAGGCCAAGTCACAGACATACACTCTGCCCCTCTCCCTAATTGGGAGGGTCACAACCCATCACACAGAGAACAAATTGCAACTCTGCCCTAGGCCTTGGTCCTGCCCTGTCACTGCCTTGTGATCCCACTCCCAGTCCTACTGGCCCATCCTGCTCCCTGGCTGCCCATCCCACTCCCAGATACCACTCCCTACCCACCTGCAGCCCCATCCCATCCACCTGACCAAGCATGTCCTGTTTGCAGGAGTCCCAGGCGGGGCTCCATGAAGGCCCCGCCCCCAGCAATGAGTGCAAGGCAGACAGGCCAGGGAGCCCAGGTGGCACAGCCAGGTCCAGCGGTGGCAACACTAGCAGTGGCAGCTGGAAGGAGCTGCCCCCACTGCAGCTGCCAGGAAGCAGAGTCCACACACAGCACTGCCCCAGGCTGCGTGCCCAAAGGCAAAGGAACCAGCTGCATGCATCACAATCCCAGGCTGCCCCCTTCCTCCTCCCCCCAAGTCTGAGTCAGACAGGGTTGAGGGAGGGTCCCACCACAAGCTGGATAAAATCCATCCGGGAGGAGGTCATATTTTGCCCATTTTACAACCACCTTGGGGGAACTCAGAATAAAAGCTTTTTAAAAACAGACTGCTTCCCACATCCTCACATGTGAAGATGCTATATCAGCTATAACTCTTACAGTAACAGATTTGGGCTTCCCAGGAGGCTCACACCTAGCCCAGAGAACTGAACTGCATTACATTTTACATTGGAAAAAAAAGTTGCCATATAAAATGGATACCATGCAAATGCTAATCTGGCAACTCCACAACCCTTTAAAGAAGAAGGAATAACAGCCATCCAAGGTGACTGCAGCATTAGGACACACTTTAGTTTAATTTTAAGCATACACACTTTACCATCTGCCTCAGCTACTACAACTTATGGCAAAGAACAGAAACCATTTCTTTTCACTGTGACTGAATGATCATTTCCCAGCACAGCAAGCATGTAAGCAAAGGGAGAGTAGCAGTTCTCTATGATCTGCACCAAATTCAGTTACAGAACTAGATCAGAAGTTTCTGATTTTTGCCCGGATGTGGCTCACCTGCATGAGGCAGGGCACAACAATGCTTCATCTCTCCCAGAAGTCTTCCATCATCTCTGGGCACGCCCAGAGGAAGGCTAATGCATAAAGCAAAGCTTTGGGGTAGGAGGGGCAACTCCCTCCAATAACGCTATTTAGCAAGCAAGAGCATGAGAGGTCATAAAATAAATCAAAGAGCCCTGCAGAAAGTCAAGCTTGCTCCAGAAGTGAAGTTCAAGAACAATCATCTAACCACAGTGGAAGGAAGGCAGCTGACTTAGCAGAAGTATCAGGCTATCACACCTAGAACTAACAGAACTCAGTTATTAGAGGCAACTGAAGCAAGTGAGCAACTTATACACAAGCATGCCTCAGCTGCTGTCTCTGAAACTGTACTGGCTAGGCAAGCAATGAAGAGCCATTTGGAAGCAATGTGCACCAATGCTTCACACCTGAGCCACAACTAGCATGTGCTCAGTTCTCAAGAGATGCTAGCATCTTACTCTCATTTAGAAAAAAGTAAAAAAGAAATGTAAACACCTAAATATGACCCTGTGAACATGGAATTTCTGAAAAACGAGGGTGCACTTTTTTGGGACCACAACTATGACTCTGGCTTGCTTTAGCAAGGCATCCCTTCCCTGCAGGAAGTTTTACATATGCTCCTCTGCTGAGATTTCCCTGGAATGCTTTGCAGAGTATAAAAACAGGAATCCCCCTCCCAAATGAGCCAACTTTCCCTAATTTTAAAGAGGTAGATAAATAATCATGCAGAAGGCAGAGCAGAAGTGCATATCAAAGACTAATCAAATAGGAGATGCATAAGCTTTTGTGAGCCACAGCTCACTTTTGATGCATGTGACCCACAAATGGTTAAAGTTGCAACTCCAAGCTCCTACCCAACTGCTGCTCTCCTCATTACTCTGGCTGCAATCAGTGTTTGAGCTCCCCACTCTGGCATTCACTGCCTACCCCTTCCCCTGCCCCAGGTAATGGGGCAGTGCATTGTGGCAGTCAGGGGATGGCAGTGAAGGAAAACAGATGGACTCTAGAGAAAGCTTAAAGAATTTTTAAAAGTTGGAATAATTAATTGTTCAAGTGATTGATTATAGTTATGCTTTCAACAACTTGCTATTGCCATATTAGAAGTACTAAGAGTGTCCTTTATTTATTTATTTAAGTTCTGTAACTTCTCTTTTTTTCTATTTCTTGATCTGTCACTGATGCTAAAGCTAGAAATGGTGCCTCTGGCAGTCAACTACAGAAGTTCCTTACAACTGGAACATGGAGAACTTAAAAGCATGCAAGGGGAATTTCAAGTTAGTGAAAATCAAAAACAACCCAAACCATCATTATTTCATGTTTAATATTTTGACAAGTGATCTTTTAGAAAACTAAAACAAAAACTTATTTCCTGATGCTCGGTTACTTTCTATAGTCATATGATTTTCTCCTGACAGTTAAGGGCAAAACCACTCTCAAATAAGGCAGTCTCGCGAAGTTACATAGATCCATTTCATAACATTTTGAGAGGTAGAAGTACTATTCATTGTCACATTTCATGGAGTATAGATTCTGGACCTGGTTTTTTGTAACAATTGTACAAGCGAGTCATTTATACATACCTGCTTTCAACAGAGTGAATACTTGGTAAGATGTTTAGTCTCACTTTATGGGCATTTATACATATACTTTTTTGTCCCATGACACACCAGAGATCTGCCGCTTCACAGCAACTGAGTCTGTCCTGCACGTAAGCTAAGGCAAACTGTGCTGCATCATGAGTAGTTGGATAAGTGGTGAAACGCACATCAATGCACAGAAAATGACAGAGGTGCACTTTTGAATTAAAGCACCTGCGATGTATTTTAGTTCAGAAGCTCACCGCCATCACTCACAGCACTAATGTGCATTTCGCCGCTTATACAATGGTAAGTGTCGTAGCTCCAGGCACTTTTCAAAGTGACCAGCACTGTGGCACTTGCACGTGTAAAAATGCCCCATATGCTTATAGGGAAGCTAGAGAAAAAAAAACAGAACTAGCAGCAATGTTTATTCATCTATGTATAAAAAACCTAAAGATCTGAGAACTACCAGTACAATACCAAAATTGGAAGCTGGCATTCAATGAATCCAATAGTTTGCTACTTAGAAAATTAAATGCAGGATATTTTAAACTAAGTCAAATGAAAGACAGGTTCACAGTTGTTTGGAAGACATGTTTAACATACAACTTACAGAATCAATGGAAGTGTCTGGTCAGATAACTGCTATTTTACAGAAACCATAAAGTGAAAAAGGCACTATACAACAATTAAAGCAATGTTTGTTGGTTGAACAGTAGCAGCCCAGAAACAGGATATAGGTAGGGACTGATAAACTAGGCAACAGAGCAACAGCTGTAAGCCTTTAACCCCACTAGAGAACAAATATCATCCTGGCTTGTAATAATACCTATATTTTTATTAGTAGTCAAATGAATGGCATTTCTCCCCTTGCACTACTACTGCTAGTTTTAGGAGACAATAATAGTTACAGTGATCTATGCCTATTAACCAAAACAAAGGGCATCCAGAGGCTAGCAAGAATGTTTTAGAGAAATTTCTTAATTAAAACAAAAGTACTTTAAAGAATTGCCAGCCCTGCTGAGATGTTATATCCTGAAACATTTTTTCAGCTGCTAGAAAGTTCTGATGGAATTGAAAAGGATTTTGTTTTGTTTTTGTTTGTTTGACCACAAGCCAGTTTCAGAATAGGAAATTTATACACACCGCAGATTAAAAAATCCCAAGCAAAACAGAACACCTTGCACACACACAAGTACGGACAAACTGATGCTTTTTCAACTCCTAGGAGTTACCAGAACTCTTGGAAAAAGAAGTAACTGAAGTCACAAGCATCTTCTAGAGAAAAAAAGTGAACAGAAATGGCAAATACCAGAGAAAGACCTTTACCGGGGCAGGCAAAATATGGCCCACAGGGCAGATCCAGCCTGCTACGCCAGCTCTATCTGGCCCAAAGACCCTCTCCAAAAAACAATTATTACCAGCTCCCAGCTGTCCCTCAAAGCCAGTCAGAGAGGTGAGGCTTTCAGAGGTGATGCACCATCACAGTGGGCAGGCTCTGTGCCTCCATTTCCCCACAGCTCCCAGCACTGCAGCTGGGAGCCCCATGTGGAGGCACCGAGCACAGTGACAGGTGACTGAACAGCTGGTGAGTGAGGAGGGCAGCTCCTGCCTGCAGTGCCAGGAGCCACATGTGGTGGCAGGGAGCCCACTCAGCCTGATGGTGTGCTTGTGTGTGGGTGGGCATGCAGTATGTAAAGGTTGTGGGGGAGTGTGGGACCCCATCACTAGCAGCAGCAGCAACAGAAGCAGGCCCTCAGGGCACTTATGACCCACAGCAGTCAGAGCCCCTCACTGATATGGCCCCAGCTGAGGTCCAGAGGCTGTACATGGCAGCAGAGCCAACCTGGCCTGCTGGCACATGCCTTCAAACCAGACCAGGCTGGCTCCACACTGCCATGTGAGGCTCCCAGCACTGCAGGTGAGAACAATGCACCATAGGGCCAGACCAAGTTGCCTCTGTGCTGCCATGTGGGGCTTCCAGCACTCCAGCAGAGAGCCACATCTGGAGACATGGAGCAAGCCCAGCCTGGCCTGGTGGCACATGCTCCTGGCTGCAGTTCTGGGAGTCCCGTGTGGCAGCATAGAGCCTGCCTAGCATGATGGTATGTGGACTGGGAGCTGTGGGGAGTAGTGTGCCATCAGACCAGGTAGGCTCCGTGTCACCACATGCAGCTTCCCACTGGAACAGTGGAAGTCCCATGTGGAAGCACAAGGCCAGCCCAATGGCACGTGGCTCCCTCCTGTAGTGCCAGGAGCCCCACATGCTGGCACGAAGCCAGCCTGGTCTCGTTCGAAGGCACGCACCAGCAGGCTGGGCCGGCTCCTTGCCACCACATGCAGTCCCCAGGGCTCAGCTGGAGCTATGTGTACCAAAACATTCTGCCTGCTATGGGCCAAGAGTGTCCCAAGGGCCCAACACCTGCTGCTACTGCCAGCAAGGGCTATGCACCGTTATGTGGGGAAAGGGACATGAAAGGAAGCCTCACCCACACAAACCCCACACCCCCTCCACAAACCTCCCACCCCCATTCCCACTGTCACACAAACCCCCCCCCCTAAACCCACCCACACCCCTCACATATGCCCCTGCCCCCGCACGCATACTCCTGCATATTGGGAGTGGGTTGTAAGGCTTTATTTTGAGTCAATTTGCAAATCACTTCTGATGCACCATCAGGACAAAAATGTTTTTTGAAATAAAATTCAAATATAGTAGATGTTTGATTTTTAGTATACAATTTGTTTGGATTTTTTTTCTTTTTCCAAGATGGTAAGAACTGTTCCCAAAAAGAGTACTTCCAGAGGGTAAGGGGAGGGACTTCCAGTGGCAAGATAGTGCTTAGGGTGGGGTACCTTTTAAGGGGTGGGATTACCCTTGCAGCCCTCAACATCTCACCAAAAGCCATTAAACAGCCCTCCGGTCAACATAATTGCCCATCCCTACCTTTCACTTTGCTACATACTCTTCCAAGAGGGGCATTTTTTTTTTTTTTT
>JAGPOW010003364.1:26893907-26909467 GCA_030014935.1 Caiman crocodilus | reverse complement strand
GGCTTCTGGCCTGGGACCATGTGGCTGCCCCAGTGCAGGAGCCTGGGGGGGTTGAAAGGGCAGGGAAGGAAGGAGCTGGTGTGGAGCACAGGGAAAAGCAGTCCCTTGCACACCCTGTGGCCGGTGCTCCCTGCTGCAGCCACTCACAGCCCGCACAGGGCTGTCCTGAGCAGGCACAGGCAGCCCCACACGGGCTGTGAGCAGCTGCAGCATGGGGCACTGGGCACGGAGTGGGTGAGGGGCCACTTTTCCCTCATGCTCAGCTCCAGCTTGTAACCCGTCCCTGCTGCCAGCCTGGGCGCCACACTGGCTCCGGACTCGCATGGGTGCACGGGGCCCACACCAGTGTCCCAAGGCCAGTGCTGATGGGGCCCAGAGCAGGGTAGCAGTACAGGGTCCTGGCTGGCAGGGGCTCTATGGGGCTGGGGCTGGGCCAGCTCCCCCCCCTTCCTGCTGGTGCAGCCCAGCTCAGCTCCACAGACTCCTGCCAGCCTGTGCCCTGCTTTGGACCCCACCAGTGCTGGCCCCGAGACATTGGTCCCAAGATCGTTACCAGGTGGCGGAGCTACTCTTGTGGCCCTTGACAGCTTGCCAAAACCAGGTAAATGGCCCTCCGCCCAAAATAATTGCCTGCCCCTGCGTTATCTAGTATGTTAGAACAAGCAATGTTTAGTTAGCTTGCTTTTCTACTAACTGTTTACCTTCTGTTACTGAACTCAGTGACCAAGCCTTGGGATGTCTGGTGCTGGCAAATGTTGGTAGAATCAGGGTAACAAATAAGTCAAAGGGTCAAGCAGCCTTGGAACCCATCAGGTAACATGATTAAATATCACCTATCTCTATAGCCTACAGTATTCCCAAGTGACCAGGTACCCATTTACAGGTGGGTAGACTCGTGTACCCTTCAGCTCACATCCAAAGTAAGACTTGCCATTACACATATATTTAATCATTTCTCATCTCTAAAGTCTTACAAATTTGTTTCTAGTAAGCTACAACTATTCATCATGCTTATTCCACTGGCTTATCGTGGTTTTGGACTTTACTGGCATCTCAACCTACACAAGATGAAGTTTCCTCCCTAAATTTGGCTTTTTCTACAGTTTCCTTCTCAGATTAGGTTCCTCAAGTGCCACTCCCATTTTACACCGAAGACTAATAAACCAAGCCTGCCACAACAAATCAGAAGAATTTTATAAAGCTGTGACTGGGTTACAACACCTGACCTTGAGCCAGAATCATGCCAATCCATTTTATACTAGTTAGTAGGAACTGGAAGATGAAAGGGACATCTCAGAAGATAACTCTGGATTTACCAAAATAGTCACAGGTGCTCTCACTTTCAAAGGCTGGAAAAGAGTTTCATCAGATTTTCCCTAAACACTTAACACTACACACACCCGAAAAAAGCCAAACCTAGAACACAAGGTCAAAAAAATCTTGTTCCCTATCAGTTTTCTTCTTGAAGTCCTTTAAGGTTTACCCACGGTCAATAAAGATTAACTACCCAGCAGTCATGGACAGTTGCTCATTACTTGAAGCTCTCAGCTCCCTCAGTCTTCACATGTTAAACTCAGGAGAGCTTTTTTATTTGGCTCTGCATCCTTAGAACCTACTTTCCTCAACAAGGGTTAGATTAACTTGAGATTTAAATCAGGGTAAATTATACATGCTTTTTATGGCTATTTTAAGAGGTTGGATATTTATTTGGTGCTCATTTGATTCTCAGGAGATGAGGGTAAGCAAGAAAAGAATTAAAACAGAAAAATAATGCTGCATAAGCACAGGGAAAAGAAACAAGACCATCTTTCATGCTCTTCATTCATATCACAAATCATTATATGAAAGGTTTAATAACCTGCAGACAACTGCAATGGAGGTTTATTTCAGTTCCTTACAGTAACCAAGAGATAGCATTTCTGTAGTATAAAATACTGCAAAGATATCCAGAAATCCATCTCTGATGATACAGGGTATCAATTTAAAGGCAAAAAAATACACTGAGTCAGATATCGTAACTGTAAAGTACAAACTACGCTTCTAAATAAGCACTCATGAGTAAGTCACTTATGAAACAGAATGCTACATTAATTTGGGGTGTTATTAAAATGCAGATATTCCCTATGCCTGGTTTTTCTTAACAGTTTCTTTTCAAATGTCTTTTCCTCTTTCCAGTGCTTAGAAACGAACTCTGTACACTTGGCAAGCCTCAAAAATGGTATTTGTATCTCCACACTAAAACAGTAACCACTCCCAGTCATCTAAAAATTGGCTTACCAGAAGACTCATGGGAGGGACTTCCAAAGGCACAAAGGTCACCCCTTGTGGAAGTAACTCTTCCAGTCATACTTTTTGAATGCCCTCTTCTCCCCACCCCACCCTACACACACAGGCACACCACAATGTGCACAAAACAATCCTCATATCGCTCGGAGACAATATTTTTCCACTGGGTCATATTTTCTGATTCTTGACCTAACTAGTCCTAAATCTAGAACTACTCTACAATGCTTGAAAACTATCCAAACCCTGTTAAGTATATTAAAAAAGCCACCTCATATTGAAAAAATTAGTTAGATAATTAGAAACAAGAAACCTATTCACTTTTTCCATAAAAGATAAGAGCCTGAAACATAACTGGTATGTATTTCCAACTCTAGGTTAACTTTGTTATAGTCACATTCCAAACAGAGGTTATACTTGTAGGGATCTGTGAAGTAACAGAGGTAGCCATAGAGACAAAGGAGACAAAATGTGGGGGAGGCGGCAGGGGTCATTCCCTCAACACACTCATTTAACTAAAATTGAGGTGTAATTTCACATCTTATCAATTCTTCATTTATGACAAGGGAAAAAAGTATAAATCTATGTGCTTGGCAACTGCATTACATTGGCCAGAATTCCCTTTTATTATTTACATAGCCATCACAAAATATATTTCATTTTCCATGTTACAGGAAGAAAGAAGCTGGCTCACAAATCACAAGAAAGTGTTAGCAGGAACACCTCATATGGTTAGGGACTTACATGACAAACTCCATAAGGAAAGACTGAGGGACCTGGACCTCTGCAACCTCCACAAGAGAAGGCTGAGAGGTGATCTTGTGGCTGCCTACAAATTAATTGTGGGGGGCGCAGCAAAGGATCAGAGATGCTCTGCTCACCAGAGTGCCTCTTGAGGGTAACAAGGAACAACAGTCACAAACTGATGGCAAGCAGATGTAGGCTAGATATCAGGAAAAGCTTCTTCATGGTAAGGGTGGCCAAAATTTGGAATGGGCTTCCAAGCAAAGTGGTACTCTCCCCTACCTTGAGGGTCTTTAAGAGAAGGCTGGATAGGCTTCTGGCTGGGGTTATCTGACCACAGCACTCTTTCCTGCCTAGGCAGGGGGGGTCAGACTCGATGATCTGTTGAGGTTCCTTCTGACCCTAGCATCTATGAGCAATGTTTCTAAAAAATTAAAACAATGCGCTGTTATCTAAAGTGTTTTAAATCACTAGCAATACTTAAAATTCTACTGGTCATTATTTAGATGATCAGCACAGTTTTCTAAGAGATTGTCTATCATTTACCATATTTATTTGAACCCAAGACGAGCCCCGCGCCCCCCAGGGTTTGGAGTTGAAGCTGCAGGCATGGCTCCTCTTCATCCTCTGCCCCCCCAACCCAGCTTACCTTTCCCTTGTAGCTCCAGGTCTGGCGAGGGGCAGGGATCATGGAACACATAGAGACTCTGGTCTTAACCCAACCACACAGCAACAGCCACAGTTCGGACCCCAGCTCTGGGGCTCAGGCTGAAGCTGACACTACTGCAACAGCTGCTGTGTAGCTGGATTGGGTTCAGAGGCAATACAGGTTCCATGCTCCCAGCCCTGAGCATCTGGCAGGAGCCAGAGATAAATGTGGCAAGTGATAGCTTGGGGGTGTAAAGGGAGGAAGAGGGAGGGGTGCAATATGGGCACAGGAGTGAGCATACATGGAGTGTGCAGGAACTGGAGTGCGGGGGTGGCAGCAGCATCAAGTGGTGGCAGGAACAAGTGGCATAGGGTTGGCGTCAGGCCACGTGACACCTTACCTCTTGTCCCACCACTACCTGCCTCCCTGCCACTGCTTGTACCTGCTAAAAATTTGGGTGCCTATACATGCACAGGATGCTACAGTAACCTCACCGTTACATGCATTCGGCATCCACGCATTTCAAAATGGTGGCGGCGGCGGCAGCGGGGGAGGGGGGTGTTAATGAAAGCTCAATTTATCAATTAAAGTACCCCCACGGCCAGTTTGAAGTGTGGGATGCTGAATGCATGAAACGCTGTGGGTTTTTTAAATTAAAGCAGCTTCCAAGAGCTGCTCTAATTAAAATGCCTCCTCCTCCCAACCTGTAGCATGTGCATAGACACCCTTAGATTCTAGACATAGAAAGTTTTATACATGTTATAAATTTCTTTTTCTAGAATCAAATAATTGGAGGATCATTTAAAATTGGTCTTGGATTTAGACACAACCATATTTCCAAACTATGGATTGCCTTCACTGTGGATTCACTGTTAACAGTTGGAATTTTCATTCCTTCACTCAAGAAAAACGCAGGAAATTTTCCCCATAAGAAACTCTAGTATACAATGGAGGTGCACTGATACATTGATCTATATCCTAATGGCACTTATAAAAGGAAAATTGACATTAATTTGCAATTGGCTTGTTTTGGCTGATGTGGCCTATAATGCTGCCAATAAATGCCATGTGCATATGCGCAGCAGCAGCATGCATGCATGCATCCAGGAGTGCAGTCTGGCAGCATGGACAGCAGCATCCAGCCCTGAAGTCTGTAGGGAGGGAAGGAGTGTGGGGGAGAGCACGTCAAGGCCCTTTCAGTGAGGGAGGGAGTGGGGTAGGGGCTGCCTAACCAGGGTGGGGGACAGTGCTATGAGCAGCTTGTCTGGGGGGTGTTAGGACCAGAGGCAGCTCCCACCACTGTTTGCAGCCTCAGCTGAGGCATGGGGGGCACAGGGCCCCCTGATGTGTGCACAGGCGAGGATGAGCTGCTACTGAAGGCTGGGGCCCGGGACAGTGCCAAGCTCTTCCTGGTGGAGGGGTTGGGCTGGGGCTGCACTTGAGACTGGTGGTGGCACTGGGAGTGGGGGCTCCAGCCCACCCAAAATTCACTATAACCCTCCCATAACTTCCCCTCCTAGCACTGCCACTGCCTGCCCTGAGCACAACCCAGGCCCAACCACCCTAGCAGGAAGAGCCAGCCCCATGTCACCCTCAGCCCCAGCCTGCAGTGGCAGCTCACCCTCACCCCACGCACAGGTCCGGGGAGCATGTGCCCCCCATGCCTCCTCTGGGAGTGTGCACAGCAGCAGAAATCCCACCTCCCACGCACACTGTCCTGCGCCCCCTGGACAAGGTGCAGCACCTGCTCCTGCCCCACATCCCCCATCCCAAGTCTGCGGTGCCTGCCCCTGCCTTACTCCCTCCCTCCCTCCTTCACCATTGTGGCCTCAATCTGCACCCCTCCCATGCCCCTTGACCCTCAAACAGACTTACCAGCCAAACACTGTTCTCCAAGCTGCCAGGCTGAATATTGGCAACTGGATCAGTATTAGCCAATATGGCTCATTAATAAATCGGCAACTGGTATCAGCCCCTCCCCACAAAAAAAACCTTAAAAAAACCCCAAAAACAAAAAAAACAAGACAGCTCATTTATATAAATGTAACTTTATCTCTAGTGCATGGGAAGCATATTTTGTCCAGCTTCCTTGTTGTTGCTAGTCCCATCCCTACACTATCTAGATTCTAAGAATGTTAGTGACCCTAGTTAATTTAAAATAAAATAGACTCCCCCTGAAAACGTAGGTTTTTGAAGTGAAAGGAGATAAGAACTGGAAAGCTGGCCAGAATGTGGTAGGTGCTTTGGTTAAGGCAATGTTTTCTTAAACTAAACGATTTATATACATTTGCATGGACTGAGATAACCTACAAGTTCATGACCAAAGTATAAAAAAAGATACACATCTCAAATACATGCAGAAGTTAGCAAAAGCCTGAAGAATGTTTTTTGCTATAATTAATGCAGATACAAAGAGACATGATCATGGTCACGCATTAATCCTCAAATTTAGTCTTGTTTCTACTCATTTAAGTTGGCAAACTTAATACTGTATTTCAGTTTTTTGCATTAGTAAAAATAAAACTTTGGTATAATAGAGCACATTGATACAGAGAGAATTTCCTACTATAATGAAATGTGAGAAACAATGTAGTATTTAGCATAAGCTCTGCACTGCCAGTTTTTTGACTGGATTCACACCAAAACATACTTTTAGTTGTTACTGTCATTTTGGTTATTTTATACCAACTGGGAAAGGAAAGCAGGCAATCTGTAGGAAAGTTTTACTTTCTAAAGTGAAAGTCTAGCCCAGTGGTGTTCAAACTGCAGCCTACAGACCAAATCCAGCTTGTGCGGCTACATCATCCAATAAGGCTCCCCACAGGTCCAGAAATTTGCTACTGCTCCTGCACTGCCAGCATTAATAATCACCACAGCTTCAAGAGTCATGGTAATTACTGCTGTACTATCCCCCTGCTGCCAAATTTTTGGACTAATGAGGAGCCCCCATGTGCTGGATTGTGTTAATATACCAGATCATACCTATAACCTGACCCCATGCTAGATCCAACCCACACACTGACCCTATCTGCAGGAACCAGCCCATGGATCAGCCCTAAGCCACTCATCCAACCTGTGGGAATGGAAGGCTGAGCATCACTAATCTAGACTGATAAAAAGAAGTAATCTGTTCAATCTGAACACACTATGCACTCATTTCTTTAAAGAAAGAAAAGGGTAAGCAAAACTCACAGAACATTGTTCACTTAAGTAACGATGATCTGTAAAGTGGGGTATGGTTAGCAGAGAAGATGTTTATAAGAAAAGATCTGAACTCTTCAAATTAAATGCCACTATTGTTGTGTGCCCTTGGGTAAGTCATGATGCTTCCCTTTCTATTTATACTTCTCCACCATGAAAGAGAGAGATTCTCCTAGTTCAGGGGTAGAGAAACTTGCCTTAGAACACCTCCCAGACAAAAAATATGAAGTATTTCTAGGCTCCTTATGCTTCAGAACAACTTATAAAATAGGGTTGCAGTGGGTACTGAAGTGCTCAAGTAAATAAGAGCTGGTGTGTGCACACCTAAGGTTTTAGGGTGTGCAACTAAATTCTATATCCACATTTCAAGTTTTGACAAATCTTTCACTGACACCACCTGCCCAGTAGTATGTTGCATCTCGGTTGTGATCTTGTGACCATATAAAACTACTGAAAATCCAAGCAGATCACATGTTAACAGAAAAAATGTCTCTGCCTTCTCCAACTCTGCAGTCAGACAACACTCCTGGTAAGTTACAGTTGTTTATTAGAAAATAATACTGTTGTTAACACAACTTAATAACTAAGACAGATATGTCACAACTCACCACCAGACATTTCCACAGGTCAGGGAATTACTTTAGGAACTACCACCTTACTGTAAATTACAAGGCACACTTCATTTGAAAAGTTAAAGTTTATGGTTAACAGTTGGAATTTTAATATAATCTTTCATTAGTGAAGATGGTATTCATGGTCTACTCCATTCATATCACAGCTAACCTTTACTAAGTACTTTGTTTTTAAAAAGGAAAAAAGCAAACTTTAAATTGTGCACTATAAATGCAAATGTTAAAAAGGAAAAGCACACATGTATGAAAGCATGAGAACTGAATAACCACTTAGATTACTCACTCCAAAAAATTAAGTTTAGTTACCTGAGGGAACAGTTGCACTGTTTTGGTGGTTTTCACCAGGTGATACAAATAAGTCCTCCTCCCCTTCAGTGGAAGAACTGGAAGAAGATTCACTACTGAGATCATTATCACTGGAACTGCTAGAGCTGGGTAGCAAAGCATACTTCCTCCGAGCTAATACTTCCCGTTTTTTTCTCTGCATTAGAATCCGTTCTTTTTGGTTTTGTGTCCGCTGGGAGGAACTGGTTTTCACAAATCTCTTTCTATATGGGAGTCGTCTTAATGAATTGCTTTGAAAACAGGGCCTTTTCATTAATAAACTTGGTACAGATTCTGTCTCAGTCCGAGGCCACTTTTGTGACCTTGCACTATGAGTTCTACTTGTAGTACTCAATACTGCCTGAGTGTGCCTGACAGACGTCTCTTTCTCCTCATCTGATGTTACTGTATCAGAGTCTCCAAAATGTAGGCTAGATGATGGTGAAGAGACACAGTCACTAAAAGAGGAATCATTGTCTTCACTTTGTGTTTCTAGGTGCTGTCTTAGTCCAAGAATTCCCTGGTTTTCTTTATCACCACAGTTTTGAGCATAAGAAGGGCCAGCCTGCTGACTCTTGCGCTTTTTCCGCACCACAATACCTTTGTCTTGTTCTGGACGATTGCCATTCATGTCCTTCTGCTTTTGAGAATCAGCACACAAGTGAGAGAATTCATTCCCTACTTTACTGGCAATCATCTCAACTTCTGCAGGGAAACTTTTCCCTGCCCCAATGGGCTCAGGGTTCAAGAGGATCCCCTTCAGATTTTCCTGTCTCTTTGGTGCATCAGAAGGAACTTCACTCTTCATATCCGCTTTCAGAGTATATACTATATTACATTCAGGAGTCCATTGAGACATGGAAAATGGCAAGGAAGGCCTAGAAAGATAAAATTAAACATGCATCAAGAAGAGCATCATACTATTGCTCTAGAAAAAGAAACAATGAAACTATACACGAGCAATTCAGAGTCCACAGTACAAATATGGTGAAAAGTGCAACACTGCAAACTTTGGACAATTCTGAAATCATGAACTTTTAAGTGGACCACCAGCAGATTGATCCAACAGCCTTCACTGCAAACTACTTATAGCAAGATCTGAAGTGGGGCTGACTACCAGGGAGTGCAGTAAGGAATTCCAGAGCAACTAAACTGGAGGTTGCAGTTATTTAGTACAGATAGCAAGTCATAGTCTCCTAACTGTTAAGGAGTACAAACTCAAATGCACCTGGGCTAGGGACAGAAAAAACTGGTTTAAGTGATCAGACACTGGTTTAAACCTGTAACAGAACAGAAGCTCATAAACCAGTTTCAAAATGGCACATAAACCAGTTTCAAAATAGCTGAAAATGGTTTAAGATAAACCTGGTTGAATGTAGCATCAGACTTAACTGAATGAGGTCAAACCAGTTTATGGAACTTCTGTCCCAGACCCCTTCCTGGTTTAAGTTAAATCGGAGTCCCCCAGCATCCCAGCATGCTTTGCAGCCCTTGGCTGAGCTGTGCTGTCTGTTTCTGAGAGCAGAGCTGGCCCCACCCTTCTGCTCCCTAGCCTTAGCAGGGGCTGGAATGTGGCCATATGTGGGCCTGGCATGACCCCCTGAAATAAAGGGGGCAGGCAGCAGGTTTATTCCTCCCTCTCCCCTCCAGGCCCCTCCGGGGGATCCCAGTCGGGGTCTACCTGGCCGAGGCACAGCAGCCCATCAGGGTCCCTCTCCCCTTGCTGCTCCAGGGGCAGGAGCATAACCAGATGCCATGCAGCATGGCCCCAAAGTGAAGGAGGCAGGGAGGGGATTGATCCCCTTCCTCCTTTTCTTTCCTCCCCAGGGGACCCCAACCAGGGTCTGCTTGGCCAGGGTGGAGCAGCTCATGTCTGGTATTCCCCACCCTAATTCGCCACTGGGCAGCAGGGGGTGTGGTCAGACCTGGCAGCAGACTCAAGCTAACGGGAGCCGAATAGGGGTTTAAATTCCTTCCTTCCTCCCCAGTCCCACCAGCACGGAACCCAGCCAAGGCTCCTCGACTTCCCCCCACTTGCTCCTGGCTCAGAACACCCCGGGACCCCCAGAGGTCCCCTTCCCAGCCATCAGGGCCAGGGTTTCACCTGGGGCATCCCAGGAGTAAAGGAGAAATGGAGGAAGGGGAGTAAAACAGCCTCAAGTTCAGGTAGAGATATGCGCAGAGGGAGGCAGCAGTTGCTCCTCCACCCTTGACATGAGCCCCATCGAGCAGAGGGACCCAGGCTAGGGTAGGGGGTAGCGGAGAAGGAACTTCAGTGTGTTGGTGCCAGTCCAGGACACAGCCAAGATGAGTCAAGCATGCTGCTCCTGCCTGGCAGCCCCTTTTACCAACTGGAGAGCAGTGCCTTGGTCAGCCCCGGCCCTTACAGCAGTGTTCACAGCATGGGCTCACCCTCTCAGCGCTATTACCTGTATCCTCCAGGCCACTGGGTGTGCACTGCTAACTCTTCCCATACAGTACACAGGATTATGCTGTGCCACCAGGCATGGGGCTCTACCCCTATGGCTTCCCTGCCACCACTATCAGGTGCCACCTGTGTTACTGAACTGCAGTTTGCTGTTGGGTGGGCAGATGGCAGTGGCAGGAAAGCCACAGAGGTAGTACCCAGTGCCTGGCACCTGGTACACAGGGCCATGCTGCACTTACAGTTTCCCTGCCACCATCTGCCACCTGACTGCAGTTCAGTGGCGCCTACCAGTACAGTGAGGGCAGGCCCACCATGACAAAAGTGGCAGTAGAGAACCTGAAGCGGTAGAGCTCCACGCCTGGTGCCTGGTACATAGGGCCATGCTGTGCAGCCACTGAGTACAGGAAAAGTCAGCAGCCTGGAAAACACAGATAACAGTGCTCAGGGCTGAGCCCATGCTGTGCACACCACTGTGGGGGCCAAGGTCAGCCCAGAGACCATTCTCCAGTGGGCAGAAGGAGCCTCTAGGCAGGAGCTGCTCCCTCAGCTGCATGCGCAGCTCAGCTTGGCTTTGCCCTGGGCTAGTGCCAACATACTTGAGCCCTTCCCCAGCCTTCCCCATCCCTGCCCTGGGTCCCTCTGCTCAGGAGAGCTCACATTCAGGATGGAGCTGCCACTGTCAAGATCCTTCTGTGCATGTTCCAACCTGGGCCTGGGGCCATTTTGCTCCCCTGCTTCCCCCCAACCTGGCCTTTGCTCCTGGGGTGCCCTCAACCAAACTCTGGGCCGTGGCTAGGAAGGCGCAGTAGGATTGCCCCCTGGCTGGGAGGGGGTCTCTGAGGGTCCTGGGCTGTGCTGAGCCATGAGCACAGGACAGAAGTTGGGCAGACCCCAGCTGGTATCCCTGCAGGCCAGGGTCACACCCTCAGTCACACTCAGACAACTGGGACCTGGCCATGCCATCCCCCGCATTCACATTCCCCCAGCCTGAAGGGAAGGGAAGACTTGCTCTAACACCGCCCCCCCCCCCCCAGCTTCTAGCCTAAGCCACTGCAGGCACATGCCTGTACTTCTGGAATCAAAAGTGAATGTCTAATCACTTGTTTGCCAGTTCAACCTATGCAAGTTAGACTAACCTGCAAAGATTAAATCAATTCAGGCTCGGGCTTTTTGAATGTCTGTAATTAACCCCAGAGATGTTTCAAAGAGAGGAAGGACTCTTGCCGCAAACCATACACCAGCTGCCACGTTCTAACAGCTGTGGGGACAAGCCAGGAACAATACATATGTAGCAAAAAAGCTTCAACTTTAATACTGCTTGTAATGGGGAATTCCAACCCTGTCAACCACAATCAGAGAGGGGAGCAGGACTTTCAAAGCCTACAGGGGCAGACTGCTGCAACAACCAGCCCCAATAAAAACTCCATCCTCAAGACCTGGGCCTGCCAAGAACTTTGGGAAGGCTGCAAGGCAATAACAGCCCAACAACTTATTAAACTCAGTAGGAACCACTAAACACATCTCCAGTGGCAGCAGTCAGATGACTAGCAGGGGCAAGGCTTGGCTATATATAAAGCCCACACTCTGATCTGGGGTGGGCAGTCCAGGCCTGCAAGCTGTAGAGAAAGGAGCTGGGAGGCAGATAGCTGCCAGGGAAAGAGGAAGTATCCTAGGGCTGGGGGAACTGAGGCTACTCCTGATGAATATGACAATAGTTATGGCCCTGAGAAAGTTGAGTTTGAGATGAAACCAGATGGTTAACCCTCTGTATGTTTGTTTGGGGTTTTTTTGCAACTAAAAGCCCCGATTGGGGCTGTAAGGCAGGTCTGGAGACCATGAAGGAGGGTATACAAGGTGCTTGTGACACTAGCTTTGGTCAGAGATGCAATGGGCTGGGGCCCAGGAACTCAGAGGCCCAGGAGTCTCAGACAGATAAAAAGGGCAAAGACTGAGAAAGCAGAAACCCAGACAAGGGTTTGGAGCCTGAGGGACTCAGTGTCTATTTGGGACTGAGAGATCCCTACAAAGGGCAAATGAGTCATCTGCGAGATACAGGCATAACTATGGAGCAGCTGGAGGTCATGATTCTCACCCCCAAGGCAACCAAGATTCTCTTAAAGAGGAACTAGAGCTGGAGGCGGGGGAGGAGTTTGGGCAGAGAAGTAAAAGGCACTAAGAAGTAGGTCACCCCAGCCCCTATGGGCAGCCTCTCCTTCATATATGCAACATCAGGTCATGGCAGGCAGGGGATAAGATGTGGGGTAGGCCAGGGAACACAGGCAGACCAGTCTGGGCACTAGGGGCTCCAGACTCAAGGGAGGGCAGAAAACCCAAGCCTGTCACATTGCTTCATCCAGGGTTAGAACTGGAGCAATTGTACTACTACATTTTTACCATTCCCAGCTGGTCCACTTCCAACTGTTAGAATGCAACAGCTGTAAATGGATGCATACCATACCCAAGAACACTTTACATCAGGTATGCTCAACCCACAGACCAGATCTAGCCCCTAACAGTGTCATTAAGTCAAGGGGGAGCCCCAAGAGCTATGGCCCATGCATGCAGGGCCAAGTGGGGGTGACACAGAACTTCTGGAGCCCAATCCTCACATGCAGTGACTTCCTACAATATCAATCTGGTGACAAGGGTCACAGAATCCTTCTAGCTGTCCAGCTTGAACACATCATTAATGATCTCTAGCCCTTCCTGTAAAAGTGATGATCATCTCAAGGGTAGCTGCAAGGAATAATCCTGTCCTGGCTTATAGCAAGTTCTCCCCACCCCTCAAATGGCATCTCTCAGGCAAATGGTCATCTAACTCAGTGCTTCTCAACTTATTGCATCTTATGTCCCATTTACACAAGGTCAAAATATCCTGGGGTGTCACCAGTCAAGTGGGGAGACGGGGCAGGAAGGGGGTGTCCCCCAGCAACCAATCCAAGCACACAAAAGCAAAACAGGAAATCCCACTATGCAATTTCCAGTTTTGCCACCGCAACCCGATTCCCACCAAGAGAAACCCTGATCTAACTCCTAGTCTCACCAAATAACCAGGCCTTGTAACAGACCTAGATGCCAGCTCTTACTCCTCAAAGACCACATCATCACCGGACCAAATAAAATGAATACACACAGCCAAGGTTCATTAACCTGCTCCTCCGCCATTGTCAGATATACTATTCCTTGCTGACAGTGCCCCTCTGCTGTCTACATTGACCAGATGGGGCAATTCCTGTGACACAGCATGAAGGGACATTGACCTGACATCGGATCCAGAAATACACAAGAGCGGAACACTTTAACCTCCACGGACATTCCATCGCTGACCTCAGAATCACTGTTTCTGACAACAGAACTTAAAAATAAATAAATAAATAAATAAATAAAATCAACTTGAATACAAAGTTCGGGAACAAGAAATCATCCACAGACTGGGACAGGGACTACATACAGATTACCATCCCGTTATCCAGATCGGTTTATACGAATCTTGTGTCCCTACGCGTTTACTACTCTGTTTTTCTATTCAATCCCGTTTGCCTCCCTCAGCAATACCCCCTCTCCTTCCTTCCCCACCTTTGGGATTCAAATCACTTTCTATTTGACAGCCTGCTCTCTGTGTGTCCTTTCATAGCATCTGATGAAGTGAAACTATTGTTCACAAAACTTACGCATCTCTTATTTAGTTAGTATATAAAAGGTGCATCTCTACCCTACCTTCTTCCTAGCATCTAGTTAGTAAGCAAGAATCTGTTACTTCCCCACCTCCCCTCACCCACATCTCCAGTTCCTGGATATTTTTTTTTAATTTTAAAAAATGAGGGTTTTTTTATTTAAATCACACAATTTTTATTTTTTGTTAAGATGTTTTTAAAAAAAATAAACATATAAAGATGGCTTTAATTTAAGGTATGTCAAAACTCAAAGATATCATCATAGAATAGGGATTATAACTTCTATTTATAAAACTTCCAAAAAGGTTATGCAAATATATTGTCTCATATAGTATATAATAGGTCACAACAGGCCATGTATATTAGGGGCCCAATCTTATGGGGCCCCTCTATATATTAGTACAAGATTAAAGAAAACCACTCTACTCAATGGGACTAAGTGCTCATTCTAGAACAGGGATTTTCAACCTTTTTAAATAAGCATACCCCAGCCACAGAGCTGAGGGGGTGGCACACGGGCAGACAGAGCGGGAGGAGATGGGGGTGCATGCCTGGACACGGAGCAGGGGGAGGGAAGAAGGGGGTGGCACACGGCTAGATGCAGAGCAGTGGCAGCACGGGGCGGGAGGGTGGCGGCATGTGCGGCATGTTCGTTTCCCAACCCCCTATGCTACATCCAGCCAGCTGGGCAATACCCAAGCAGCCCACAGAAGGGCGCCACTGCCCTTGACTCCCGCTCCCCACCCCCGGGCCCTGCTCCTGGAACGCAGCAGTGTGGGGTAGTGGGTGGTGGTGCTCCATCCCTGCCTGCCCGCACATTCCCCCTAGGACCTTCCCAAGTCCCCCTGGGGTTACACATACCCCCAGTTGACATCCCCTGGTCTAGAAGAGCCCATTAAGCATCTCTGTGATGCTTAGTTTCAGTTCTCAAACTACAGATTTGTGTCTCCAGAGATCAAAGGCAGACAAGGTTCGTTGGGTAGATGCAATCGCTTTTATTAGCCCAACTAAATATTTGGAAAAATGTGTTCTTTGGAAACTTTTGGGCACAAATGCCCTTCTTCAGGCATAGGGAGAATGCACTTTTTGTAGAAAACAATGAATAAAGTTGAGGATTCCTGACCAGAAATATAAAATCAATTTGATTTAAATAAAATCTATCATCAAAGTTCAGGATACCTCCACAAATACCTTGTGTTCCCCTCCAACCCCAAAAAATCATGACTAATTTTTTGGTTGGTAATCCATTCTTTCACAGGCTTTTCTGAAAGTTTTCTGGGATTGAGGAAATCTATTCTGAGGAATCTGGAAAGCCCTGTATTTCTGGCCCAAGAGAAAGCCATCAATTATATGCTACATGCCTCCCTCACAAAGAAGCAAAAAGACAAGACCTAGGAAGAAGGATTTACATAGATGAGGCAGCTGGTGAACACCACACTAGAATAACTTGTTGCATGTCTAAAGTACCAAAGGATTTAAAACTACATGAGTAAGTAAAACCCCAGACCCGAAAGCTGAGAGAACACTAGCCTTGAAGTTTGTTAATGGTGAAACTACTTGGCCTGTACATTTCAATAAGGAGCTTAACCCCTCCTCTTCCCTCCCCCCCCCCCCCCCAAAAAAAA
>JAGPOW010003364.1:26859544-26893807 GCA_030014935.1 Caiman crocodilus | reverse complement strand
GCATTTAATTTTGTTATTGGTGAAACTACTTGGCAGTTACATTTAATTATGGTGAGTAACCCGACCGTTTCCCTCCCCCCCCCCCCCCCAAAAAAAAGACTTGTACTTAATTTAGCCATCTCTAGTCTTATTTACCAACTTTATACTGTTGGCTGTCACCTTGAGCCAGTTAACAGCATCCACAACCAACTACTTATATGAAGACAGCTGACAGCTTTCTGTTCCCATCTATAAACCCCTGAAAAGGATGTGAAGGATCAGCTGACCTCAACCAATCACCCTGGTGGTAGGAAGTGGGGTCCATGCAGGTGTACAATCAGGTAACTTAAGGAGTGGCACACAAGATTATTTATTTCACTGTGAATTTAATTTAGAATATTAGCATTATTTTTGACAGTTAAAGACTGTTACAGTAATTCTGAACATAGTGTGATATTCCACTTAAATCCAAATGAAAGACAAGGAAGAACATTAGAACTGCAGGGGGCCAACCTTTTTGGCAGGCATGCACCCTTCAGGTGCGGTGCCAATCCCCTCCCCCCCACTTGATCTGCCACTGTGCCACACAAGGTACTAAGGGTGCATCTTTTTTAAAAATTGTTTTTGCTGATACTGACAGACAATTATTAACAAGCTATATCCTTGGAGAGCAGCGTCTGGCCTGCAAGTCTGCTGGAGAAGGAATGGGGGGGAGAAGTGGAGGGGGTGGGAGAGAAGAGCTGTGTGGGAAGGCAGATTGAGGCCCGCACAGTGAAGGAGAGTGGGGTTAGGGCAGGGGATAGAGCCACAGGTGGTTCATCCAGGGGGCATGAGGAGAACATGCCACTCCCACTGCTGCGTGCAACCTAGTGGGAGGCATGAGGGGAATGCGCCCCCTGGATTTGTTCACAGGGTTAGGGCAGGCTGCCCACTGCAGGCTGGGGCTAGGGGCTGCCTGGGGCTAGGAGCCACCTCTTTTAGGTGGGGAGGGGCTAGCCCAGGTCTGTGCTCAGGGCAGGCTACAGCCACCGCAAAATTTGCTGTTGACCCTGCATATCCCCTGCTCCCAACACCGCCACCTGCCCTGCCTCTGCCCACCCCATGCAGAGCCCTAGTCCAGCCCCCACCCCAATGGAAAGAGGCTGGCACAATTCCAGCACCACCCCATAGCAGGCACCCGCCCTTGCCCTGGGCATAAATCCAGGGGACACATTGCTCCCCATGCCTCCCCTTGAGGTGCACACAGTGGCAGGAGCTGTCCCCACCCCCTTCTATGTACTCCCCAGACAAGCCACTCACAGCTCCACCCCAGCCCCATTCCCTCTCCCACCATGGAGCCCTCAATCTGCCCCATTCCCACCTCCAACCTAATCGGCCACACACTGATCTCCAAGCTGCTGGGCTGATTTCCAGGCCACATGCATGCATGTGGCATTTATCAGTGCCAGTGGACTGATATATTGGTGCACCTCTGCAAGATACATGTGCCATTTGTGGTATGTCTGCTGTAGGTTCACCACTCCTGCATTAGGGCAATTCAGTGTTGACCAGCTCGTAATTCTAAAGCTTGGGTTTTCTGGGTTTTGACTTTAGAAACTGTATTACTGCATGCAGCTACCTTCAATAATCCTGGTAAACAGTCATAATTATTCATAAGAATAAGAAATGTAAAGCTTACATAATTATGTGAAACACTTAAAAACTAAAATTTCAAATAAACTAAAAAAAGTTATGCCAAGAATACAAGATTCAACCAGAAGCCTACGAGCGGCTCTAAAGTTTTCCTGCTAGCTACAACAATACTCCCTAATAACCTTTAAAAATAGAATGGTTTTAAAACCCATTTTAGTAAGATCAAGTTTAAAGTCACTAAACAGTTTACCATACACTGACAGCCAGCTTTAAAAACAAAATGCATTTAGTAAACCTATTATCTGTCCTATTATAAATACTCAGAGGGAAGGTTATCAAAGACAGCTACTTAAAAGCACAGAAAAGCAAATAGGAATGGAAACTACACAGAAATACTGTGAAATTATCAATCACTATAAAACACAGGAAAGAATTCAGGGACATTCCTTTTTGATAGCTACTATTACAGAGTGAATTCAAGGTAAAATATCTCCCAGTATACAAATGCAAGTACAGAATTCTCACAAGCTGGGAAAGGCACACAATTATCTACCAGTCAAATATATTCCCATATTTTCAGGATTTTTCTTCTTCTTTTTTTTTTTTTTTTTTTTTTTTTTAAAGATGCATGCTTAATTAGTAGGACTTAAGGCTTTTTTAATGCTATAAAAAAGTGGCATACTTAGCAAAGTTTTCCAGTAGACCAGTGATTCTCAACCAGGGTGTGCACAAGCCTTTTAAGGGTGTCATGCCATATCAACACTGCTAGGTATATATTTTCACATGATTCATAAGATAAACCCAGAAATATCGAACAGGAATCCATAGGGTCAAAACCCTTTTGACCTTTGGTGCTCTTTGAATTCTCTGGAACAAAAGATTGCTTTATTATTTTGAACATAGTCAAAATGAGAGAGAGCTAAGAACTAGCATTTTTCAAGGGGTACCTGGAATCTAACGAGGTTGAAAACCACTGCTGCAGACTGCTGGGTTCTGTTAGGAATAAGTCACATTACTAGCAAGAGTAATTAGAATTCACTGAACCAAAATAATTGAACTAGGTTGGCAACAAGAGAGCCTAACTTAAATTTTTTATCCTATATCTAAAGTCCACACTTAATTTACACTATAGTTTACACGATACACTATAGTATACACACTTAGTTTACACTATAGGACATGCTACAGTGCTAGTCCAGTTCAAAGGAAACCTTATGGTATATTTACAGGCACACTGGCCCTGCTCCTTATACCTGCAGGGATATGGGCCAACTCATAAGCCAATGCATGCTTTGAACCTTAAGATGTGCTTCTAGTCACCCACTTAAAAGTGTGCAGGTAGCTTACGCACAAGCTGCTAAGTTTCTTTTTTGGCCAGTTCTTCACAATTTCTGCATGTTATAGCCCTTTTAATGTCCTACTAGCCTCCAGTATACAAAACACTACCCATACCACTATGGCACAGTGCTCTCACATACACTGTTTTCCAAGAAGTCCAGAACCTGTTAGTGACCAAAGGAGCACACCAAGTTGCTGACCAACCTCTAACATAATAGTAGGCCCATGATGTTGAAAGAAGCACCAGAAACCTGCATTTGTATCTCTGCCAGCTATCTGGATATTTGAGAGGATTCAACCAAACTGATTTCCAGGGCAGGAAATGGATTAAGCACTATAAGTCTACTTACAAGGCAGAGGAAGGGAACACTAAGCCCATGTATGTCCGTCAACTAGGCTGCAAATACCACTCCCAATACAGAGCTCAGTTCTGGTCCAGAAATATCTTATGAACATGTTTTGTTTTGTTTTGACAAACTCAATAGCATGAGGTGGGGAACACGGCAAGTCTTAGAAATAGACTCCAGAATTGGAATCAGGCCCCTGATGCTCTACATAAACATGACCCTGGGACCCTTCTTCCCAAAACCGCTTCAAAGATGGAACAGCCAAGAGAGAAGGCAGGACCCAGTGCCAGAATTTGGTAAGTGGCATCTGACAGCTTTACTTTTATGTTTATAATAACCTGAAAATTACTCCCAGATATGTTGCAATATGAAATACAATTACTGTGAGGCAGGACACCAGAAGAGATTTATTTAGTTGTTCTGAGTGTAGATACCACACTCTTTCCCTGATTATCCTTCCTCATTCTCCCCACCACCACCCCTCTCCACAGTCACTTGGAACCAAGATGGATGACAAAGGAAAACATCTGAACAAGCAACTAACAATTCATATTTACTAAATAAATGCTTACCATTAAGAAAAGAATCAGGAAAATAAAGTTAAAAACAAGCACAAGCCAGCATTAATGTACATTGCTCTTTGGAGCCTGGTCACACATTTCCCAGTTACTGCCACAGCATTCCAAGGTGCCTGGGTTACAAGTCCAAGTAGCTTCTGTAGGTCTAAAGCTCTTTCAAAGCAGCATCTGATGTCCTATCCATTTTTGTTATGCGCTGTTCTGATTGCAAGGGAGCAAGAGTTTCATTGCTACCAAGCCTCTGCATCACAATGCTTTCAGCTAAGTTTCACTCAAATTTTAACCCATTCCTGCATGGTGATGCTTGATATTCGAGTCACTCAGTTGATGAGATCGTTGGGCAAAGCAAACTATAACTTTTGTCTTCATGGCTCACTAGACTGTGCACTCAGTCACCAGATCAAAAAAGACCTCCTTTGCAGAATAAGGAAATCTTACTTGTTGGAGAACAGCAGCACCTCCCTTCCCCCACTGTGGACTCTCTAACAGAATTATAGCCTTCAGAACTTCACCATTCTGAAGTTCTGAACCCATTACTCTTACCAGGACCCTTTGAGTAGGCAAGTCCCAATTTTTTTTAAACTGATTTCAAATACTTTCTCCTAACATGGCATTTCCACAGCCTTTCAGTGCAACTGGCAGACACTTCTGAAAAGGCCAGTGAATAAAAGGCTAAATAAAGGATATGGTAAGAGAATCTATGTACAGCGTTATGATGCAGAAGATATAATCAAGTCATATACCCAGGAATGAGACAGTTCAGAGTTGAATCACTGCAATATATTTGGCAAGCCAGAAGATTATCTGGAATACTAAAGAGAAAGATTAAGTCTAAAAGAGGACCAAGCAGTAAAACAGACTTGTCAGAGTTCCTTAAATACATTCAGTGGTTGAACAAAAGGACAAGTTACAGTAGAAACCTGCAGTCTGGGAGACTTCAACCTTAGAACAAAAGGGCGGAGTCTTCTCCAAGCACTTCTCCAGTCAATGTTGATATTGGAGAAGGGGGATGCTGAGTAACTCCATTCCTTTCTCAGCCTGTTCTACATTCTGGCTCACTCATTCTGTACACAGGGTTGGGATGCCCAAACCTTACCATGTACATTATAACTTAACACAACACAGCATCATATCCTTTTTCACAACCCCCTACAATGCATATATGTAAATAAGGTATCCCTAAGTCCCTTGCTTGCTTTAACTCAGCCCCAGTGAAGACAAATGCACCCTCTTGTTAAAACAGTTACTCAAGACTGTTTACACCATTGGCTTTGCACAGAATGTCAAATAATGCAGATCGCATTTTGTCAATGGTTTGGTAGGCAACACCTTCCTGCCTCAACAGCCTTTCAAGTGTACACTACACTACCACTCTGCAACTGTAAAGTATGCAATTGAACCTTCTTTTCCTAGGTCCTCATGGGAAAACCATGGTGGGGTGCCCTAGAAAAGTGGGTATACAAACGCTAAACATATTTTTCTAAGTCCCTAGTTACTCAACAAGTTAAAATCAGATCTCATGCATCTCAAGTCTATCCACAGAGATGCAGAACAATCCACCCTTTCCATTTGGGATTTATGTCCCCCACCCCACACATTTGCCCATCACAAGTGCCATTAATGACCACGGTATACAGTCTGGGAAGATAATTTTATTTATCATTCCAGTGGGTATAACCAATGCACTTATCTGTGGATGAACACAGTGTTCAAACACCTCAAACATCTGCTAGCACAACATGAAAAGTTGGCTTGCCAACATTAGACTGAATAACCACAGGCCTGCAGCTGCCCAAGGTTGCTACAGCAAGCCACTTCTGGACCAGCAATGCCTCATTCCATGTCCTGACATACTCCACATGTGCTTCTGCAAATTCATGCTTTCTAATGCACATATTCAGTAGCCACCACTAGTTATCAGAGATCAGCATAATAATGCAATCCAAGAGTGCGGTATGTCCTGTACCAAGAATACTTGTCTATGCATGGGGGAATTTCCAGCTGATGTCAGCAAGCATCCAGTACCACAACTGCATTAGGGCGGAATCCAACCACAAATCTGCCACAACATTAGCACAGCAAGGGCCAACCTTTTTTTCATACATGCCACAAGTTAGCCCCACACCCTCCCCAAGTCTGAAACTAATCCCCTTCCACTGCCTGGTCTGCTTTCTGTCTCCTGTAAAATTTACCACGTGCACCAGCTGGCCATGCCACTTGTGGCATGTATGTCAGGGTTAGCCACCCCTATTCTAGAGAACAAAAACTGCTACAGAATTTCCATCACTGTTTCAAAGCACCCTCCCTTGGTATCATGCAATAACAATACACAGTGACAAGCAGGAAGAACTCTTCCTCTGGTGTTGAATCTATGGCGTGGCTCCACTTGGAAGGAACATGAAGCAGAGTGTATAGAGCCAGAAACACCTTGGCTAGATATGCTGGCAGGCAAGGAACATTTCAGTACAGGGCCCCAGGAAGGACAGACATGTTCTCCTATGATACACTATGAATTCATCTCTCTACTGTAGGGAGTAATAAAAAATGTTCAATACTGCCTTAGCAACTGTAACAACCAATGCTTCAATATAGCACGATGTGTACATGGCCACCTGCATACAGAGCATGCTCTGCAGCATGGATGCACGTAAAAATGCACTTGACAAAACAAGAAAGTACATGAACATTGAGACAATCACTTCAGAAATATCCTTAGTGTACTTAGTTTCAGCCTTGGGTTAAACTCAGCCTGTTACATAAACTGCAATTTGTTTAGCAGTAAAGCTGCAGGCATTATTTTTTGGTAACTAAGAACATTACTCTAAGGCAAACATAATAAACTTAGGATCAAGGAGTTGTAGCCTTACAAGATAATTTACCTTATTGAAGCTTTAGGTTAACCTCCAATTTAACACTTCAGCAAAATGTTTCTAATATAGCTACGGTAGTAACACAACTATCAGCTAAAAACAAACAAAAAAAAGAGTATATATACTGGTGTTGTGCTGATATTCTTCAGTTTGCAGACAACTCATTGCTGCTGCATGCGTCTTCACAAAAAAGCAGAAACCATACTCCTCATGATGACATTGAGATGCAATTCTGTCAAGTCATTTCATAGACACACACACAAACCATACTCACTAGCAGTAGTAATTGAAAGGATAACTGAAACCATGATTACCCCAAGCAAGTCAGTCATTCTGCCTCAGACCTCACCTAATGCCACAGTATGAGTGTCTATAAATACCTTCCAGGAGAGTTCAACTGTGACTTTGTTGTGAAGCACTGCAGTTAACACTTCCATAGGCCCTCATATTGAAATGAAATACATAACCTCTATTTGTTGGAAAGAAGTAACCTATGTGATTTTTTTTCTTTAAAAGAAGGATTTAATATGACTCCCCCCAGTTTGGACAACAGCTCAGTGGAAATCTTTATCACTTTCTGTTACAGCCAGTGACCACCAAGTGCCAGCTTGGGATAAGTGACTTTTGCTTTGGTTCATCCAGGATTTGGTCATAAGAAGCGGGGCAGCTCTTTAAATCAAAGACGCTCCAGCTTAAGGTGAAGGTTAAGGCAGCAGCTCACCTTTTAGTGGTGGCTGAAGGCTTCTTTCCCATAAAGACCCTCGTAGCAGCAAACAAGAAAGCACAAGGAGCTGCGCAGCAGCCGAGTCGGCCGGCAACTCGCCCTCTTTGGCACCACAATTTCCTCCCCTCCTTCCACAGCTGTCAAGGACCCTCTCGGGCAGAGTTCGGGGAGGCGCCTGCTCGCGGGTTAAGGCAAGACCAAACCCCGATTTCAACAGGTGCAGCCCCAGGGCCCCCCGCCGCGGCCCGGGTGAAGGACACTGCGGTGGGGCCGAGGCGCACGAAGGGCCCCGCAGGCGGCAGGCGCTGCCTCGGCGGGGACCCGTGGAGCCGAGCAGCCCCTCGCCTCGCCGGGGCCGGGGATGAAAGGGCTCCCGGCCCCGCTGCGTCACCGCGCCCCGGACAGCGGCCGAGCCCGGCCCGGCGCGGAACCGCCCCCACCTACCTCACACATCGGCGCCGGCCCGGGTGGCGGGTGTCGGGTCGGCCCGCCAGGCCCCGCGCCCTGCCCCACGGCTCTCCCGGCCGCGCCAAGCGCAACCCGCAGCAGGCGCAGCCCGGGCGGTCGCGGTTTTGTTTGCTGCGCAGCCCCCGCCGCCACCACAGCCGCCGCTCCCTCCCTCCCCAGGGGCAGCGCGACACTTGCCGCTGCTTTACGGCAGCCCGCAAAGCGCAGCCGCGCCAGACAGCGCTCCTCCTTCCGCCAGCGCCCCCGGGCGGCGCCTGCAGGGGCGCGGCCTGCGCGGCAGCGCCCCCTCCCGGACGGAGGTGGCCATTGCCCGGCCCCGGCCCCGGCCCCGGCCCCGGGTGCTGCATCAGCTGCGGCTCAGAGCCGGTCCAAGCGTAAACCGCGCAGGAGCTTCTGAACTATTAAATGCTGAATTCATTGAATCTGCTATTTGGTTCCTGGTCTTTCCTGGAGGGCTTGCTTCACCTTGACCGTCTCCTCTCCCGTGCCCAGGGCTGGAAACTTGTCTGCATAAAACGTAGCTCGGACATCGGAAGATCGGTGACAAAGCCAAGCGCGAGACGGAATCGGGCGTGATGCAGAGACAAGGCGGGGCACAGGGCCTGCTTCCCTCTGCATCAGTTTTGGGTTACTCTAGTTCATTGCTGCCAGCGCTCAGGATTGTTGGCCTTGTTCTTAAAGTCTACGCTTCGGGAATGCGAGACTTGGCTCTTTCTTTTATATGTTATAAATACAATATAATGATATATATAAAAGAAAGAGTCACGTTCCCAAACGCCAAAAATCCTGAGAGTTGGCAATACTGCCAGTTCTAGGGGCTCCAGCAGCACTGCGGAGAGGTGATACTGTTGTAGATTTTTTTTCAGGAAGTAATGAGCAGGGATCCCACTTTTCTTGGTTTAGAAATTGCAAACGCTTTGATAAAATATTGCAAATTCTCTGATTAAAAAGTTCCCAAATCTGTATTTTTCAATGATTAAAATGAAACACCACTATATATATATATATATAATTGAATATGTTTTATTGATAGGCTTACAATTTTAAAGCAATTTGGAAGCCTACCAGTGCTCAATCATAATAAATTCTAAATACCTATACATTTTGGCATTTGATTTGGGTTTTTTTAATCACAGAATATTAGAGCTCCCTGTCATAACCAAACCAAGTGAGTGTCCCTGACACAATAGACGGCCCCTCCAAATGATTGGCATCATCTTAAATTTGGTATGTTCCGCCTAATTAAGTATTCCTACTTGGCAAATTTTCATTGGCTACTAAAGGTATAAAAGTTTGCATTGTTTCCACCCAAGTTGGAGAGCTCTGAACACGTGGTAAAGTACAGAGGACCTTGCCATGCGGCAGAGAAAAGCTGGTGGACTGATCACCCACCAACATCTCCCCATCTGTTCCCGACGTATTCCTTGTCCTGCATGCTCGTTGCATCTACAGGTTCATCTTGTTGACGTGTTGCAATATCTTCTTTCTGTAACTACGCAAGCAACTTTACCGCCTGCGTCACGGCCACCAGCGGCGTAAGTAAAGCTTAAGTAAAAGTTATTTTTGCAACCAATATGCTGTATCCCGCCTCTCCATCCACCAGCCCACCTGACGTCTGCTTAATTAACCACTGCCCCCCTCGGCTGACCGGTCAGCTAGCTGAGACATGGCGTCACGAACACAATGCAAGGGCATGGTGGTGGAGAAGAATTTAATTAAGTGCTACCCCTGGCGCACTGTGGTGTGTCGCGTGGATAATGCAAATGAACTCTGGGCGCATATCGCCTATCACCAAGCAGCTAAAGGGGGAGAAGAAAACCTCCTTGGAGACTACTTCTCGGTAAAGGGGGAAGAGGCAGCCATTAAAGAGTGGAAAGCAAGCCTCTCCCCTGAGGCATTCGGCTGTTTAATGGCCAGAGGCCAGATTCACTATCGGCCCCCAGATGAAATATTGACCCTGTCCCTGGTGGGGGTGAAGGCGAAGAAGGTGGAAAATCCTACCCCCGCTCAGGAGTTTGCCCAATGCACCTGGTACACGAGGGAAGATGGGGAATCCACCCCGCCAGATTGGTTTAACTGTCTGGCTTTAGCGTCTGGGTCACGCCGTCATGAACTCCTCAGCCAGCTCCGAGAAGGCCTGGAGACCGAGGGCCGCCATGCGGCAAGGTGGGGAGGCTCGAAGTGGAATAAAGGGAAGATGATGAATGTGTTGTTCCGTTCGGTAGTGGGTCTACTGTGGGAAAATCCAAATCTAGGGGTTCAGTTGCACACAGCGGGCAAGGAGTCACTGGAGTAAGCGGCGGGGGGCTCCAAGCCACCACCCAAAAATGGTGCTGGCGGCATGGTGCCACCGCCAGAAAATGGCGCCAAGGAAAGCAAAAAGGGTGCAAAAATCCCCCGGGAGGCGGGCCGAGCGCGTCACCGCCCACAGCCCCACCCCTGGGAGTGACACCAGAAGAAGCACTGCCCCCTGGCGTGGCATCAGCAGTGGAACCATCCCCGTAGGAGGGAGAGAAGTTGTATCTAGCACTCCCGCCCAACAAATTTAACCCTCTCCTGGCTGCAGCCCACCCAATAGCACTAGTAAAACAAGTTACTGATGCATAGGGCGCAACTCGTACTACCACTACATACTGCACCCATACTAGGGGTGAATTGCAGGAGTTGTGCAGAGAATCAAAAATGAAATCTGAAGAGTCACTAGCCGTATGGCTAGGGCGCTTAGTAGTGGATTTTGGGTCAGGCTTGCTAGACCTGGAGGAGGCTAGTTTCCTAACATGCCAGGCCTCATGGAGTGATGGGCACACCACCGATTTAGATGTAGTAACAGGTAACATCCAATGGCCCATCCCGCTTCCAGATCTCGTTGCAGGTCAAGTGGTTCACAAATCCCATACCTGGCATGAGGGTTGCCCAAAGAAGGCCAACACAGAACAACTTCTACTGGCCAGAATTGGGGTGTCGTACCTCTCATGGAACCTCAGAGCTCACCCGCTGGGGCTAGCGCAGGCGTAACAATGTGGAGGATGGGCTCACTGCCACCTACAGAACCCTGGAGCTGTTCCAGCGACTCTCAACGGCATAGAAGCCTGTGTAGAGGTGTACGGGGGGACAGATCCTATTATGCTCCAACTCCTCCTTAAACTGGTGGTCAGCCAACCGGCAGGAAATCTTTTAAGTCAACTCACATGGCTGCAGGCCCTCATGAAGCCAGCTGAAAAGGTCTTCAGCGGCACAGAGCATAAATCCTCAGCATACCCAGTCGGGGCCCTAAGACCGAGACACCAGGAACTCGGCCTTCCGCGGGAATTAGGGTCGCCGCCCCAAAGAACGCCCAAGGAAAGAGCCATGTTCAGGTTCCTCTTGAACTGCTCCAGGCTCACGAAGCATCAATTGCGTGTCCTAGGAGATGAGGGTCAACAAAATCTAGCAGCTGCATTAGGTTTCACATTCAGTAACAAGCAAAAAAACGAGTAGTGGCTGCCAGACACACCGGCGGCCTATCTAAACCTGACCCAACTGACCTTCGTCTCTATATTGAACTCACTGTTTATGACCCAGCCAACCCAAGTGACCAATGACGGGTGTTCTTTCTTCTTGACACCAGAGCCCAAGTCAACGTGGTCACTCCAACAACACCCCACCAGAAAACCTCAAAAGGAATTTGGGTACAAGGACTCAACGCTGTTGCAGTCAAAACAAAAGTTAGCTTTGCAATCCAAGGCCATTGACGCACCCTAGAGGCAGTGCTAGGGGACATCAATATCTTGGGAATTCCAGGAATCAAGGTGCTTATCCTCAAAGAACAAGTGCTACAAGCGCTCCCCATTGCTATCCCAGAGCCGGATTGGCACCGACCAACACTCCGCAACATCTCCACCTAGAGATACCAGCCAATCCCAACCAAAGAACCAAAGCCCCAACCTCAAAAGGTGCCTTACTGACCTCCTGCAGCGACTCGAGCAACAAGGTTGCATCAAATCAGTAACTGCTAGCACCTACCTATCACCGGGATGAGGAGTCACAAAACCTGGAAAACCCAACGAAGCATGGCTAGTCGTTGATTATAGGGAAGCCAATAAGAGGTGTCAAGTGCTTCAGCAACCTAACCCATCCACCCTACCACAATGCATGTCCGAAATGGCACAATTCCAGCGAGACAAGTGGGTCGGGGTCACACTGGACTTAAAGAACATGTTTTTCTCAATTCCAATTACTGACCCTGAGGGAGTGTTGAATATGTGTGTTGAGGACACGATGTATAAGTGGACAGTCTGCCCGCAAGGGTACTGCATTGGCTACTGGTGCCATGAACAATACCCTGAAGAACTTTCGTGCCACGCACACCCTTCCACCAGAAGAGGAATTAAAGATCTGGAGTTATGTTGATGACATTGCTATCATGGGCCATGACAGCTCCATCATTACCAGCATAGTCAACCAACTAGTAGCCCATCTTCAAAGTGAAAGATGGATGGTTAACGAGGAAAAGTCATGCCTGCATCCTGTAGCCAACATCACATTCCTCGATACCTGATTTGTTGGCCCCATCCATCATGGTATCTCGCATGATGGTCCCGACATCGACCCATTAAAGAAATCTTTGCCCATAACTAAAAGACATTTTCAGCAGCTTTTAGGTCACTTAAATTGGTACCGGCATTATGTCAATCCTAGCCATCTACCGCTCCTCGCTAAATTGCAGTGACAGATCTGTGACAAGTCCCGAAAATCCACGTGTTGGACAGAAGGGGATCAGCGGAACTTGCACTGTCTGTTGACCGCTGTCAAGGGTATGCAGCTCCATGCAATCAACCTCGGTGAACCATTGGTTGTGACCCTGGGATTCACCACCAACCATATGTGGGCTGTCTCACACAACCCTCGCAATGATCTGGTATATACTGCTCATAAGACCCTTCAAGCAGCACAACACCGGTATGGAGCCGTAGGGAAAATCCTCCTAGCTGGACAGCTAGTGGAGCCATTAGCAAGAGGGCATGGAACGCTCCGTGCTCCTGCAGCTACTTTGTTGCCTTTGCTGGATGCAGAAAAAGTCGACCCACATTTTCAAGGAGAGCCTAAGACATGGAACACATTGGTGCTCACCCATCATTACAATTGGTGTTGCTGGAAATTTGAAGACATAACACCCAACCCCAATCCGGAGGATGAGAAAACCCCCCAATGCTGTATGGAACTCCCACCTCGGCCTGGATGGCCTTGGACGGGACCTCCCGACACAGTGGAGGCTATGGGTATTATTGTAAAGCCTGTCATGACACAGAAATATTTCAAGCTCACCCAGACGACAACTCTGCTCAAAAATGTGAACTGCTAGGATTTCTTAAGGTGCTGCAACACTGTCTAACTCATCACAACGATACACTTCCAGTTCCAGTCATTGCAATTGACTTGCAATACATTTATAAAATCCTCACCAGTACTGCTTTGCCCATTGAAAATTTGAGTAATTGGGAAGACATTTGGGAAACCTTGACTAAATTTACACGGCTTCCATTAGTTAAGCATACTAAATCACACCACCCTGACACTGATCCAGTGCACGAGATCATTGATAAACTCTTGGAAGATCCATTCCGGACCAACGTAGCTGTGTCTATCACTGCTACTCCCAGTCCTGAAGTAAGTCTGTTCCTCGCTTGGCTTCATGAAAATTGAGGTCACCCAGGACCGCGGGCCAGCTATTGATGCTGGTGTCAGACCGCTACGGAGCTTACTTCGTATGGAGCTGGATGTGATTGGGAAAAAGTAGCGCAAGCCTGTGAAATATGTGCCAAAGAAAAGTGCCATCAAACTAAGCATCAGGTTGGAGCTTTCAACCCCTCGTAATTCCAGGCAGGAACAGTCTGGCAGGTGGACCTGCTCGGACCCCTCCCAGGATTCAAGCCACTGAATAAGGGATTAGTCATTGCTGATTTGGGAATGCGCCAGCTGCAAGTCATCCCTGTGCAGAAAAGCAATGCCACTGCCGTTATCTCCGCTTTAACCGCTGCATTTGCTGCCTGGCAAAATCCCCATGAAATTCAATCTGATGGAGGACCCCCATTTAACTCTAACGCCCTGGAAACGTTCGCCCATCTTCACAACATCGCATGGCATCTTCATCTACCATACCATCCGCAATCCAATGGCATTGTAGAGCAACATATTGGCCTACACAAAGAATAACTTTGTCTCAGAGGAGGAGGGACACACAAGAACTGGACTAAGCACAATCATGACGTCCTTATTTCGTTGAACACCGCAAAGCCCCTATGGGATGAAACTAATGCTAAGGAACCTCCACCCTGGGAACCCAAATTCCATCCCAATGAGTTAGGTCTCGATACTGCACTCTCGTCAGTCTCATCCACAAGTTTACAAAGGGACAGTTCAACAGTCAAAACAGTATCCTAACACCTATTCCGTCCTGTTGGAAGAAAAGCCTGATCATCCTCCCATCATCGTCCACCACAACTAGTTGACTTGTCGCTCCACCATTCGCCCAGTTTTCTTGTAGCAAACCTGATTATTGCTCCCTTTTGTTGTTTTTGTCTCTTTACAGCTTTGGTGGTGACGAAGTGGCAAATCTACAGCTACTTGATCGCGAGAATCATCAAGCATCAAACCTCAGCACATCCGAGTCAACATAGAGATGGTTGCCTGCTCATATGTTGTGAGCAGGCCAATCACTCTATTCCTGCTGTTCCTGACAGGTTTTCTAGTGAATGGGACCAACTCCACAATCTCTAACTCGATTTTGTCCCTTTTGTCACTCTGGGCGAATGTTACAGGAGACAGTGAAAAGTTAGGACTCACCACATGTTTGTGCATGTCTCTTTCTATTGATGACCCAGTGTTAACCCCTTTTGTATACCCTTTTAATGTTGATGGATGGTTTAAAGCCCACAATACCGATCCAAATCCCAACATCATAATAACTCAACATTCTTTTGTAAATCAACGACGGTATTCCTGGCTACATAACCTAACCCTAACCAAGATGAACTGCCCTATTTGTAAATCAGAGGTCATACTTCCTCCCAATACCCCCATCCTGCTTCTCCACCCTTTTATCAACCCATACCCCACTTATATTGTGTGTTTGGAAATACCATGGGGAGCTAACCCAAAAGAAGTAAAATGGTCCAGAGACTATAACTTGTTAACCTGGGATCCGACAACCATTACACCAACATGGTATTTGGTCCTTCCCCCAGGCCTGAGCAAAACAGAAGTACACAATAAATCTGGCTCTGTTCCATCCACTCTTCAGCGGCCCCAATCGCTAGTCTTTTGGGAAGAGTCGCTGGCTGTTAATGTATCCGAACCCAACAACCTACAGTTGTGTTTTTGTCCCATTTTAAGAGCAGCCAGACTTAGTCAGTGGTGCCATGGCTACGATGCACCTCCAAACACAGTTAATCTCCCTAGGGAAGTAATCATAACCAGATGGAAAAATCAAAGATGTGCAATAATCAATACACCAGCTCCCATAAGAATGCTGTGGGCTTGCTCGGATGGGCAACTTTATACTAACCTCCCAGCCACCTTAACAGGTGTCCAATGCTTTTTGAGTACAGTGATGCTCTGCCCTCCTTTAAGTGTTAACATAGCTCACCCAAACAGCCCGGCCGTACTCTGTCGGTATAAGCGACACGTTACGGTGTGAAGTAAGTTAATACAGAGCGAGCGAGTCTGTCAAAAATTCATATGGGTGCTTGAAGGCTACTTTGCATGGGAAATAGGAATAGGCAAAGCAAGAGTCTCTATCGCTGAGTTAGCTGAACAAGTTGAGATTCTAACTAATAGCACCGAAACATCTCTGCAGTTGTTGAACCAGCAACTACAAGCTACATCACACATGACCATACGGAATCGCTTAGCCCTCAATGCCATGTTGCTACACCTAGGAGGCATTTGTCAATTTCTTAACCTGTCCAGGGATTATGTTGTATTATCATACCCAACGTTACTATTCCACTAGAAGAGCAACTCTACAGCATAAAACAAGTTGCAGCAGATACCAATAAAATTGCCGGAATCGGGAAGGGATGGTTAGCCAACCTTTTTAATTGGATAGGACGGGACACATCATCTTGGTTAATGCACCTGTTAACTCCCATTATTACCTTGTGTTTACCCATAGTTATTGTTATATGTTTAGGTTTGTGTTTTACAGTTTATTAAGGAGCAAATTATTAAGTTATCTGCTTATATATATACTCGTTTGCCACCTGAAACTTGTGAAGACAATGAGCGCGTGTAGAAAAACTACCTCTAATCTGGGTACTTGATCTATTGTGTCATGGCCAAGGGGGCATGTCATAACCAAATCAAGTGAGTGTCCCTGACACAATAGACCACCCCTCCAAATGACTGGCATCATCTTAAATTTGGTAGGTTCCATCTAATTAAGTATTCCTACTTGGCAGATTTTCACTGGCTACTCTAAAGGTATAAAAGTTTGCGTTGTTTCCACCCAAGTTGAAGAGCTCTGAACACGTGGTAAGGTACAGAGGACCTCACCATGCGGCAGAGAAAAGCTGGTGGACTGATCACCCACCAATGTCTCCCCATCTGTTCCCGACGTATTCCTTGTCCTGCATGCTCATTGTGTCTACAGGTTCATCTTGTTGACTTGTTGCGATATCTTCTTTCTGTAACTACACAAGCAACTTTACTGCCTGTGTCGTGGCCACCAGCCCTGTCCCCCACAACATTGCTCAAACCCCAGCTGCCACCCATGGGAGGCAGCAGCTGTTGTGGCAGAGCAGAGCATGGACACAACTCCCCCTTCCCCACAGGCAGCACTACCTGAGTGGAGCCCATTGGAGGACAGAGGGCAGATACAGGCTCCCTGCCCTGCTCCACACCCCCTACCCTCTTCCATGGGACCTGGCACAGAAGGACAGAGCGAGGAGGCCTGTGCCACTACCAGGAGCTCCACACTTCCATAGCGGCAGCAGCAAAGAGCACATCTCCATGCCACCAACCTTGTTACTGCCGGCTGGGGCAGAGGGCTCCTCGCTATGGTGGTGCAGGACTCCAGGTGGTGGCATTGAGCTTTCCAGCCCCATTCTGCCCTGCTTTGCCAGTTGGACTCTGGAGACCACAGGGGAAGGGCAGCAGGGCAGAGAGCCTCAGGTGGCAGTGGGCAGCCTGCATCTGCCCTGCACACAAATCTGGGGAGCATGTGCCCCCTTTCCCCTCCACCAGGAATGTACACAGCAGCAGGGATCAGCCCCTCCACCCCCCGCCATCCCCCAAATGAGCTGCCTATGGCCCCGTCTCACTCCCCAGCTGGGCCCTGTGGCCACACACTCCAGCCCCAGGCACTGCCTGGGCAGGGCAGCAGTCCCAGCACTGCTCCTGCCCAACTCCCTGCCTTCCTCTCTATGGGGACCTCAATATCCCCCTTCCCTGCCAGACTTACCTGCAGAAGCTGCTCTCCAGGCTGCCTAATGACCACGTGCATGCATAGGTGAGCACATGCACATGGTGCCCCCTGCCTAACTGCACTCCTCCCGCTCCCCCCAGCCCCTTGCAGGCTGCAACTCTGCAAGGCAAAAGCTGCTGTTTCCTGTATTTTTCTCCTTAAAAGGAGAAAATTTGGGTTTTTCTCCTTGAAGTGAGAAAATCTGGGTTTTACCAGATGTGACGGGCAGTGACCTAGCCCAGGGGTTTTGAAAGGGCAAAAGATGATTGGAGGACTTGGCATTCCCTTTCCTCACCAATCTGGTAATGATTTGGCCCAGGGGGTTTGAAGGGGTAAAAGACTATTGGAGGACTTGAGATTCCCTTTCCTCACCAATCAGGCCCAGAGAATCACCCCTCGTGTCCCCTGATTGGCCTCTTGGGTCACCTGGAGGGGGATAAAAGGGGCAGCACAGCTGATTCAAGAGAAGACCATAGTGAGGAACTATGAGGAAGGAGATTTGAAGAGCTGGGCTAGCGGGGTGGAAGCAGTTGCCCCAGAAGAGCCTGAGGGATCAGGACCTGTGGGCAGAAGTGGGATCCTCAGTAGCACGGTGTGTGGATGGCAAGAGAGGCTTCCTGCTGTGCTCCAGGACCCCCTACAAGAAGCTGTGGCTAGCAGGTGGATCTGAGCAGCGACCTGAGAGGTCCCAGCTTAGCTTCCAGCTCTTCCAATCAGAGTTCAGGCAGCTTGATGTGAGGCTGGAGCTCCAGGAAGGTCAAGACCCCTAGCAGCTTGGAGCTGTACCAGCAGTGGTGGCAGTGTTCTTGCTTACCATGTGGGAAATCTGAGTTCAAGTCCCAGCTTTGATGACTTGGGGTGAGTGAGCTAACAAAGATAAATTCTTCTTGCAGTAGACAGGAGCCATTGTGTTTTCCCCCCTGTCTCCCCCTCCAGTGACATAGGCTCTATATTTCTTTGTCCTTTGACATTTTGTATTTTGTGCCTTTTTTATACTTCCCCAACCAATATTGTTTGCTCTGTTGTTTGTGTTTTATATTTTGTTAACCCTGTCTTTTGCCAATGATTGTAAGTGTCTACCCTTTGTTGAATCCTGTCCCTTGGGGCATTGTGGTGTCCACTATACCCCCTGATTATGCCTGTTATGTTCCCTCATTAAAGGGTATATGATTAAGTCCCCAGTGGTGGTCTGGCTCTGCTCTATAGTGGGAGGAGAATCCCTACACCTCCCACAGCACTTATGCACCTGCTCTGATCCCTTCAATTGGAGAGGGGGTACCTTTTGGAGTACTGCCTGGGTTGCACACTTTTTTTCCATGGCAAACAGAAAACCTGGATCCCTAGTAATGACATTATAAACAAGCTATAGAACAGAACGTTGGCTCATGAGTTGATTAACTCTGTAAATTTAAAGAGAAGCTTTTAAAAGCTTGGTCTGTACCTAGGGCTTACTTGGTCTGTACCTAGGGGTTTCAGTCATAAAAAAGCAAACCTTGGTAAACAAGGGGAACTACTTAGTGACGCTACCTAGACTGAAGAGTTTATGGATATGGAGAAGGCCTGGAATCTCTTTAAGCACAGGCAGCAGAAAGGTGGGGGGGGCTCATGGGTCTCAGCCCCATCAAAGGCTGAGCCCCAGATGCATGGGGGGACACAGAGGGACACATGCAACAGCTTACAAAGTGATCAAGGAATGGAGAAAAAAGTGATCCAGGTGATCACTTTTTTTTCCCCATTCTTAAATACAGGTACAACTTCTGCTATTTTCCAGTTAGTCCTTGATTTGTTAGATTTCTTAAAACTGTCCCTGACTTGTTATATTTCTTAAAAATCTTTGGGACAGTTTCACATGCCAGTTCTTTCACAGCTCTGGAATAGGGCGTATCCAGTTTCTGCTCATTAAGGTCTTTGAATTTTGCTACACGTTGTGGTAATTTTCTGTTTCAATACTCTCATTTCCATTAGCCATTGTGCCTCTGTGCTGATGAACATCATAACCATACAAGCCCAATGGTCTGACCTCAATATTATATAAAGTGTTGGAACAAATGTTAAAATAAAGAGTAAAAACATGGAAGCAAATAGAAAATGAGCAAAAATGCAACATAGGTGTACTAAAGGCAGATCATCACAGACTAAACTGATATTAAATTTCTATACAGAGGAAATGCAGTAGATCTCATTTAGTGTGGCTTTAGAAAAGCATTGCTATTATGCAACCTAGGAAATTACTAGTTAAGACAGAGAAGATGAGAGTTAGAAGAATTGTAAGGTGAGTAAAGAATTAAAAAAGCAGTGATGGCAGCATGTTGTGCTGAAAGGGAAAGTATCAGACTGAAGGAAGGTTAGTAACAGAGTTTCTCAAACACTGGTTTTGAAATCAGTGTTTGTTTTAATATTGTCATTAATTACCTTGGCACAAGAAGTGAGATTATGCTGATAATTTGCTTATGACACAAAGCTAGGATGTATTCTCAATGAACAGGATGATCAAGATATGACAAAAAGACTTGGATGATCTTGATGACAAGTAATATAAATGGGACTGAATTCAGTAGTGCAAAATGCAAGGTCATGCGTGTATAGACTAATAACAACAACTGCTATATAAGCTGGGAGCTCATCAATGGGAAATGAGCTAGTAGGAAAAAGCAAGGGTACTGTAAGCCACCCTGTGAAAAAGGCAAATCTAATCTAAAAAATACCAGTTGAGACAATTTCAATAGAGATAGAAAAGTACTAATACCATTATCCAAGGAATCGGTATTACCTCATCTGGAATACTGTGTTCACTTCTAATCACCTATGTTCTATAAAGGTTAACTCAAACTAGAACAGATACAGGAAACAGCTACACGGAAAAATCAGGGTAGTAGACAGCCTGTCATAAAAGACTAGAAGAGTTTGGCTTCTTTAGCTTTGCAAACCAAATACTGAAGAGGATATGATTGTTGGCTATCATAATGGGTGAGCACCAGGGAGGATGAAAAGTTGTCTAAACCTATGGACAATATTGGCACAAGAACAAATAGTTACACAATGGCCATGAATTAATTTAGGCAGGAAATTGGAAGAAAATTTCTAACGGTCAAAGCCATGAAGTTCTGAAACAACCTGTCTGTTGCCAGTAGGTTTTGTAAGGCTTTGGGGACCTCCTTCATCAGTGCCCTACCCCACAGCAATGTCAGGGTGAAACCCTATTCCGATGCCACTTAGATGGTCTAGGCATTGCCCCTTTTTCTCTCCTGCCATGTCTTTGGTGTTATTTGTTGGGGAGACAGTTGGGGGCCCAGAGGGGTCTTGACCCTAAGGGTGTCTTTGTGGGGCTCTAAACCTCCCCTTTATCACACCCTTACCATGCCTTTGGCCTGGGTTGATGCTGCTCCCCACAGATCTTCCCCACACTGCCCACCTTGCAAGGGCTGGTCTTCTGAGCCATGAACCTTCAGGTGTTTGCCCCTGGTCTTCGGGCTGGTTTTCCCCTCTTCAAGAAAATAAATTTGTCCCTGTTGAGGTCATCTCTAACTCAACTGTAAATGCCAGCACCTCGGTGGAGCTCCTGCGATTGACTCTCTCTCCTCTTGGGGCTCCTTTCTAGCCCCCCCCCAAGGGCTTTTTTGTCCTCTCCCCTCTAACTGGTGGGGGTACTGAGGGGCGCCCTTGTGCCCTGCCCCTACCAGTTCTTCTGGCATCCCTGCCCTAGAGTCTAGCTGACCTGAGGTCCTGTCATCCTGGCTCCTCTTGCTGGTGTCACTCCTCTCCCCCTTTAGGGGGCTCGTGGTTCCCCATGCTTTGCCCCCTCCAGAGCCATCCAAAGATGGTTGAGGGCTTGAGGATCTGCCCTCAGCCACAGTTCTGGAGCTCCCGGTCAGAGCCCTGCAGCTCCCCAGTGGCATCCCATCTGATTGCTCCCTCTCAGTGGGGCTCTTTGGCTCCTGCCGACCCCTAAGCCTGCCTCCTGCCTTGCTGGTCGGGGTCTCCAGGTAAACGGCTGATCCTATCTCTGAGAAGCTGTGGCTAGAGCTGGGGCCTCCCAGCTCCAGAGTTGGCATCTCCCAGCTGGTGTTCCGCCCCTCTCTCTGGTTTGCTGCCAGCTGTTTCCCCAGCTGCCTTTTGAACAGCCCGTGCTGCTCAGAAGCCATGCTCCCTACTCTCTCTGATACGCAGGCTCAGGCAGCTTTGAAACTGCTGAGCCTCCGACTCTGGCTGCATCTGTGCTCCGGTCTCCTTCCCACTTGCAACCGACTCTGCTCCTGCAGTGAGTGCCATGGTGCTCTGTTTAGGGGTCTGGGCCATGCTGGGGGGACTCCTGTCTCCCCTCTCACACTGCCAGTCTGAGTAGAAGCCAAAAACCAAACTACTGTTAAAATGGAGCTTGATAAATGTATATATGTGAAGTTACACTATGTTGCTGCTTGTAATGGCAGGTGCCAGGCCTTGATGACCCAGAAGATCCCTCTTTTCCTACCTAGGCTACAGCACTGTTCACTAGCGCATTAATAGATCTGATCATCACATGAACAATAACAATGTATTGTAAAAGGACATCCTTAAATGTGACAGAGACCTGGGGTCAGTAGCTTTCTTGCTGGCCTGGTTTTGTAATATTACCTTAAAATTCTACCAATTTCAAAGTCAAAAGCTCTAGCTGCTCTAGCAGAGCTCCACTCAACTGCCTGAGATGAAGCCTTGTCCCTCATGGCGGATTTACTGATTATGATTATGCCTCCCCCTCAGAGTACAAGCTCTTGGCAGTACTCAAATATCCTCTCCCCCCAAATAACACTTGCTAGAAATTCCTTTGGCAATTATTGACTGATCTCATATCAGCCTTTTTTGGGAAAGGTCATTGTGAAAATGGTGTCAGACCAGCTCCAACAATGAAGCATTTTACTGAGTGGGAAGTTTTGCATGGAGAGGGATAGGGAGTAGAACATTACCCTTATTCAAAGATTTTTGCACAAAGTAGCCAATTTTCAAAACTGCCCTTTAATGCTCTTTCAATATTAAAAACTGTAATAACAAAGTTGCAATTATGTTTAATGATTTAGTTTTTCCTTTATTATAGTAATAGGACCTTGAACACTGTTAGAGTGCTAATTGCTGACCATAGAACCTAGTGGGCATAGGCAGATTTGCCCCAGATTTGATCCATTCATTTCTGACAATGGAAACTACAGAGGATAGCATGGAATCCCTCATTCTTCCTTTCAGAACTCAGCTGTGGAGTCCCAGGGATTTCAATCCTATATGAAGCGACTCAGACATTTGAGAAAGTTCCTCTCACTGTTTTCCTGCTTCTCTTAGGCTCTGGAAGAAATAAGGACCTGGATGAAGAAAATTCACCTTTGCAGAAGATAGAAAAAATGCGAATTGCCAGAAGAATGCATTTTGAAACATTAGCAAAGACTCTGAGACAGTCAGGTGGGTGAGAAACTGGCTGCAGAAGAGTCATATGTGAACTATGACCCAAAGAGTCATAGTGAACGGATCTGTCTGTGTCATCCTGGCAAGAAGTAGGCAGCGGTGTCCGGCAAGACTTGGTACTTAGTCCAGTACTTTTCAACACCTTTATTAACGATTTGAGAGGGGGTGTGAAGAGCTCACTGGCCAAGTTCACAGATGACACTTTAAGATAGGTCCACTTGTATCTGTAGCCTAGACAGGCTAACAAGTTGGGCGAATCAGAATCTGATGAAGTTCAACGTCGAGAAATGTAAAATGCTCCACCTTCCAACATACCTACAGGCTTGGCAGCACCAAACTGACTAGCACCATGAAGGAAAGAGACCTTGGGGTAATAATAGACCACAATATGAATATGAGCCTGCAGTGCAATGCTATAGCCAGCTGAGCAAATAATACTCTAGCATGCATCAATCAATGCATCTCTGGCAAAACCAAGGAGGTGATTCTTCCACTCTACTCAGCACTGGTGAGACTGCAGCTGGAGTACTGCATCCAGTTCTGGGCACACTTCAACAAGGACATGGACAAGCTTAAGAGAGACCAACGAAGAGCCACCCATATTATCAGAGTCTTAAAAGGCAAGCCATATGAGGAAAGGCTGATAGATCTGGGACTCTTCAGTTTGAGAAAAAGAAGACTGAGAGGGGACCTGGAGCAGCTTATCTCTACACTAGGGGAATACATCAAGGGCTCAGTGAGCAACTGTTCGCCAGGGCACCTGAGGGGAAAGCCAAGAGTAATGGCCACAAACTCCTGGAAGATTGATTCAGGCTCAACTCTAGGAAAAATTTCTTCACAGTCAGGGTGTCCAGACTGTGGAATAAGCTCCCTTCAGAGGTAGTACAATCACCTACCATGGAAATCTTCAAGAGGAGATGAGATAGTCACCTTGCTGGGGTCACCTAACCCCCAGTTATCTTTCCTGCTCGGTGCGAGGTGCTGGACCCAATGATCTTCTGAGGTCCCTTCCGGCCTTACAATCTATGAATCTAGGAATCTATGAAAGAGCAGGACTGCTCCTGGAGTAGAGGGTATATGCCCACTAATTATTTAAAAGTCCCAAATCTAAACAGTCTCTGTCCATGGATTCCTGGACAGTAGCTTTGACAGAAACTTTCATCTTTGGTTGACTTAGAAATTGTAACAAAACAGCCCCGATATAACTGAAGCAGGCTGTATCACTAGCCACAACAAATACATGTGAATGACAGACTTCAACATAAGGTTCCAAGAATGAAACTAAGGCAGGGCAAGAGGAATTAGCTTGCCTCTGGAATTCAGTCTTATTGAGTGTATCTGAGTCCAAGCCTGTCCACTTTTTGTGATATTTCCATGTTCAAGCCCTCTGTTAATTGCCAGCCTTGGAATCTCCAGACACCAGTCTCCTGGCTGCTATTCATTATTGTTCCTATCAGAAAAACTACATCAGGAACTGTGGAGGAATTACAAGCATTTATCATTGAGATTCTGATTTGGCCGATTTACATTTGTAGGCAACATTTTCCCTGTCTGCTGTCCCATCAACTTCAATGGGATGACTTGCATCAAGTTAAACATATTCTTAACACTTGGATAGATGTGGTAAAAAGCACCACAGTTCATTTTAAACCTTATAAGTGCAGTGTGTAATTGTACAACCTGCTTAAAACCTAAAAAGAGAAATGAAGTGTTACACACAGATGCACACGTGCTTTCAGGGTTGCAAATTTGTGTGCAAAAGGTACTTGGAACTGTTTTTTTGCAACTTAGTGTTGGATGATGGTAGACAAACCTCACTGTGGTAGCTGAGCGTGTTTAAAGGGATATCCCATTATACACTGTTTTCTTTACCACTATGTTGTGTAGCTGTTTCTGTGGTGAATGTCTTGTTCTGTGAAGAGTTGCTGTAACTGTGTTATATGGCCTGTTCCAGAATGCAGAGGCACCAGAGATAGGCAAATGCAAGAAAGTGTAAAGTGTAGCACAGTATTTAACTACAGATCCACTATGTTCTCCAGGAAAGGGGGAAGACACACAAATCAATATACAATATTAGCATCATCAACATTGGCAGGATGCCATTTTAAATTATTCTATCCATAATACAGGGAACATGGTTTCTTATTAAGTAACAACATGACACTGTTTGAGGCTGATATAGGCAGTTGTGCCCCCCACTTTCTGTTTTATGAATCCTCTAGATTCAGGCTCATGTGCATCCTGGGGGAATGGAGATGAGGGCATGAAGGACCCACCCCATGGCAGGACTTGGGGCAAAGATAACCCGGTTCCACAAAGAAAGCTCTGAAGGCAGGGCAAACTTACCTGTTACAGGAAAGGAAGAATGAATGAGCTGTGCTGGAACAGAGCACCCATGTGGCTCATCAGCCAGCTCTACTTCCAGATAAAAGTGGTGCAGGCAGATAATGTCATCACCGAACACCACCTGGTAGAAATAAAAGCTGGCAACAAAGGAGCAACAGGGGAGACACAGCTGGAAGCGAGTGGCAAGGGTCCTTCCCACACCAGGAACAGGCTGCACTGGCTAGCACCAAGAAGCCTGAGGACGAGCCCCTCAGAGGGGCCTACAAGCTATTGAAGGGACAAGGATGGCATTGAGGGATTCCAAGAGCCACGGGTGCCAGGCCAAGGCCCTGCTCCCCTTTTTCTTTGTTAATTCATTCCTTTTTGTTAATAGCCCAGAGGGACCCTGGAGGGTTAAGAGCAGTCGGGGTGGTGCTACATGCTGTAGCGCAATTAAAGAAGGCACAAAGGAACATCGGGGACTGCCCAGCATCCCAGAGAGGCCATAGCTGAGCATGAAGGGCCCCGTAGACAAGGAGGGTACAAAAGTCAACACCAGAGGGCAAGCCAACAGATCATCAAGTGACTGTCATAAAGGCTGATGTATGGCTGCGGTGTAGGGGAGGTGGAGCCTCAAGAACTCCCACTAGGGAGCATAACCAACCCACGGGGGACTACAGGAGGGAGCCTCACCTCACTGAGAGAAAGATCAAAGTCATGGCAGGCAAGTTTTGGGGTTTCCCTGGGAGAGAATGTGATCCCATACTGAGACTGCAGGAACAAGTGCTGCGTCCAATCCCAGGTGCACGCTCCAAGACAGGTAGGGAGCGTTTTCTCAAGCCTAGGAGGGCACAACATGAAATACAAGAAGGTTGAATCTTATGCCAGAAGCTAAAACAAACACTGCTGCTCTTTGTGCTGTATATTTCCTTGGATAAATATAGGAAAAGTTTTCTAATGTTATCCTTCAAAAGCTTTGATTTCACTGGAGGTGCACCCCTCACACATAACTGTAAAACTGTTGAGAAATTAGAAAACAGAAAACATCTCAAATGATAGCAGAAGCTGGAGATGGAAAAAAACCCATGGTATTATTCACCCCATTTCCATTTTTAGAGTCATATATCATAGATCGAAGAGGCTGAACACAAAATGTTGGCTCTCTCTGACATAGTGCATCAATCCATATTGTTGTAAAGTGGGACCAAATTTATTTTTACATTTTTCATTGCACATCATAACTAATGACCAAATTAAGGACACTTACACTGAAAACAAACAAAAAACTGCTTTCAGCCCACAATCTGACTTCACATGAGGGGATTAAATGGTCATTTCATAGCCAACGTACATAATTTTAATCACCAAATAGAGAATAATCAGTTTTGATTTACAATTAGTTTGTGGTATTTCACTATCCTATAGCTGAACTACACTAGAACTAGAGTAACTTACAGATCAGAAACCAATTTCTACAACTGCCTTCTCACTTTCCCATTACACAGTATTAACAGATTTATAGTTTTCCTGTTGATATACTGAGGGGAAAATAGTGATTTTTTTCGCTAAAGCAACTAAAAGGCACTAAATCTTGAGATTAAGAATCCCTTATGATGTATATATAGTTAATTAGGCATTCACATAGAGTCTTTCAAACAGCACTTTTTTTGCTTTGCTTTCAGATGTGAAAGGGAAGTGCACTGACACTTGGGTATACTCGGTGTCAGGGTCTTTAGTAGGGTCGGCTAGCTTGTAGAAATAACACAGTTAGTTTAGGGATAATTTGTACCTTCTAATAAACCAGGCACAAAGTAAGTTTCTAACAAGGCTCCCGGTTGGGAGATGCAGGTCCTGCCATGCCTGAACTACCTGGCACAGCATTTCCAGCTCCTGGAGGATTTCACCAGCTCCCCCACTGCCGCACTTGGGGCACGTAAAAGAAGCCCCCGGCAGCTCGGGACAGGAGCAGAGGGGGCGAGTCCGACCTGTGCTGTTAGCTACTTTCTCAACGGGCCTGGGCAGCAAAGCACCTCCTGCCACCTGCCTTCTTTCCTGCCCTTTGCCTTCCTAATGTCCAGTTATTTCCTTTTTCACCTCGGATTACTACTGACTGTAGAGTCCGCTCTCCTTCCGTACTTTACCTTTGTTTTCCTAATTTCTGACTACTTCCATTCTCTCACACCACAACACACTTTGCTCATCTCACTCTTTGGGGTCTCGGACCCTCGCACACTCCCTGCACTTGGCGAAGGGTGACTGCACCCAAAAGCCTGCCAGGACCTTTTTCCCAACTATTCCCAGCTCCTCCGTCTAAAAAGGATATCACATCTACCCAAAGAGCCCGGCCGGCCTCCCAGGGCCAGACACAGGCGGTCGCCGCCGGCCCCTTCGCAGGGGACCCGGGAGAATACAGCACCAAACGCACAAGCCACAACCTCTACCCACTGCCCGCCCGCCTCGGCCCGGCTTCAGGTGCGGCCGTGCGCATGCGCGCGGGGCCCGGCGGTGACCGCCTTCATCCGGGTCCTGGGCGGCGGCGGTGGCAGGGGGTGGGGAGGGAGGAGGGGGGTTTATTGTGCGCGCCGCCGCCGCGCTCACTCGCCCTAAAATGGCCGCTGCTGCCGCCGTCTCCTCGCCCGCCGCGGGGGCCGGGGCCACCCCTGCCGGGGCCGCGGTGCTGCCCCCCACCGAGAGCAAGAAGATCACGGACTTGCGCGTCATTGACCTCAAGTCGGAGCTGAAGCGGCGCAACCTGGACATCACCGGCGTCAAGACCGTGCTCATCGCCCGCCTCAAGCAGGTGAGAGGCGGCGCGGGGCCTGCGCCAGCCCGCCCGGCCTTTGGGCCTCCTGCGGCCGCGCCCCGCCCTGCGACGCCATCGCCCGGCCCGGACACGGCCTTCCTCTTGCAGTGCTGTGAAGCTCCGGCCTGGGCCTGGGCCCGAGCCCGAGCCCGGGCCCGGGCCCGGGCCCAGGCCCAGGCCCAGGCCCGGCTACGTCCGAGCTGCCCTTAGGGTTGTCGCGGGGCTGCGGGCCTGTGGAAACGCCGCGCTCTCACCGGGGCCGACTCCCCTGCTCCCGGCTGGGCGCTCCCTGACCCCGCTCCCCTCGGGTGCCCGTGCAGCCCACCCCACCCCGCCCCACTTGCCTGCGCCTTGGAGAGGGCAAATGACTGGGATGGCTTCGTCCTTGATGTAAAGCCTGGACCTGCGGTTGAAACTGGGTAAAGCATTCATCCTAATTCATGGTGTCTTATGCAGGCTATCGAAGAAGAAGGAGGAGATCCAGAGAACATCGAAATAACCGTTTCCACTGACACGCCCACCAAGAAACCAACCAAAGGCAAAGGTTAAAACCCTCCTGTGCTTCTCGTATTCGTACCTTGACGCTCCGTTTCATTCCGTGGGCACTGATGTTGTGTTGATCAGGTTAAAGGTGACCTGGTCACATGTAGAAAGGTCTCTGGTCTGACAGTCCCCGGGCCCAGATCGTGAACGGCTTGTGGTGATGGTGGCTGGACTCTCTTAGTTTGCTGTGCAGCAGTGAATTTTGTTCTTTTTTTTCTGCAAGAGCGTTTAGGGAAGGCTGTTTCTCCTCCTCCCCTGCTGATGCTCGAGGAATGCCTGTTTGGGGCCCAATAGCTCGCACGTTATGCATGGAGCAGCCTCCTACAAATACAGGTGCTGGCTACTTGTTCTGAAAACGAACAGCTTCTGCTTTAAAACTGCCTTTCAGATTGCAAACTGGAACAGTACAGTGTGAGGGAGGTGACGAATACCATTTTGAAAATAATTGATCATCTTGAATGAAAGCTGATCTTGTATAGAAACAGGCTTGTATAATCAGCATCATTTGATTTGTGTTGTTTGCCTCTGAGAAGGGAGGGAAAGTATATGAAAATTACACAAGGAAGTGAAACCAAATTGTTTCCCTTAAGGTAGGGGGAGAGTTTTGTTGGGGTTGTTTGTTTGTTTGTTTGTTTGTTTTGTTTTGGGTTTTTGTTGTTGTTAACAAAACTGTACAGAAGCTTTAAAAAAAAACCCAAAAAAACTCTTTTGCTGATCTCTGCTTGCTGTCTGTTGGTCACAAAATGCAGCCTGAGTTGTTCTTTTTGCTGCAATGGCAGGGATTTCTCTCTCCTTTTTCTACTTTTACTTCACTTTCCAGATTCTAAGAAGCTTATTCCTAGGTAGTCCTACTATAATACTTTCCTAGCAACAGTTCTACCTTCCAGTGATATTACTGTAAGAGTCAAGAAGTCAAAAGATTCAAGTTAAGATGCTGTTTCTAGCTTTCTAGTAGAGCTAAAATGTAGGTTTGCATGTGACCTGTGCACTGATTCTCCCTTTCAAAAAGACGCTATGCTGTCTTAATTGAGATTTAAGGTTTTATGGTCAGGTATATGCTTTGCAAACTTCAGGAAACTGATCGTAAGTGGGTACTACTCACTGAGTCCAATGAATAATTGTTCATTAACAACAGTGATCATTCAGTATTCTGAATTGTTTTCAGGTTCTCCTTGCTTAGATTTGAGGCTAGTAAAATTATAAACACAAGCTTAGCCTGCGCTGGCATACACTTGGTCACATATGATACAAGTTCCCTTTCTTTAGATGAATAACTGCAGGAAATAATTTTAGACAACTAAGATCTCTTGGATCATTTTTCACAGAACCAGTGAAAATAATTTTTAGTGTTGATAGGAGAAAGAGACTGGTGCATCTACAGTTGGTGAACTTCCTGTCACTTGGACTATTGTTTACATGGATTGAATGTGGTCTCCTTTCTGCTTTCTTTCTATTTTTCTCCTCTCTCGTGAAATAGTCTGTCAAACCTTGTTGTTTCCCCAAAAATCTGAAGATACAGAACCTGAAGTTCAGATGTTAACTTTCTGTTGGAAGTGCCCTGCAGGAGACGTGTCCTGTGCCTGTCTTTCAGAAGCAAGCTGTCCTTTTAAAATCTACATCTCTATCCACGTTTTATGCATGTATATACATATGCATGTATAGACGCTGTTTTTGTTAATAATAGATGAAATGATGCATTATCTCCCAAATTATCTGCAGTCAGAATGTTCCAGGGCTTTTGCTGCTGCTGAACTGTTTGTTCGGGGTTTTTTTTCTTTTCTTTTAACAGACCCAAAGGGAAAGTAACCAGGTTTCTAGCGGTCTCACTGCTGTCCAGAGTTCTGAATAGGTCTCTTGCACAGCCCCTTGGGGGCCAGTATTTTTGGCAGGCGTGCTACAAGTTAGCCCTGCACGCTCTCCAAGCACCTCTTCCCTTGCCCTCTCTGCCATGATTTCTGCTCCGTGTCCTGTGCTTCTTGCCTGATTTGCTGTCCCAAGGGGCTATGCAAGAGACTTATTCAGAACTCCTTGGTCTGCCTCATGCTGTACATGGAGGCTTCCTGTGCCACAGCTTGGCCACACCACTAAGCTTCATGCTGCTGCTGTTGGGGTGGGGAAGATATGTACAGGAGAGGGTTGGCAGTGTTGAGGGAATTGGTTCCATTAGACTGGGGGTAGTGTGGTGTAGAGTCCTCAGAATAGTTAAGAAGATGAGGAGACTGAAGCTGCTGCTTAGTTCAAGAAGCAACTATAAACTTTTTTTTCAGAGGCTTACTGAAAGAGGTTTCTGAACATAAATCCAATAACTGCCTTTATAGTGACTCTTCATACCTGTGAAATTGCCAAATCTCTCTACTTCCTCTGATCAGGTCTGTCTAGATTGAGGAAGTGTTGCCTGGAACATTGAAAATGGATTGAGTAAAAGGTGTGCTGTCCCTTTTCCCATGAGCTTTTTTTTTATCCTCTGTGGTAACTAATGAGAAATGAGGAATGAAGACTCCCAAGTGGAGTGTTTTGAAACACTACATGAATCTAGGCGACTAGACTGGAGTGTTGATTTGGAGTTGTATTTCAGCATTACTCCTGAACTATGTGACAGGCTTTAAAAGACTGATAGATGACTTCCTGTGTGAACACAAGAGCAGTTCTGCAAAATTCTTGCTGTAGATAGTCTGTACTGGTGGGAGAGTTGGAATATAAGACACCCTCAACCAAGTTAGTACAGCATTCCAGTAGTTAAGAAAAATTGTCTCCGTTCTAAAACCAGGCTGTTTAGTCCCCTTCATGGAAAAGCAAAAATTTGACATAGAAGATGGAAAGTGCCAGCAGAGTGGTGGGGGGCGAGCTTGTAGTTTCCTGGTGGGCATATGCCCATTGCTCATTGTGCCTGCATAACAAACAAACCTGTTTCTCAGCAGTAGAAAGTGGATGATGAGAGGAAGGAGTATTTATGCAAGGCCTATCCAGACTGGTCCATTGCCTGTCCCTCTCCCCTTACAGCAGCGGATCCCAGTCTGTGCTACAGGTACTATTAGTGCTACAAAGACAACCTCTCAGTGGTACGTGTCAACAGATTTATTATAGTTACTTTATATGACAAAAAATTGCTGGTGCTACTTAAGGCTGTATCGTTTTAAATTGGTGGTGCGCAAGAGTTTGGGAACCACTGCCTTATAGCATTTGGAGGCTTAAAAGTTCCAATTTTGAAGCCGCATCCTGAACTTTCATGTTCAATACCAAAGTTTATGAAGTTTTCCTCCATAAATTTGGCTGGTCCTTTTTTTTTTGAACTTGGTCTAAATTATCAGCCTCTCCACCCTATGTCAAAGTGTTCCATAGGTTAATTTTAGAAGGAGATTCCTTTTCATGCATGTTTAAACCTGCTATCTAATCATTTTACTGGATGTTCCCTGCTTCTAATATTGCAATATGATTTTGTAAGTTTTTGTCTTAATTTAAATGACAAATGGTCTAGCACCATGGCTGTCAACATTTTTTATACCAATACCCATTTATAAACATCAATGGCTAATCTCAACCCAGTCTCAACTCCTGACCCCTGCCCCTAGGCTCCAGCTGCCCAGTGTGTGGGGAATGGGGGGGCCCTAAGCAGCCTGGCATATAAAGAACTAGAACTAGAACTCTGCCAGCCGGCAAGAGAAAAGCCATGGTTCCCCACATTTATCTCCTTTAAAGGTTAATCCATTTTAAGTTTGGCTGATCCATTTTTAAAGTTCGTCTGTGACCCTTTCATATATTCTTGCAATCCATGGATTGAGAAGTGCTGGTTTAGCATTAACATACAACTTAATTTGCTCTCTACTGCATAAATTACTTGGTTTAATCTGAAATGCAATCCAAGTCTTTAGTTTACAAGGATAATGTTTAAATAGAATGTTCATGCTCATTCTTTCCCCCCTTTCTTTCAGTCAAATTTCTGTTATGATTAACATGGTTTAAAAGAACCAAAGAGGAAACAACTCTGATTTTGTTAGCTGCTATGATCTGCTTTGTCTGGCAGTTGCAATGAAGAAACAAAGGTGAACTCTTCAAAGTTCATTCTTAATCAAGTAGTCATTTTTGGTCTGCTCTCATGAACACTCCTATTCTGTTCTGATTATTGGCTAACTACCAAGGCTGTTCATGTAAGCTTAGATTCAGTGAGGAAGGCTTATGGTTAATCAGCTTGTTATTTGAGAGCTTCTCTTGAGCTATTTGCCTGCTGTTGGTTGGGAATAATTTAACTTTCAAATTGTCTGGGCCAGAAGCTGTGTGTGGGCTATAGGTTGTCCATTCCTAATATAAAAGTTATTTATTAGCTAGCACACATTTCAAGGCACCACAGAAACTATATTGTCCATAATCTAAGTTAAGTTATGGACTGAATTAACTTGAGCTTTTAACTAGAAATGTAAAAATAATAGTGGTTTTCTGTTTGGGTTTTTTTTTTTTACCATTTGAAGAAGAAAATGAGCAAGTTTCCTTTTTTGAAACTGTTGTTATGTAGAGACCATTTCTGAAACTGCTACAGAGAACTCTACACTTATGAGTTGACTTTTTATTCTGATACTAGACAATTGCCTGTCAAGAATGATCGGGAGGGCAGAGACAGAGGCCTGAGTCGTTTCCCCGCCCGCCTGCCTGCCTGCCTGCCTCAAGACAGCCAATCAGAGTGTGAATAAAGCAAGACAGATGGATAGACTTAGGCTTTTATAATATTAGAATGTGAAAACTGAATTGTGATCCTGTGTGTAGGTGTGGTGTTTCCCAAAATTGTAAAAAAATCAAATTGCCATAAATCACTTGTCACGTGTCCATTGTCAACTCCTTACCAAGTGCTTCTTCACCTATCTCATTGAAGTGAAACTGATTTAGTATTGGGAGGGATGTTATTCTGCTAGAAAAACCATTGTAGACATTTTGATGTCTGAAGCATACACCTCTTAATTAAAACAATATAGTAACTAATCACTTCTGAAATGCCAAAGGAGACTGCTCCTCTGACCCCCTTCATTCTGCCTTTCAAAACCAAAGTGAATTTTATAGTCATGGGTATGTCTTTATATACAAGAAAGTATAGAATATTTGCCCAGATGTTTGTATTTTAACCCCTTCCACGTGTGGTTTTCTTTGGAGGTAAGAATTTGGCTGGAATCTTTTATTGATGAAATCAAACACCCTCCAAAAAATCCTATCCTTTTTATCAAGATGCAGACCAAAGAGCCCATTCACCAGTGAATTATGACTTGTTTAAAAGACAGCAAATGGGGAAGAATCAAATAGCTTTCTGGAGTATGTAAATTAGATAGAAAATAAACTTGTATGACAGTGCAGTTTTTTTTGCTAGTTCAGAAACGTTCCGATCTTTTTGGCCAGTCCAAGCTAGGAGTGATGCAGCTTAGGCAGGTTCATACAGATGGAGCAGGGTACAACTTTCTGGCAGTTGTGACCAATAGATATGTTGGTTAAGTATAGCATCCAAAGCAGTCAGACTATTCTAAACTGTAATTGATATGTTGCCTTCCAGACAGAGCTGTATTGTTTGCTCTAGGTCAGATACTCAGTCTTTAGCTGAGGTGTCTCAAGTGCCTTTGAATGGATGACTAGCATGTAGGAAACAAAATCATGTATTACTAGCATGATGGCTTGGATTGGAAGATGTTGTTTGACTGTAATGTTACAGACTGACAGACATGCAAAGCACAATTTTGTGTTCCTTTAAATGACAGTGGTATTATGCAGCTACTTTGTTTCCTGTGTTGTCTGAAAAACATGTGATGGGGGGGG
>JAGPOW010003364.1:26841018-26859444 GCA_030014935.1 Caiman crocodilus | reverse complement strand
GGGGGGGGTCTTAACAATGCAGGCATGGCATACAATTCACTTCTTGATTCATCTGTGAGTGGCCAGCATTAATGTGATAAAATCTATAGCAACACTGAATGCTACCAAATGCTTCCTTTTCTGTATGTGAAGGCCTGTGTCTTGTCAAGATGCCGTGCCAACAGCTGGAAGCTCTACTCCACCAGCATTGGAAAGACTGTCTGAATTGATACTTTTAAGTAGTAATTCTGGATCTGAGTCATCTGAATCGAAAAGATGAGTTGGCCATATTGATACTTTATCTTTTTTGGCTCACAGTCCTCATCTTCAAACCAGTCTCTGAGGATCCTTTCTCATGCTACTGAATATCTGTGTTACATCGAGGAATAAGCATGGGCTTACCTTACTGCAATATTTTGTTTTGATGGATTTAATACTAAGAGAGACTTTAACATTCAAACAGATGTCCTTTGGTCTGATCTGAGCCATCCCCTCAAACAAAAATATGGAAGTTTTTTATTGCATTATCTGTATGGTGGAGGCTACGTTTAAGAAAATTGAGTTTCCAAGATGCCATTGCTGAATGTAATCCTCAGTTTGAGGGGGTCTTATGTCAACTCCCCAGGAGATGTTTCTACTTAATCTCCTTTTCTGAGCACAGCAAGCAATTGAATTAGACTTTACTGTGAAAAGTCTAGAGACTGAACATTCTTTAATGAAACAACGCCTCTATTCAAAGCCTTGGCATTAGGTGCCTTTGCTTATAACCAGCTGTGGGTGACTGGATGTGGGTTCAGAAGGAGCTTAAGCATCTATTGTAGAACGTGGAGAAGTTGTATGAAGGCAGCAAAACATTAAATTAGAGAAATGACTTTTGAAAGAAGCAAATCTGAATTCAAACGGATATATCCAAGTCACTGTGTGATCATGTTGCTGTCTTGCGTTCTGCCTTCATACGTACTTTGATATAGATCCTACCATGCTGTTGGAATGATAATAAATAGAGACAAGGCAGAAAATAGTGGAATTTTGAGGACTTGTAGATTTAATCTAGGATTTTCCAAGATCAGAATAGTTTGTGGTGTGGAAAGAATCTTTTGTTTGCAAAGCCACATAATTGAGACCTTAGAGTCAAGAATCTGACTTAATTTGCCATTTTTATAACTTGCTAATAAATGTAGTATTGCATTCTAAACACACAATTACATTTTGTTTAAGACAGTTAAAAGTTTGGGCAACAGATTTAAAAAAGAACTTGTGAATTGATCTAATAGTGGATTTATCAAACTGAATAGGGGACACTACCCCTATTGCTATATTCATGAAACTCCTTTCTGTTGTGAAATATTTACCTAGAGGCAAGTACCATTCTGAACATGAACAGTCAGTAAAATGCTGATTAAGAATTCTGTAATGCTTTTTGAATAAAGCATAAATAGGGACAACTAGATTCTCGCGTAACAAATGGAGAGTCTTCATCTGCCCTCTTTTTTCTGTCTTCTAGCTTCAGGAAGCTTGCAAGCTTCAAAATATTCAGAAATTGCCTTGTGTGTAGGATACTGCAAAAGAGTCATAGTTGACATAGTGAAATATCAAGGCAAATGTGCGTGCTTCACCACTACTACAGTTCAGGTGTGGGTCTATTGTTGGGGAAGAGGGAATTGCATTACCTAGTGACACTTGCCTATAATTGGAAGGGAGGGTGCTAAATTGAACAGGAAATGTTTTCATTGAATTAAGAAGTTAAGAATATTTAAGTGATCATGTTGTTATGGGTGTGTCTCCTTGCTGAAGTCTTAATTCTAAACTGTAATGCTTAATGTCCTTGTTAATAGACACTTACGGATAATTCTTAGTAAAATATCATTTAGAGAATAGCAGCTAAAAAAACAATTATTGAAAGAAAGATGGCAATGCTAGAAGTACCATATTTGCTGGCTTGGTGGTAGTAGATTGTATAACTTCACTTATAATAGTCTTTGAGGTCAATCTTAAAACATTTAGAAGTTGTGGCATTTATACCAGAATGAGCGAGTAAGGTGAGCTGTTTTTTTTTTTATACAGAACAGCTACAATTCCCATCACATCTACTAATGCATATTAAGGCACTTACGATGTCCTTAGACTTAAACTTTCATCATTAGCTTATCCTGTCTTTTTAGGTAGAAAACAGGAAGCAGATGAACTATGTGGTGATGCTTCAGTTGAAGATGATTCCTCTGTTAAGGTAAAAGTAAATTTTGGAAAATATGTACTGGTCTGTTCTAATTGGGTAAATGGAGTTAAGTCTTATTTGAAAAGCTCCATTTGTCAAAAGCTAACTTAGATGGAAATCTGAAAACGTTGTTCAGGTATTTACAAGTCTACAGGATGCTTGCTCATTGAATTCAAAGCACGTGGAAGTATGTGGCTCTATTTTTTTTTATCTTGATGCATAACTTTCTACAAGAGAATATAAAGTGGGCTTCAAAGTGGAAACTCTAGGAATGACCAACATAAACAATCGATGTTGAAAGTTTAGATGTGATAACCCTTCTGAAGAAGCAGTCGCTCTACATTTTATTGGAAGAAAAATCTAGCTAATATTTCTAGTTACACCAGATCTTGTTCACATTGAAAGGAAAATGAATTGGAGGCTCAAGATGCAAGTGATCAAGATGGAAATGATGAACTTAAGGACTTTGAAGAAGCTGGTGAAAATGAAGAGAACTTGAATTCTAAACAACTGCCTCCTCCTGAAAAGGAGAGAGATCATGACTCTGAACAGGCAGAGACAACAGAAGATGCAGAGAGAGACTCTGAAAGCCAGGTACCTTGCCACACTTGTTAAACTGTACGAACTTGCATCAGAAAAAGTCATCTTTCCATTGTCTACTGTCTAAAACTACCTGGAAAGCTAAACTGGTTTCTTTCTTGGGTTGTCCTGTCCAGTTAAAAAGAGTGCTTGGTCCTTCCTGCTCTTAACTTGTCTCTGAATAGTATTGAAATGACTATTTTATTGAAATGAAGGTGGCACTAGTTGACAGATTTCTGCCAAAACCCTTAAAGTCTGTTCCTAGTGATGTGGGGTTCTTTTTCACCTCTTCCCCCAGTAACATTTTGGTGCATCCTTAACTTCATCAATGGTGCCAGCAAAAGCAGCCCACTAGCCTTCTAAGCATAAGCCACAAGGACTACTTGACAATGTCCATCCTTAATTGAGAGCATGTGCTTTGTGAACTGAAATGCTTGTGTTAGCTGAACATCTTGAGATTTTGGTTTTTGTAAGTGTTTGTTGCTAGCTCATTTAGCAAGTCTTTTTTTCTTTTCTTTTCAATTTAGGAAATTGAAGGTCAAGAAACAGAAGATGATACATTTCCAACTACCCATGTAAGTTTGAACTGTTCTTCCTACATCTATGGGTTTAGAAACCAAAGCAAAGGCTGATCTAAAGTGACCTTTCTGAAATCAGTTTTTAGGCTTTAAGCTTTAGGTGACTGGAAACAGTTGCTGTTTAAAGCCTCCCAGGTTCCAGGCTGGATGACCTTGACTTGTTAAGGCTTTTCAACAGGAAGTGATCTATACCTTGGAACAGGGGTTGTAAACCAGGGGTATATATATGTGAGAAGGCCCGAGGAGGTATGCGCAGGTGGGCAGGGACAGAGTGCTACCATGCGCTATCCTGCACTGCTGCACAGGTGCCACATGGACATGGGGGAAGGTCACACGTGACAGCTGCTGCCACTCTGCAATCAGCCATGTGCCAACACCGCCCCCCCCCCCCAAAGCCGCATCTGACAGCATGCCACCCTTGCCCCTCCCACACAACGTCTAGCTGCCAGGGGTACGCTGATCCAAAAATATTGAAAACCCCTGCCTTGAAAGAAGATGCTCGACTTATAAGCTTGGCTAACTGACCTGCAAATATTTCGGCGTATCTCCTTAAATGATCCTTTGTGTTCACTATCACCATAGCTGTCAAGTATTAAAAATTTGCTTCTTTCTAAATATCAAAATGAAGTTCTTAACTGAATGTTAAAAACCATGTTTTGGAAATGAGTTTAATTTTTTGTTTTAAAAAAATTCTTCAAGTGCTGAAATTGATCAAAGGCAGACAAGGTTCCTTGGGTGAATTTGATATCTTTTATTATACCAACCCAAATGGTTGGAGAATAGTTATTAAGCAAGCTTTCAGGTTCAAAAACCCTTTGTCAGGCTAAGGAAGCTTCAGAAGTTGGTGTGTGCTTTTCCTGGATGAAATGATCCAATGAGTTCTGGCACGTGTGAAGACATTCTAATATAAAAGTTTTGTATTTTTTTTCGGGGAGTATTATTTCAGTAGTGAAAACATGATGTCTTTTCATTCCCCAAATTAACTTTCACCTCAATAAGTAGATATATTGAAGAATGTGTTATATGAGTTTTCCCTTGCTTTGAGCATTATATAATTATCTAGTTTTGTCTCGTCTCTTGTACTTCAGAACTAGCAGTAGTTAACTGCTGCCTGGCTTTTATGAAACAATGCAACAGAATAAGAAGTAATATGGCCTCATGGTTCATGAGGTTTCACAGATATTAGTATATAGAACACAGTGCAGTATGGCTAAAAATGTTAGAAATTGGCATATTGCAATCAGTTGCAGTCTCATAAACAGGGACTTCTCAAATGGAAAATAGTAGCGTCTATGCACAGCTTTTTGAACTTCATAAGGAGTTTAGACTCACCTTTTTTATTACCATTGGTATAAACTGTGCATGAAGACCAACATCTAGTTAAGTTTTAGTCTAATGCTTATGCCTAAATATGGATTCCTGTAGAGATGATAGTCTTGACTCTTGTGCTTGAACTGAGTTTTAAAAGCAAAAAAATTGCTTATTTGACTTCCCTCTCTTACAGGATGGTGAAGAAGAAGAAAGTGAGAGAGGTATGTTTTCAAGTTTTTAGTAGAGTTAAGAGGGTTTTTAAAAAAAGTAGAATAAGGAACTCAATGTGTACATTTCAGCCTGTTGACTAATATTAGATTTGTTTTCAGTACTAAGCATCAGTTGTCTCCAAGTTCAGGATTTGAATCCATTCTATTAATGGGTTTATCTTCAGAGCTGATTTATAGCACACATCAGTTACTGTGGTGGATGAATAATATGGATATGCTGTGGGTTTGTTTTATTTATCTGAACAACTATTACTTTTGTTCGGTTTGTTTATTTAACTGAACAAAATGCCCAAACTAAATACTCAAGGCCCCTTATTTTAAATATATGGTAAGTCTCCTGTTCAAAACACCTTGCACTGCAGTAACTGATGGTGCTTGACTATTGGTTACACTACTCTGCTGACCTTAAAACCCTACAAATTACGGATCATCATCATCATCTTGACTCACTGCCACGTGGAAATTCCAAGCTATGCAAAGGATGGTAAAGCAGGCTTTCAGAAATACATGGAGGAGTCTAAACACCAGGCTTTTTTAAAGCTATACTACTTAACGAAAGTACAGAACAACTTTAACATGTCTGATCAGCCAGATAGACTTTCTGGAGAGAAGTCAAAGGATGCTACATTTTGTGGACTAGAAAGAACATGGAGCCCAGTCACTTTACACAAGAGGGAATAAATACAGTATTGAAATTACAGGATAAAACTACAGACTCCTTGATTGCAAAGGGCCTGATAGCTGACTCATCTGTTCCATGTGAATGCAAGATCACGGGACATGAGAACTCTGGGACTGGGAATGAATATGGAAACATCTGCAAAATGGATGAAGACTGAGAGCAGTTTTGCTACGAACTCTAGTTTCATGTTCATGCTTCAGTTTCTGCAGCAGACTTGGACACCTATCTTGACAGCCAAGCAATTGCATAGAAAGGAAGACAGAAGGACTGGAATGAAATTATACTGAAGCCTAATTTACATTCTCCAAGACTGTAATTCTCAAGGATTTGGGAAGGCTAGAAGACTTGCAACCAGGAATCTTCAAAGATTGATTTAGTCAAACTACAAGGATCTGCATTATTTGAAAGAAGTTTGTCTTCTATGGCACAGCTTCTAAGTTGGAAAAAGGATACCATTCTTCATAGAAAGTATCTCCAGGATGGAACCGCTTTGACTCCTAGTGTTTGTTGGTATTTGTCTCTAGAAACTGTAATTTGCCATGAAGAATAAGTGATCCCGGGTAAAGGATATATATAAATGTTAATACACCATGTGTTTTTTCTAACCTTCCATCAGTGCTAATAACTGGCTTTGTATTTTCTAGGTCCTATTCTAGCTTATGCATATGAAATTGTTTAAACTTCTTGTTTTGCCATATTTATTCCTGTTAAATCCTCTTAGATAAAGCAGGTTCTGGTGATGGTACACAAGAAGTATCTAAACCTCTTCCTTCAGAAGAAAGCCTAGCTGAGGCTGATCACACGGCTCATGAAGAGATGGAAGCTAACACGTCTGTGAAAGAAGCTGAGGATGATAACATATCGGTTACAATCCAGGCTGAAGATGCCATCACTCTGGATTTTGATGGTGATGACCTCCTAGAAACAGGTAAAAATGTGAAAATTACAGATTCTGAAGCAAGTAAGCCAAAAGATGGGCAGGACATTACTTCACAGAGCCTGGAGAAGGAAAGCAAGGACTATGAGATGACTGAGAACCATAAAGATGGTAAGAAGGAAGACTGCGTGAAGGGTGATCCGGTCAAGAAGGAAGCCAGAGAAGGTTCGAAGAAAGCAGAATCTGGAGACAAAGAAAAGGATACAGTGAAGAAAGGTCCCTCGTCTACTGGGGCCTCTGGTCAAGCAAAGAGGTTTGTTTTTCTATGTCAGTTCTTTACGATACTGAGTACCAGCATTCAATAAGATCACTCTACATTAAGGGGGTAGCTGCAAGAATCTTATAATTAGTACCTTATGCTCCTGCCTATAGATTTTTATTTTTTTTTGACCGCCATAAGTTACTTTTTAAAATTCAAGATCTTCGTATAGACGCTATGTCCTACTGATTGCGTTGTCGAATTGTCGGCGTTTATTTATTTTTCAAATTGAAAAGTTGGTTTTTTTGGTTTTTGTTTTTTTTAATGTCCTTGTGATGATGGTAATGAACAGCTATCGGTTCTAAGAACACAAAATGAAGTCAAGTCCCCGTCCTGAAATCTGGAGAAGATTGCCATATGTCCTCTGAATAGAATTGTCAGAAAATCTAGATCTTCAGGCATCTTGGGGAAAATCAGTGCAAGAATCCATAAGGGAATCACTTGTTCAAACCCAGTCCAGCCCTCTTTTGCAATGTTAATTTGTCTTATTAGTAATAGTATAAAATGCAGTGTTTTACCAAATGCTGTATTTTCAATTTTTTTTTGATGATTTGCCTCTCTAGCTCTGCTAAGGAAAGTAAAGAAAGCAAGACAACATCCAAGGATGATAAAGGTAACGTCCTTAATTTTTCAAGGGTAGTCATTGCAGTACATAAAATGCTGTTTAGTCCTTTTTGCTGAGCGATAGTTGGAATTTAGTTTGAGGTGACCAAATGGTTATTTTATTAGAGAACATCTCCATCAAGTAACAGCTTAAATAAATGATTTCATTTTGTCAGAGTCACTAATAGTAAGGATAAACTGGTCCTTATGTGATGAGGGATTTTTTTTGTATCCAGGCTCTTTACAGGTCGACAGTTAGTCCTAAACCAGTAATTCTTAACTAGGGTACCTAAAGATCCTTTCAAGGGTGTTGTGGGGCACCATTCAATTTTAGCTCTAAATGTACAAACATTATTTATAAGATTTAAACCTAGAGATTCTGACCTGTTGATGTATGAATTCTTCACAACAAAATAACTTTTTCTACAAACAAATAACAAATGCAAACTAAGAGCTGGCATTTTATCAAAGGTGCCTTTAGACTATATGGAGAAAGTTTGAGAGCCACTGTCCTGAGTTAATTCTTAGAAGGCATCTGCCTACTTCATGCTTTTGTAAGAAAGAATGGTAATTATGTCCGATTCTGGTGGTTTAATTTTTTTTTTAATTTTTTTTAAATGTACACTTCTGAATTAGTCAGAAATCTGCCTTGATGCATTATATAAATTAAGAAGAAAAACTTTTAAGTATTTGTGTAGAAACTTTAATGATTTTAAAAAAGATGTGAATAACTTTTCAATAAGTATGCCAGTGGAATAGTATAAGTATTTGCTTGTTGTATATTTAGCAGAACCTAAGTTATTGAGTATTGATATACCCTAAAAAATGTTTGCTATTCTTATTTCTGATATAAGAAATATTTTTCTAATAGTGCAGCAGACAAGCCTACTATAACACCCAGCTGAACCAGTCTCTCTAACCTGGAGAGCTTTTATTTTAAATGCTCATGCTACTTAACCCTATTTCACTACCATTCTCCCCAAATTCTTTACAAAACTAACGTGTGTGGATAATTTTGTAATGGAGAAAAGCATCTTTGAACGTAAACTTATTGCTTTCTTATAATACTGTATCTGTACAGTCATGGTTAGCAGAAAAGTAGGGTTGGAAAAAACCTTGGGAAGTCATTTAGTCTAACTTCCTGCTCAAGGCATATCATCCCCAACTAAACCAAGTATTTGTCCAGGCTGCTTTAAAAAATTTCCAAGGACGGACTTTACCACCTCCTATCAGTAGCCTGTCCCATACATGGATAAATCAAAAAAGAAAAAAGAAATCACTTGACTAAGATGAAGTAAGTCTATTTTGTCTTGGTCATCTTGGGCTCGCATTTTAAAGTAACTTTGTAGAGTTAGTGCTAACATTCCAGCATAATGTAAAAAGTGCTCTACACGTTCCTTATTCAATATAATATTGACTATGTAATACACTTATATAATATCAGTGGAGAGGGCCAACCTTTCTGGCAATCAAGCTAGAAATTAGCCCTGCACACTCCCTGACTACCACTCTTATCCCCTTCCCTTGCCCAATCTACTGCCATATTTCTTGTTTTCTTCCCTGTGCCATCTACCCAATTTTCTGCTTTGGTTTTTTTGCTCCTTTTCTCAAACTGCCACATGACACAGTAAGTGGCTGACTGAAGCACTTGCCGCAAGTTGGCTGCTCTGGTAATTCCATATGTAACAAAATTAGGAAGGCCAGGGCACAATATAAGATGCAACTGGCAAGGGACATAAAAGGGATACAACAAGCATGTCAAGAAGAAGACCAAAGAAACTGTAGATCCCTTACAGATTGTTTTCTTCAGTCTAGTTATAGATGATATGGAGAGGGCTAAAGTTTGGTGGCTATTCAGTTTGAGAACTTCTGGAGGCTGGTGAGGTCCTGGATAATTGGAAAAGGGCAAATATAGTGCTGTCCTGAAAAACAAGGAGGAGGATGATCTGGGGAATTACAGATGAGTCAGTTTGACATTGATATTTAGGAAAAGGAAGAGGATGTTTTTTTAGAAAAAGAGCAAGCAAGGGTTACAAGTCAAGGTTGACAACAAATTTTCTATCTTGGTGTTATTCTGTCCTCTTTTCAGTTGGGGATAAAACTGCTTTTATTAATACAGCTTCCTTTGATAAGATGTCATCAAGTCAAGAACTTATAATTGTGTTTGAAAGGTTGCGGCCTATTTGTAGGCATGCAGGCAGATGACAACTGCATTTTGAACTTGGCTATATTTAAGGACCTGGATTTTGGATTAGTAGCCCAAGAAAGGGACAACTCTGAGAGATTCTGGGAACAACTGTTTCTTTGGATAGTTTTGTGAGCCCAGAGTGCAAGGCTCTCAAAATTAACGTACCAAGAGGGGAGGGGAAATGTAAGAGTAACCAGGTAAAGATTGCGAGGCAGTTTGATTTTTATTGTTGTTGCAAGAATGCCTCAATGGGAGGAAAATAATAGGTATTCAGCGTGCTTCTTAATCTGTCAGAGGGAGGTGTAACAAAAGGCAGTGGCCAAGGCTGAAGCAACACATTCATATTAGAAACACACTTCTGATGTTTTGGGCAGGGATTATTGGAGTCTCATTTTTCTGCCTTTCAGGTAAAAGTTACCCCTATATTAAGCCTAGTTCCTGGATGAAATTTTATACTAAGGCAGGGAGGTCATTAAATAATTTAAAGTCTGAATTGTTGCATGTTTGTGGTAATGGTTGACCACATCTTCAGTAACTGCACTCTTATGACACCTTGTTTCAGGAAGTGCAAGCAGTGTGAGCGGTAGCAGTGGAAGCTCAACTAGAAACCTGTGGGTTAGCGGTCTCTCCTCTAACACAAAAGCTGCTGACTTGAAAAATCTCTTTGGCAAATATGGAAAGGTATTACTTGCACTGAAAAACCTGAAGCAACTTTTTTAACATCACAAATTTTGGTTAAGATAACTATATCTTAAGCAGTATAAGATCTGAGATGATTTGAGCATAATGTAATCAAGCTGATAATTAAGAGTTTCAATCAAGATGGTTGTGCCTGCCCCCTTCTTCCCAACCCATACAGTAGCATTATGGTGGTGAGGAAATATTTTCTTACTGGAGCACCTGAAGTAAAATAGCAAGGAGGTAGTAACGCGCACAGGACTGGATTGGTACCTAAACTACAGTGTCTCTTCTTACAGCCTGGCTTCACCAAAGCTCTTCCACATTTTCCACTACTCTGTGCAGGGGTCTAGTTGGTTGGGCAGGGAAGTAATTTAGAAATACTGGATTTATTCTAACAAACACCTAGTTGATGTGTTTTAACCCACAATCCTATGCCTCCCATATTTTCTCAGATATTAAAGTTCCAAAGTGTTCATGTTTAGATACAGATGTTAAAGCTTCAGGTTCTATCCTCTATTTACATGCTTTTGTTGGGGGGGTGCAGGGGGTTGGGATTCACATACAGTCTAAACTGGAAATGAGAGAGTTGTAAATTGACATCTCAAATGGGACAGAAAGATGCTCTCTAATGAATAATTTTGTATGTTAGTTGAAAACCTTTGTTGCAGAGGTTTCTCAGTGCTGTATCAGTGTGCGCCAGATCAAGGAAACATACCTCAGTACTTCATTGCAAGTTGGACTTCCTGAAGCAGGGAGTGGTACCTTACTTAATGGCTGTTTCTCTATGAAGGCATTCCCTGCCTGATATTAACTGACTCTTGAAGAGGTTCCCATCTCTGTTTGTGTGGGGTCACTTATGGCATATAGCAGGGCCTATCTTTTGCCTGCTACCAGATCTGGGGTCTTCAGTTGTTGTTGGCAAATCAAATTGGCAGTATTATGAAAGAGGATGAGTGGAAACAGTGGTCTTAAACCTTTGGGTTCCAGAGCCATGTTAGAACTGACCAGTGGGGCCAAAGAACTTGAAAATGTAAGTGGTATTTGACAGCATGTGTTGATTGTTGCTAACTTGCATCCACGCAACAGACTCCATCTAAATTGAATGGTCCTAGCTTTCAATCTTTTATTTTGTGGGCTCTGTATTTTTAAGTGTTGTTAAATTTATATCTGATCTGGTTTCACCAGAAATACCTTGTGTGATCTGGGAGCTAGTTTTCAGCTGGATAAAGTTTTCAGCCCTTCCATTTTCCCAAAAGTAGAGATAAGCCCATTTGACCAATTTCATTAAAAACATTCAGCTCTCCCTCTCCCTCCTCTTTTGTCAAACTTTCATCTATTTAGGTCCTTAGTGCAAAGGTGGTCACAAATGCACGAAGCCCTGGAGCAAAATGTTATGGTATTGTAACCATGTCTTCCAGTACTGAAGTGGCTAGGTGTATTGCACACCTTCATCGCACAGAACTTCACGGACAACAAATTTCAGTTGAGAAAGTAAGTTTAATATATACTCTAAGAATAGGAGTATTTTGGGATCATTTACTTGTGTATATACACATGCATACCTTTCTTAAATGTAGGTAAAAGGTGATCCTTCCAAGAAGGAGTTGAAGAAAGAAAGTGATGAGAAATCTGGTTCTGGTAGAAGTGTAGGGGATAAGAAGACTGCCTCAAGTGACAAAACTAACAAGTAAGATTTTGCTTTACTTTAGGTTTTGAGGGGGCATCAAAGTGTATTCTGAAACCATATAATCCAAAGTTTTTCTCACTGGCTTTTCTTGTTCTAACAAGAACTCCTTCAACCAAAAAAGAGGAAAAGAAATCTGACAAATCAGAGAAAAAAGAAAGCAAAGAAGCCAAAAAAACCGAAGGTAAAGATGAGAAGAGTGATAATGGATCAAGTGGCCCTAATCAAGAATCCACTAAAAAAAATGAAGAAAAGAAGCGAATAAGTATGCTATGTTGCTTTTTCTTACTGAATCTTTCTTGCTTTTGTAGCAGCAAATAATGCCTCTGCAGATAAATCTAAAAAATTTTTGCCTTTCATGCTCAAATAGAGTTCTCTACTAGAGCTTTTAAACTAACTACTAGAATATCTTTTTATATTACTTTCTTTGAGAGGGCAAGAATGTTATCATTCCTATATGTGGATTATCTTTTCAATTCAAGGCTTAATATCTTATATTTCAGTAGCAAATGCTTCATATCAGATTTTACAATTTTATCTGGTAGTTCTGATGGTCAGTTGTGAATTGTTACTCTGCAATTTAACTTGTACTCTGCTTGTTGAAACTTTGGTTGTGTGTGTTTTCTCCCCTTAGGTGGAAAAAGTTCAGGTCAGATGGTTGTTATAGACCAAACAAAAGGGGACCAAGGTCACACGAGGACAGTGAGAAGGGGAAGATTTGACAAAGTAAGTTTCTGCCAAGTGTGGTGTGCTGTCATGGTCAGACTACATTATCCTCTATTTACCTAATCTCCCATCAATGAGCAAGTAACATTTACATGCAGCATAATCTGAAATATTACTGAGTAGTTTGAAGCTGTGATATTGTGAAATGTTACTAGACACACGTGACTTCTGAAACAATAACTGCTGCAATCTCTGTCTACAGGCACAGATATTAAGAAACAAAGAGCGTATCATTCAAGATAAAATGAAGTTCAGAGAGTACAGAGCAAGAAAAGATATCTTGCCTTTTGAGAAGATGAAGGAACAGAGAATGCGGGAACACATGGTTCGATTGGAACGAATACGACGAGCAGTTGAGCTCCGGAGGTAGTGCTTCAAAAATTTAAGATTTTTAAGCCTTAACTGAGCAAATGTTTGCTACTGTTAGAAAATCTGATCATGGCTCATCAGATCACTTTCCTTCAGAATCCAGTTCCAAGATGTCATTTGGCCTAAAGTGTTGTCAACATAAGTGGGATCCAAATTTGGTTCCAAAAACTTTTCATATTCTTCCTAATATCTAACCTAAACTTACCTTGCTGCACCTTTAAAACTGTTGTGCCTTGTTCTGTCATCTGCCACCATTGAGAACAGTCTAGCTCTATCTTCTTTGGAACCCCCTTCAGGTAGTTTGAAGGCTGCTATTAAATCCCCCCCCTCAGTCTTCTCTTCTCTAGACTAAATAAGTCCAGTTCCCTTGGTCTTTCCTCAGAAGTCATGTGTCCCAGTCCCCTCACCATTTTCATTGCTTGCTGCTGGAGTCTCCAATTTGTCCACATACTTTCTGTAGTGGGGGGCCCAAAACTGAACACAGCACTCCAGATGTAGCCTCACCAGTGCTGAATAGAGGGAAATAATCACTTCCCTTGACCTACTGGGAACACACCTACCAGTGCAGCCCAGTATGGTGTTAGCCTTCTTGGCAACAAGGCCACGCTACTGGCTCATATTCAGCTTATCGTTCACTGTAACCCCCAGGCCCTTTTCTACAGAGCTGCTGTCCAGCCACTTCAGCCCCCAGCCTATACTGGTGCATGGAATTGTTCCTGCCTAAATGTAGGACTTTGCACTTGTCCTTGTTGAACTTCATGAAACTTTTTACCCACTCCTCCAATTTGTCTAAGTCACTCTGAATCCTAGCCTTACCCTCTAGTGCATATCTACTGCTTCCCCCAGCTTGGTGTTGTCTGCAAGCTTGCTGAGTGTGCGCTCTGTGCTATCTTCCAAGTCCATTGGTGATGATATTGAACAAAACCAGCTGCCAACTAGACATCAAGCCATTGATTACTATTTTCTGAGCTTGATGCTCTAGTGAGTCTTCTATCTACCTTACAGTCCATTCATCCATCCCATACTTTCTTAGCTTGCCTGCGCGAGTGCTGTGGGAGATCAAATGAAAAGCCTTGCTAAAGCCAAGGTACACCACACCCACCATTCTGACCACATCCAAAGAGCCTTATTATAGAAGGCAATTGGGTTGGTCAGGCATGACCTTCCACTGGTGAACCCTTGCTGACTGTTCCTAATCACCTTTAAGAGAACCTATTCTGTAAGGTCAGAAGTATTTCACTGTCGGTTTATGACAGTGGAAGAAAATAATCTTTCTTTTGCTGCTTGTAGTCGGTTCCATCTCCATTCTTGATTTCTTTGCAGCAGAACAGGGTATAATGTCTTTGCATGGCTTGATCCCAGAAAATGAAGAAATAAAATCAGTGGCAACATTTCCCACTATGGGAATATCTAACAACAGATGGGAGCCTACTATAGTAGATTTACATGTGTCCATAGCTGCAGCTCCATTATAGTGGTGACAAAAAGCGGTTAGGTCAGTACTTCCCAAATTTCCTCAGCATGACCCTATCTATGATCCCACTTCCTCTGTATGGCCCCTCACTCCCAGCCATCGGCTTCCCCAGTAGTGCCTGAGCCCTGGCTGCTGCCTGTGGGAGGTAGCAGCTGCTGTGGCTGGATCAGAGCATGGAGCCTAGCTCCCCCCCCCCCCCCAGTGGACACCATGGCTGGAATGGAGCCTGTAGGGGGCAGGAAGGATGCAGGGGCAGGGCTCCCAGCCCTGCTATGCTCCCATCTAGAGCTCTGTAGCTCAGTGGGCAGGACCTGGCATGGAAGGGAGCACCATAATGCCATGATTGCTAAGGTGAGGTGCCCCATGCCCACCTGGCAGCAGTGCAGGGCACATCTCCATGCCACTATTCCTGCTGTGCAACCATGGTGGCATGGGGCAATATGGTATCTTGGGGGGGCTGTAATGTGTGGGGGGGTTGTGAGGGTAGGGTTTGAATGAGGTGGGATCCTTCTTTTTCCCTCTCCCCATGGTGCACAGTCCCCACTGCTGGCAGCATGTGATTGGGGTGCTCACGACCTGTGCAGGTACTGCCACCCTGCAGCACGCAGCTCCAGCCAGCACAGCAGGTAGAAGCAAGGAGCACAACCAAGCTGGCGTGCCTCTATGCATGGGGCTCCACATGGTGCAGGTGCAGCTCCTGGCACTTGAACATCACCAGGAGGAAACCCAGTGCAATGGAGCCAGCTGTCTTCCCCAATCCCTGCATGCAAGTCTGGGATTCCACTGGGAAGCAAGAGGCAAAGGCAGATCTCCCCTCCACTCTTAGTGGAGTTCCAGGACCTGCATGGTAGAAGACAGGGAAGGCAGGTGTCTCTACTGCATGGGGATTTCCCCCCTGGTGATACTTGAGTAGCACATGTGCCATGTGGAGTCCTACGCGATGTGCTTCTTGCTATGTGCAGTGCTGGCTGGAGCCACATGCTGTCAGACAGCAGCACCTGCGCAGGTCACAAGCACCTCAAGCTCCTGCTGCTGCCAGCAATGAGCAATGGGGGCGTGTGGGGGGTACCCACACTGTGTGTACCCAAATTCTGCTGTTGTCCGTCTGTACACCCCCCCCCCCATTTGGTCTCCATGGTGTCCCTGCCCAGCTGCAGGTCCTCCTCCACCGGCCCCCCACCACTTCCCTATCTGGTGGCTGGGGCAAATGGGGCAACGGAGGAGCCAAGCAGGTCTCCCAGCAGTAGCTACTGCATGCTGCCTGGGCTGGGCACTTCCACCCATGAGGTGGGAGCAAGGTATGCAAGCTGGGCAGGGTACAGTTAGTTGGTGGGTGCCTTTGGGGTGGATGAAATTGCCTGGTGGGCTGGATCTGGCCTACTGGCCATACTTTGGCCACCCCTGGGATTAAAGTGACTATATTTCTTGCAACCCCATCCTCTGTTTTTACAACCCCATTTGAGTTTGGGAACCATTGGGTTAGCGAGTGTCTTGTCTATCACAAGCAAGAATTGTAGTCAGTCTACCAGCTGTTACAAAATTAGAACCGTCTTTCTTCAGGGAAGCAATTGCTGACTTTCATACATGGCTATTGCTCTGCTGGAGTTAGCACCAACTGATGTGGCAAAGTCATTGTGCTTGAACCAAGTAAACTAAGGCCTAGGAGAAAGTTAATTGCAAGAAAAAACAAAAGGTATTTACCAGTATCTTTGCCAGAGATATTCAAAGACAATATTTGCTGGGAATCCAGACGTGGATGACTGTTTTGTGGCATAACTTTTAAATAACACTTCTAGGCGAAGAGAAATTGCTGAGAGAGAACGTAGGGAGAGGGAACGTATTCGAATCATACGTGAACGGGAAGAACGTGAGCGCTTGCAGAGGGAAAGGGAACGACTGGAAATAGAAAGACAAAAACTGGAGAGGGAGAGAATGGAACGAGAACGCTTGGAAAGAGAACGCATTCGTATTGAACAGGTACAGTCCATTGTGCACAACTTGAACATCATATCAGGGTATGGTACTAGATTTAATCTGTTCCACTTTAAGATGAAAGAATCAAACAGAGTAAAAACAAATTTAGCTAACCAAGCTTGCAGGCTACAATGTAATAGGCTGAAAGTTTTAATGGATCAGCGGTTAACATTGCGAGTGGTTTAGCAGCGGTGAGGTGACCTCCCTGTTCAGTGGTTTACACAAAGTGGGTTTTCTTTCCCCTACCTCCAGACTGTGGTGTATGTGTACGAAACAATTTCATATTGGGGGCAACACAAATTTTAGAAGCATGTAAAACTTCTGTGGTGACCAGTCTCTGCTAATGAGGTGGCAAACTAAATTCATGTAGTTCTTGTTTTGTGCTAGCATTTTTTTTTTAAGAGCATAAAGTAGAAATCTGTCTATAGTCTTAGTTGCTTCAAACCCTGCTTAATATAGTTCTACTATGTAGAGCAAAAGTCCCCAGCATTAATAAAAAAAACTGAATTTGAGATTGAGTGGAAGTAGATTAATTCTGTATCCCTGACATCTGCCTGCCTTTAGCACAAATGTAATGGTCTCATTGTTTGTTTCTTTTCTGATAGGAACGTCGCAAAGAAGCAGAGCGTATCGCTCGTGAGCGAGAGGAACTGCGTCGGCAGCAGCAGCAGCTTCGTTATGAACAGGAAAAAAGAAATTCTTTGAAACGTCCACGGGATGTAGACCACAGGTAGTCTAGCTTTTAAGTTGGGTATTCTATAGTTCTTCATCCTAGTACCAAACCATCTTTTCTTGTAATGGTAAAAAAAAGTGCTCAGACTTTAAAGTAGGCTTGATTAAAGAACAGGGTGGGGAGATCTTTCTCAGCTGCCACTGAACACTTGCCAACATAATGCATTAACAAGTATTTACGTACTTGTTATGGACAGTAATTTTAATATTTCCTGAAATCTATGTAAACAAACTGCAAGGTTGTCTTCCTATGTTGTAGAGGGAAGCACCTTTTTGATTTAAAATCCTTGAGTTCCAGTAAAAGCATAGCTGCATACATGTTCACTGAAACTTAACTGTTCTGACTTAAATGACTGGATGCTCTAGTTGCCATCTCTTGATGTCTGTTTAATTAGCAGTTCCTGGGAGATAGATGGCTTAGTGAATTGGTAAAGCAGTGAGACTTTAGTGCCTAGATTGCTGGGCAGAAGTAGATATGTCAGTAACTGAAGTTCTTGCCTATTGGTTGCTTGACCCCTGAGACTAGAACTAGCTTTTTATCTATTACCCATCAAGAATAGACCTGAAACCATAACTAATACTGTTTTAATATTTTCAGTAAAGGCTAAAGACCTGTGCTCTTTCAAGGGTGGTTGTGACTGCCACATTGACTTGCCTCTCAAGTGTTTGCACCTACTTCATAGACCAATAAGATTTCAGATGTTAATTTAAAAGTTACATTACAAAAAACCCTCCACTTAAAGCTGCAAATAGATGGACAAAATCAGATACTCTTGTATTTGAATGTCTGATAAGTGGGATATTCTGTATGCTATTCTTGCCCATCAAGCATATGTAGGTATGTTTAATTCCTGTAGCGTTATCCTGAAAACAGTATTTGTGGGGGTAGAGGGTTGTTAGGTCTTTTGGAATCTTATCAGTGATATAGGCAGATTGTTGGCATTTTGTTTTGGGGCATTTGTATGGGTGTTTCATCTTGGAGATGAGAGAAGTATTCCTATTGCTGTCCAAGGTAAAATGGAAACTGCTGTCATCTAATTTAGACTCATTTCATTGCTCCTTTTTAAGATCATTTGGATAATAGGCTTTGTATATACATACTACTTCCTGAATGCATTGCTGGAGTTGGTTTTCTCAGACTGTCTAGATGAAAGGCTTGATTTGACAGCTTGTTTTCTCTGTATTATAGCAAAGGCCACAATTCAATTTTTTATTTTTTTTTTTT
>JAGPOW010003364.1:26821016-26837438 GCA_030014935.1 Caiman crocodilus | reverse complement strand
CTCTCCAGTAACTTGTGACCATTGGTCCTAGTTACCCCTGGTGGTGCCTGGGGAAAAAAGAGCCTGCCCTATTTCCTGCTGATCACCCCTCAGCAGCTTGTAGGCAGCCACCAGGTCCCCTCTCAGCCTCCGTTTACTGAGGCTGAACAGGTTCAGGTCCCTCATGCTCCTCATAAGGCCTATACTGCTGCCCGTATATCAGACCAGAGCTGTATATTTAATGATTCCAGCAAAACCAACGTATAGCACTAACTCTTTAGAACTTGCCTTAAACTAAACCAGAAAATGGCAAAGTTCAATTCCAGTAGGCTTTTGGAAGAATTTGTTTACTGTTAACTACTGTTACTGTTGTTTACTGCTTATTATTCCCTGTGATCAATTTGGGCCAAGTAGCATGTGGTAATCAATATTTATGTGGAAAAGTAGGTTGAAAACAAACTTTGCATGCACTTTTGAGCAGACATGTTTCATAACTTAATGAAGAAGGAGCAAGTGTTTCAATTCAACTTGGTCCTTTTAAAGTGCTTCCTAAGAAATTATTTGTATATTAGTAGGAAACCAAAATACAAAAACTGGGAGGAATTTTTGCCTACTATTAGCTATAAGTCTAAAATAATTGAAGATTGTAAACATAATTCTTTATAGGGGCGACAGACCAGAGAGATCTGGAAGGGATGTGTCCGGACATGTGAGAAGTGCACCTCCTGGTAGCCGTAGCAGCGCTTCTGGTTATGGAAGTAGGGAGGGAGAACGAGGAGTAATGGGAGAAAGAGGTGGTGGAGGGCAGGTAAGTGTGTGTGTGTGTGTGTGTGTAACTTAATTTTTATACATTTATTTTTTTATAATATTATAAACATTTTTATAATGTCTGATTATACCACTTAAATTATTTTGGTGAATGAGCTGACCATATGGCCATACTGTTAACCACTGAATTGCATGACACTGTATTAATACAAAAATAAGCATTTATTCCTCTGTTTTAATGTCCTGAAACTACCCACATCTTCCCTTGGATCTAACCTACTTAGAGTGACTTCAGAATGATAGATGTAGCCCCTTAATAGAATCTGCCTTGGTTGCATATCTTGTGTTTGTAACCAGTCCTGACTTCAGATTCTTTTACACATGGGAAGTGCTGGCCTTGCTAATTATGTATTACCAAAACTGTCATTGCAATTTGTAGAAAAGACCACTACTTAAGACTTTCTTCTGCAGACTTTATATAATAAGCAGGGATAAAAGACGCAACAAAAACGTTTTTCAAAGTGGTGATGTGCCCATTTTACAAACCGGAGAAATGGATACAGGTGTGAATCTTTTCAGCCAAGGTTTCTAGCAGGACAGTGGCAGAGCTGGGAAATTAGGAATCCAGACTTGGGTTCCGTCTCTAGAACCATACTGCCTCCCACATCTTGTATCTGAGTTTGCAGTACCTTAAGATACATCTAATGAAAAAACAAGGTCTAGAAATAGTATTTCAGCAAGAGAATTCTTGCAGCACAAGTTCAGAGACCATTAAGCTTAATGTATAAGCCAATTTGACCTTTCGGCCCTTTCTGCTAGGTCAGAAATGGATAAATTGCCTTTACGGGGTAAAAAGTTGTTTAATGCAGCACTTGTACGGAATCCAAAAGTCATTTCTGTCAAGTCACTTATTACAATTTGCTTTTGTTAATGTGACCTTTTATCAGATGAAAAATGTCTGTATATTCATAGCATTATAATGAAGACAGGCATGTTGTTGAACGCCATAGTCGGGAAACTGGACCAAGAAAAGAGTGGCATGGACCTAGTTCTCAAGGAAGTGGATATCATGATGCAAGGAGAATGGGAGATGGACGTGGAGGAGGTGGCATGATATCTCCACATGCAAGGTACAGAAACCCTTCTTCCCAATTCACTACTAAGCTCTTGGAGCTCTGAATTGCAAACAATCCTTCTGCATGAAAAATGGTCACTGTCAGTTTAGCAGTTTTGAAGGGGTTGCTTCTGCAGTATAGATTGTATCTTTAACTTAATTTGAACTGGCATGATAATAAAATTAAATCTGTTACATGACATTATAATATTAATACTTAAACTGTTACTGAACAGGCGCAGTGTTTGGCTACATTGCTGTATTGTCCTGTAATACATTTAACATTGTCAGGAAACCTTCATGTTTTATCCAGCCTCTTCTGAAGTTTCCCAGTCAATAATTGTGTTACATGAGCAGTAGTGCTCTGTTTAAGTGCATACCAAAGATAAGTAACTGTTGAAATTATGTTCCCACTTGCCTTCATTCTTTAATATTTTTGTTTTTAAACTTTTGTTTCCAGTAACTCTTCACCAATTAATAGAGTTGTACAGATCACAGGCAATTCTATGCAGAGGGGAAGTGGCTCAGGATTTAAACCGTTTAAGGGTGGACCTCCACGAAGATTCTAAAATCCACAGCTGCTTTGTTTCAAGATAACTTATTGAAATCTCTTGTAAACTCTACCTAATTAGATACAACAAGCAAGAAATCTTGTCTGGAAATCCTGATTATTATTATTTTATTTTATTTTTTTTTTTTAATTTTAACATGATGAATGACCTTCTCCATTTTGGAGGCATTTTAATAGTTCCGTTGTACTTTTGGATAGTTTTTTGTGATCTTTGATAAGCATTTTACCTGGAGCACTGAAGCTGTGCAAGACGATTGGAACCAAAATATTTGTTAATCCTGTAAAGATAAAAAAAAAAAAAAAAGAAGAAAAAAAAAAAGGAATAGTTTTCAGCTATGTGCTAACAGTTTAATTTACCAGCGTTAGCTCTGTGGTGTCACACTCTAAAGTTAGCTACTTTCACAACATACACTTATAAACTTCCATTTGAAAGTTGTTTTGGGCTATAATCTTTCTGCTTTCTGATTCTTAGAGAAAAGTTTGTTGCATTTCTGGGTATTATGTAACCTATTTTTGCAGAAGGTACTGTTACATTGAGTGCATCTATGTGTATTCTTGCAAATGTATTCTTTTGAAATAAACCTTCATATTCTGTATAGCTTGTCGTAACTCTTTCAAACCAAGTCTGTGAAGGGAGAGGAGAAAACTGATGTGCTTCAGCACAGCAAAACAGACACTTGTTGGCATATAAGAAATGCCATAATCCACAGCATGGTTCTGACTGCTGAAAGGTGCCAAGCCCTGTCTTTGTTATCCAAAAAGGATGCAACTGACATCTTGTAGGGGTGAAATTTTTAGTTGTACTAGCACGGGAGGCAATCTTATGACATCATATTGACTTTATTTAATTAGATATAGTAACTATATTATTTTTTGTTTTAAAAAGATCTTATTTGACAGCACTCCTTGACAGCTCACTTTCCTCATAGGAGGACTTACAGGTCTGTTTAAAAATAAGCAAGTGGTGGCTTTTTTTCTTGGATTGGTCTCTGCAGACTTTGTGTGAGAGAAGCACTGAAGGTCTGCAAATGAATAAATATCTACTCTTAAACAAGAGCAATACACTTAAGTTTTTAAACACTTCCCTTCCCCCCAAATAAACATTTAAAATCCCAACTCAAAAGGGTGGGGAGGGAAAGAGTCATCGTATTGCTCTAAGTGGAAAGAAGCTGAATTCTGCATGAATAACAAGTGAAGTTTTCCTCTGCAAATGCATAGGTGATTTTGAGATTGCTAATAGCTATACTTTTTCCTGTCTACTATGGAATTTCGAGTCCAGCCCCCTGCCCAAAGGGCAGGAAGTCAGCTGGGGTCATAGGATCCCAGCAAGATAAGCATCCAGTTTGCTCTTGAAGGTGTTCAATGTAGGGGCTTGAACCACCTCCCGTGGCAGGCTGTTCCAGACCTTGGGGATTCAGACAGTAAAGAAATTCTTCCTTATGTCCAGCCTGAAACGGTCTTGTAGTAGTTTATGACCATTTGACCTAGATGTCATCCCTTGGGGCACTCTGGTGAGCAAGCCTTCCCCCAGATACTGCTGGTCACCCCTGATTAAACTTACAGGTGGCCATCAGATCACCCCTGAGCCTGCACTTTTCCAGGCTAAAGAGCTCCATGGCTCTAAGCCTGTCATCATAAGGTCTGTTTTCCTGACCTCTGATCATGTGCATGGCTCTCTTCTGGACTCTCTCAAGCTTCTCCACATCCTTCGTGAATTGTGGAGCCCAAAACTGGACGCAGTACTCCAGCTGCAGCCTCACTAAGGCCGAGTACAGGGGGAGAATGATGTCTCAGGATTTGCTTGAGAAGCATCTATGGATGTAAGCCAGCGATTTGGTTGCTTTACTAGCCACAATATCGCATTGAAGGCTCATGTTCATCTTGTGGTCAATGATGACCCCCAAGTCTTTCTTCCTTAGTGCTAGCCAACATAGCACTGCCTAGCCTATAAGGATGCTGCAGGTTTTTCTTCCCAAGGTGGAGAACTTTGCATTTATTGGCATTGAACACCATCAGATTCTCATCCTCCCACTCACTGAGCCTGTCCAGGTGAGCCTGGATCACCTGCCTGTCTTCTGGTGTGGATGCTTTGCCCCAAAGTTTGGTGTCATTGGCAAACTTGGCCAGTTCACTTCTGACAGCAGTGTCCACATCATTAATGAAGATGTTGAACAGTAGGGGTCCAAGGATGGAGCCTTGGGGGACCCCACTGGTCACAGGACACCATGATGAGTGACTTCCATCAATTGCTACCCTCTGGGTCTGACCATGGAGCCAATTTTCCAGCCAGTGGATCATGGAGGACCCAAGGCAACAATTAGCCAGTTTCTCCAAGAGGTGATCATGGGACACCAGATCGAAGGCTTTTTTGAAGTCAAGATATATGACATCAATCTCTTCTCCCTTGTCTAGGTGATAGGTCACCTGGTCATAGAAGGAAATGAGCTTGGTCAAGCAATACCTACCCGCAACAAACCCGTGCTGGCTATCTCTTAAGATGTTGGCGTCGGCGAGTCCGTTAAGGATGGCCTCATTAAACTTTTCTAAGATCCTCCCCGGGATAGAAGTCAGGCTAATAGGCCTATAGTTAGCCGGAACCACTTTCCTCCTTTTCTTGAAGATAGGCACCACATTGACCTTCCAGTCTTTGGGCACTACACCAGAGCGCCAGGAGTTTTCAAAGATCTGCACTAGAGGCTGGGCTATGATGCTCGCCAGCTACTTGAGTACCCTGGGTGAAGGATTGTCAGGGCTGGGTGACTTGAAGGTATCCAGCTTCTTAAGATGTTCCTTCACAAAGTCAGCATGGAGGGCAGGGGATCAACCTCACCCAGACTTCCCTGTCTGATAGCAGACCTGGGCATCCCATGGGACTGATGAAAGACTGATGCAAAATACCTATTTAACAGGTTGGCTTTTTCCTGGGCTTCAGTTGTCAGTTGCCCCATCTGGTTCAGCAGGGGTCCAGTGTTGCCCCTGCTTTTCCTCTGGCTTCCCACATACCTAAAAAAAGGACTTATTATTCTTGATGCTCAAAGCTAGTTGCAGCCTTGGCTTTCCTGGTCTGCTCCTTACAGGACCAGACCAGTGCAGAATAATCCTCCTTGGAGGTGACTCCCATCCTCCATCCTTTGGATGGAAAATCTGATGATATAAGAGTACTTAAAGGCCTTGAAGACAACTTTCAGGTAGACTACTTTATTAAGGACTTTAGGTCCTACTGGCTGTGTCCACACATGCGCTTTACTGAGTAGTAGACTACCTGGCTTCAGAGCAAAGCATCACCATATATACATGTGATGGTATTAGGTGACAGTAAACTAACTGTTGTAAGATAGTACTGGAGCAGTTTGAGCACAAGTAGTTCATTGCTTCAAATTAATTGCACATGCAGATGTACCCACTCTCTATTGTTGATAGAGTAACTTCAAGGTACCTTTTCTGCTTTTGTACCTGTAAATCATTCTGGGTGTTCAGATGACCTGAAACTAAATGCAAGGAATGAGAGCTTTGGATTGCCTGGAATGGAAAACATGGAGTAAACCTGATTCCTAATAAATTATTTTAATATTTCTTCTTGCTATGGCTGTGAATCTTGACTACAGAGGCTCCAAGGAAGTCTCTCAAGTTCTTTTTTTTGTTTTTTCTAATGAAGAACAAACTTCTGAAAGTTCAGTTTTTGTCTGATGAGAGAATTGTTCTGAAAGCTACTGGAGATTCCTTCAAGTTACTCTGGATGTGTTCTCTATATTGCTTATCCTAGCAGCTGAAAATGAGCAGGAAAATACTATCTTGTCCACTGATGGAGATCATTGCACTCCTAAGGAAAGTGAAGATCCATCTTGAGGGAAGGTGTTTATACAGTCTCCCAGTAAGAAATTAGCCAGATTGCTAACAGTAACTATTATCAGCCAGTAGTATATATGTTAATAACATGATCTACAAAATGCTGTGGTGGCAAAAGCCAATACTACAGTGCCTCTCACTTTTTGACTCTTGTCTAACCAAGTAGAGGGATAAGTTGTACTGGTAACTTTTTTTCAATGTCTATATTGTGGTTAATTGGTTTGCCTTCATTTTGTGGATTATAAATCCACTGACCTGTACAGCAGATTTATGGTAGGACAGTAGAGGAAAGACTGAGTGGATAAAATGGATCAGTTCCAACTTTTTTGGAGCTGGATAGGGTTCTCCTAGGACTCGGTTTATATAAGTGTGCTTTCTCTGTTGCCAAATTCTCAACCAGCACCATTAAACGGTTCTTCCGTCTTTGGAGAGAAGATTGAGCTTCAGGCAATTTGCTAATCTCAATAAGACTTGATGGTGATTTAGAGAGGATTTTGATAGATGTGGGGTTACTAGACTACAGTAACAATCCAGCCACTGTCCAGACTAATGTGACTGATTAATTCTCAGAGATTTCCCTGGTCACCCCTCCCACTTCTGCAACAGTTAAGTATGCTGCAACTCTAATCACAGGTCCTGCTGTTCTTTATCAGCATTAAATTACTACATGGGGTGCAGCAGGCTATATACTGTCTCGCATTCTAGGTTAGCTTCAAAATGGTTGTCAGGTGACCTGTTAGCACACCTTCACATACCACAACCATTTGCCTAAAACATGGAATGGCTGTCTCTGGAATAGAAGGCATGATCTGGACTGGTAAAGCCCTAAATGGTTAAAAAAAAGTCTGTATGTTCTAATAAAGAGAGGGTAAGTTTTGTTTGTCTGTTTTGGGTTTAGCTGGCCCTTACTGTGGGGTAATGGCAGGCACAGGCACAGCTAGTGTATAGTAGTTAACAGGAGACAGACATTTACTAAGATGGGAGGCCATGGAAAAAATTATCAGATGCTTTGCTTGTATAGGTAGCCTATATACTAGACTTGCAAAGCTCTTCTGCTGTAGATGCAATAGTGCAGCTGTACCCCTCTTTGATTCCCACTCCACCCAAACTAAAACCAACTGCCTGGGAGGGGCAGCCATATTTCTAGTCAGGCATTGCTGGGAGAGTCTATTACATTAATAGAAATCAGGGAGCCATGAAATCAGTCTCCACTCCCCAGGTGCTAACAACCTCTGTCCTAGAGATCGGCAACCACCTGGCATGCATACTTGAGACCATTTTACACAGCAAGCCATAGCTGGCCCAAGCTCTGGGCAGCTGCCACCGGAGCCCAGGCTGCTCGCAGCAGGTAGCAAGGAGGCTGCAAACCCTGCTGCAAGCAGCCTGAGCTCCAATGACAGGCAGTAGCTGCCCAGAGCCTGGGCCAGCTGTGGCAGGCAGCTGGGAAGCTGCAACCTACTGCACCAAGATCTGTGGAGCCCCCATCCAACTTGCTGTTGGTGACAGGTGTATGTGTGCATCAGGGAAGATTGAGGATGAGGGGGTCAGAGTTGTGCATCCCAACACAAGTGCCCGGCCAAGGCTCTGGCCCACAGTTCAGTTGCTTGCAGCCAGCCTGCCTGCCACCTGCTGCATGTGCATGCATTCATGTGCTGCCAGCAGTGAGGATCGGGCCCCTAACACCTCTTCCACTCTGCCCTGGCACATCAAGTTCAAGCATGAATTAAGGATATTTTTGGTACTCTGGACAAAAACATTGCTGACTGCTCTCTCATGGTCTTGATGGTGCACTATTCAAACTAGCCCTTTTTTTGCAATATCGCTGTCTCTGTTACTTCCTGGGATTGTTTCCCTTGTGTTTCACAGCCCTGTAGACTCTTTTTAGCTCTAGCTAAAAAGCTGAATTCAGGCATAGAAATAAGTGCCAGTTAAATATTGGAGGTGCACAATGAAGATGCTCAAGGTGAGATTTTGTTTTATGAATCTAAGAGACATACATTTAACTTTAACAGGACTGATGATAAAAATATCTTCTAACTTTTTTTTGCCTGGTAGTGTTGCTTTTTTAAAAAACTTCATATCTAGCAAATTATTGCACAGTCCAAAGCCAAAACAAATAACGATTGATTTTTTTTAACTGAATACTACCATGCTAAATCCCTAGCATGTTAGTAAAGCTTCTAGTTTTCTCTTTAATTGGAGAATGATGTGTCTTGTCATGTGATTATGCCACATGCCTACAATCCCCTCTTCAAAATCCTAGATCTGCACATGAATGCAGCCAGTGCTAGAAAGAGTGTAGTTTTGGGCAGTTCAACTTATTGCAGGCCCCCATCCTACAAGAAGCTATGCTGACAAACTATGCTGCCAAAATAATTATGCCAGAAAAAATGGAGCTGTTACTGCAACCACAAAATTTGGTTACAAGCCACTTCCAGAAATAAATATTAGCAAGTTTTGTAGCATAGACCTGGCCTCAGTTGAAAGGGATGCTTATGAATGAGTGGTAACAAGAGTGCCTACAAACCAGTCACTTTAGTTTTACTCAAGGGCAGGCAGATAAATGTAACATTTCAAATGTTTTCAAGTGTATCACACTTGGAAACCATTTCAGAAATGGTAGTATACCAGCTGATGGACATATATAGCCCCCGTTTCATATAAGAGCTCAATTTGATGTAGGCACTAGCCCTGTGCAAAGCAGCTAGTATTCAATTTGGGGGACAGTAATTCGATTTGGTGACTCAAATCAGTGTCTGAAATCGATCTGGACAAATTGAATCTCTGAATCAGATCTCCTAATTGAACAGGCCCCACCCCTGCACCCACTCTCCCAGTCCTGTCAATGGCTGTCCTGCCCAGCCCCAGTGTCTGTGCACTAAAAAAAACCCCATGCTCACTGACTCCTGACAGGTGTGTGTGTGTGTGTGTGGGGGGGGGGGGATGATCCCCATGCTGCATGGGGGTGCTCTGCCATGAGCCTCCAGAGGCCCTGATCGCCACTGCTGCACCTGGTGAGTGCGGGGCTTTTTTTTTAAATGCTGAGAGGCTGAGGCCAGGCAGGGAAGCCATGAGGGCTTTTCCCATAGCTCCCCCAACCTGGGGAGAGGTAGGCACAGCTGGAGGAGCCATGGGAGAGCCTTCAGCCACCTGGCTGTGCTTGCTTCTCCCCGACCAATCAGAATCGCCAAATCTCTGATGGATTTGGCCAAAGTGAATAGGGACAGTGATTCGAATCATCAGATTGAATCACTGTCCTCTGAATCGGCCAAATCTGAATCCAAATTGAATACTTCCTTATTTGTACAGGTATAATTGCAGCTGCTATTTTGTAAATAAATCCAGGTTAAGTTACCTGAAACCCTAAAAACAAGAGTTGCATTTCTTTTTACAGGACCCAAATTCATTTTTGCTGGGCAGTAGAAAGACATTTATCATCTATTTCATCAGGTAACTTCCTTGTTTTGAATTATATCAAAGACCCTGACCTTTTCTCCTTGGCGTTCAAAAGTGAGGCCAAAAAATTACAAGTCTGTGGATTTCACTATTCTAAAACTCACAACAGTAAAAAGCTTCTTGTATGTGAACATGCTAGTATCATTTAAGCTTAAGGGTTCTGGTACACGTTCATTTAATGGTGCAATAGGATCTGATCTCAGATTCCCTACAATTTTGCTTTGCCATACATACATTATATATAAAACACTTTTGGCCGGTTTGCCATTTTACAGTGGTTTAAATTGAGTGCATGTGTAGCACCTTTGCCATTTATGCTGCAACAAGACATTAATTGCAGCATAAATATAACAGACAGTGTCTTAAAAAGCTTTATTTTATAAAATAGTACTAGGAGAGGAATATTTTCTTTCATTCATCCTCTAACTTTGTAACATTGAGAACTGAGAAGTCTCAAATAAGTCTAAAGCAGTGGTCACCAACTGGTGGATCGAGATCCACCAGTATATCTCGTTGATATACTGAGAGTTGATCTGAGGCTGAGTGCCCACGTGCAAGCATGCACACACCCCAGCCCAGCGGGTCAGTTTGTCAAGGAGGAAAGGGGCAGGGGCTAAATTGAGGCCCCTGCAGTGAGGGACAGTGCTGCAGAAGCAGGGGTAAGTTGAGTGGGGTCCCAGATAGGTGAGACTTACCTGCTGGGGAGGCACACCCTCAAATATTGTTTTTCTCCCTCTGCCTCAATCTGCTCTCCCCCACCCCTTTCCCTCTCCACAGATCTGCTGGGCAGGGAGGAGGGGGGCAGCAGCACATGGTAGATCTTGGGTTGCTTTTAAATGCCAAAGGTGATCTCCCACTTGAAAAGGTTGGAGACCACTGGTCTAAAGGCTACAGTGAAGAACAAATGGCTAGTGCAAGCACTTTTGTATATCTTCCAAATACCCAGTACATTTCACCCATCTGCTGCTAGGAAAGATCTCTTAAGTGTCTGGCTACCTGCTTGTTATCAGGTTAGTGCTCATCTTAAGTTTATGTTATTTTACCCATTTTGAGCTACAATGTTGCAAAAAAGTTAAAAGTGCAGTTCATTATTTCTTGCAAACAACATTTCAGCTGAATAAACTAGGCTTCAGTTTTCAGAGAGAATAAGTGTGTTGATGCAAGTATAACAAAACTTTATTAAATTTAATTACATTTTTAAGTCAGATTCTTGTCACACATCTCAATCCTTTAGTTGGAGGGGAAAACAAATGGAGAAAAACCAGAAATCCAGAGGCAGTTTTACTATTTGCCTTTTCCTGCTATACAGGACAGTTGTTTAGATTTTTGTTTTTCTGTCTGTCAGAAGAGATCAAAATGACCCACACTAACAATAATCTTATGTTTCTAAACAGAGTAATAAAAATGAATAAATGAACAAAAGCTAGGAGTGCTAGGTATTGTTTCCATATTTGGAAAAAAATGCTAACCGTAGAAAATTGATTAAATTTGGCAGGACTACATATAGGACTCCAAACTCTATGCTCCCAATTCTTGGAGATAAAAGGAAAAAAATTAATCTGAGTTCTGGAAGTATCCCTGAGTTGGGATTTATTTGTGTAATAGGGCAGCATAATTGCTTCAGTTTCATTGAAATCACTTGTATAAGTGAATTGAGTAATACGGGTCTGCAGGTAAAACTGAATTTTCACTCAGCAGCAATTGGTTGGAGTTGTGTGAATCACTATTTTTTGTGATTCACTGGCAGTTCCAAAAAACATTAAAAGGAGTTGTAGGCAACCAAGAAACTGAAGTGGCAAAAACAAAACATTCCGTTAAATTTAAACATATTTAACATACAATATTGTATTTTTTTCTTATTATATTCAAAGGTCTTCCTAAAGTATAACATGGAAGAAGCATTTTGATTTTCCTTCAAACTTCCTCCCTACAGAATTTTAGAATTGAGGAGTTAATTGAAACAGTTTGGAAAATCAGTATGGATTCATTACATATTTTGGTCAAGCCAAATGTTTCTATGGAAAAGCAATTTTCAGCCAAAAAGTGCAGAAATAAGCAAAATAATAGCCCAGATGAAGCCATGTAAAACAGACTTTAGTTAATACAATTTACGCATGCTGAAAATGTGATCACAGAACCCTTGCAGCCTTTTCAAAAAGGGGAATGTTTCAAAAGGAGCACCAACTGGTACAGCGCATGTGTGCAAATGAGCTGCGAGTGACTCAAATGCAGTAAAACCACTCCACCTTTAACACTCCTTCATACATGTTTCGTTTCATTTGAACCTTGCTCAGCTCATTCGCTATTTAAACGTACCAGCTGCTGCCCTTTTGAAATATTCCCCTTTTGAATGGGCTCTAAGCATTCCTGTGGCCACATCCCTAGCCACTATCTTATTTCTGATAGGATCTCCACAGCTATGTATGCCAGAACAAAAGGTCCTGTGCTGTAAACCAAGGATGTCAAACTCACCTGGGGCCACAGAAGGATCCAAACTACAGGGCTTGCAGGCTGGATCTAACTCGGAGCATAGAGTCTGTCGCAGTGGCCACTGGGGCAGCAGCTTGGGGTTCAGCAGGGGCAGGACCAGGAGCAGTGCAGGGACTGGCAGGAGAGTGGAGTCCTGTAGCAGAAAGCTAAACTCACCATCAATAGTCATGCTTAATGGACCAAAGGGCTCAACTTCTAGTGCCCTCCAGTAGAGGCTCCACAAGCTGAGTCTCGCCCCTGGGCCATATAATTTACAGCAACAGTGTCAAATAAGCACCTTGACTACAATGTCGCTGCACTAATTTTGCAACTATTAGTAGGCATACTATTTACATTATGCTTAATCTTAGTTTAAAACATACAGGCTAGTAGTTTTACTGGTTCATTAACTACATTGCTTATTAACAAGTTGTCACTTCCAAGGCAAAATGCAATACTAAAGTCTTGCACATACAAACATAAGCTTAAAGCACGAGTTTACCTAAGTGTATCTAATCTTCAAACATTTAGATTTACAGGACCTTGCTGTCAGATTAAAATACCTTGTTTTCTTATTTTTAAATTAGATGCATTACCGAAAATATCTGTAACATGATTTTGAGACACTTCTGCAGTAGTAAATCCTATTCCTTGAATCAAGAGGACAACTTAAACTCAGACACCGAAGTGATGAGAACAGAATTAAGTTCTATCAGCATGTAAGGGGGGTGATGTTAATCAAAACCTAATGTAAAGACATCGGATGGAAGAATTGTATATTTACATTTCTCAGGCTGTATATTAGATTGGTATAATAATGATAGCCATCTTGATTTAAACAGATATTTTATGAATATTATAGTGGAAATGCATAATCAAGATTTAAACCCCAAACTAATTTCCTTCATTAAATTGAAATGATCTTAGCTTAGTCTTAGAAGCCAAAAGAATATTCTTAAAGATGAAATAGACTTTTTATTTATTTATTTATTTATTTTTTACTTTTAAACCTCAAAAACTGAGGAAGAAAATGGATTAGACTTTTAATAAGATAAGGCTGGGACTTTCAAAATAATATACTTAGCTGATTACCTTTTTAAGTCTTTTGAAAATACCGCTTTAAAAATCTAGCTTTAGTTCCCAAGCTTTTTTTTCTTTTGATAAGCCTATGCTTTTACAGAATTCTCAAATATAGTTGGGCCTAAATAATACGTAATACTGATATTCACATTAACTATTAACTGCTCCACCTTTGAAATAATTCTAAGCCTAACCACCAGAACAATTAAATATCAGACCTCAGTTCATGCTCACTTCCAATCTAGTTTCACATGCTGATAATGGACATACCTGCATTAAAAAATTTAAGGATTGGAGAGCTATATTCAGGGATTGTGCTGTTGTTCAGTAGGAGACACCTAAAATTCATAACACAGCAAAACACATCAGAAAGTCTAGTTATTTACAGAGTAAGTGTGAAGAGAAAGTTTCTAGCTTGACAAAGAACGAGTTTGTTTTCAAATTCTTGTTTTTTTAAATCTCTCTTGACCCTGCATAGCTGGAACACAGCAAGTCTGTCAGATCTCCTCGTCTTGCATATCCAGCAACTATTCAGGATCTACAATTACTTAATTATCGTAACTGAAACTTTCCACTGGGGTTTTCCTTTTGGCTGAGTACCAAATAGATTTCAGAGAGGCAAATCTGAGAAACGGATGGAAAAGCCACAATTCAAAGCCATATTTGGTCACTGTAGCATGAAAAGTGTGGAGCTCCTCGATTCAGCTTTCTTAGGTACAACAGTTCTCTAGCATCATACTTCTTTTCATCCATGGTCTTGCCTGTTGAGAGGTAGTCCGTCATGAACAACTCGTTTCCACTGTCCCAAATAACTTGGGCCAGAACCTAATGACCAACGTCATCATTTTGAACTTTTGAGAGCGAGACTGTCTTTGCACTTCCACAACATGCTGTGCTGTTTAGTGATTCTCAGTCAGGCTGCTACAGAACCCTAGGATGCCTTGCAATGTTTTCAAGGATGTCATGAAAGGTTAGGAGTGCAAGCAGGATTCACAAGAAAAAACAAAGATTTCAAATAAGAATCCAGTGTCAAAAACATTCTGATCTGTTGTAGGCTTTTTGAGTTATTTGCAACAGAAAAAATTACTTTTCTGCAGTTTAAAAAGCAAGAGCTTTTTCCACAGAGCGCCTTTAGTCCACAAAGGCTAAGAACAACTGGTGGAGTCTCAGGATCCAAGTGGTAAACCCACATCATTCTAAATAACAAATGTACCACTTCTGGGGGGTTTGAGGCCACCCCAAAAATTCCCCGGTAATATGAACTCATGCTGTTTTCTGATCAGTGCATAACATTCTGAACTCTGTCACTGTTTGCTGACACTTTTCTCATGCCCAAGTCTTCATCAAGGATGGCATGCATTAAAACTATGCCGATATCCATTCTCCGAGTTATGTGCCCAACTTCGATTATCTGTCATTCATTACCATCTTGTAGACTGTATGTATCCATTTGTACTGGTGTCATGATCTCTGGGGAGACTGCCCTGGCTTCATTCTCAGTATTCTCCCCCTGTTCCTCTCCCTTCCTTAGGTCTTCAGTTGTTTGGGTTCCTTACTATGGCATATGAAGCATCCACATTCCCAACATTGTTACTGTGCTCTCAAGGATTTTCATTTGGGGTCACACCTTTCATAAGAAGTTGAAGCTGATTTTTAATTCTGTTCATTTTTTTAAATTTTTAGTAACTGACTCATCTTGATATGATCTCATACAAGCGCTGCATAGGTCAATCACTTCTAATAAAAGAATTACACAAAAATGAAGAGTTTGACTTATGAAATCCATTGGTTCCCGAGGTAGATCATTAAAATCGGTCAGGCTACATAACATATGACCTCTCTTAGATAGTTTTACATCATTAGTCATTGCTGTTCATAAGCTGGAAAGTGTAGTAAGTAAAATCATGAAACATGTCATGTGTTTCATAGTATTACGAATTGTATTCCTTCCTAAAAATCTTTGGTAGATTTACAGGAGTGTCTGGTGTGTAGAGAATCATAGTTATGAATTATTATAGCAACTTAAGTCATTGAACAGAATGCTTTGTTAACATAAAAACAAGGTCATTCCTTTTTTTCCATGGTGTTATTTGTACAAATTACAATAGAAGAACTTTTTCCCCAAGTTTTCATATTCTTGTCTGTTCAAATGCTTTTTTTTATTTCTAAATATGAATAGATTATGAACTTTTTTTGTTCTTTATGGCATTGGCCCTTTGTGTGCATTCTCAAATAACACTGCTATAGAAATGCTGTAGAGAGCATTTTCGATCCTAGTTTCTAAATGCACTTTGTAAGTAATTATGTTTCTCACTGTACCTGGCGTACACATTTCAGAGATGAGAATTAAAGCCAATAATTAGACCTTAATTTTCAAACAGCTTCAGAAAGAAAACAATATGAATATATTTGTTCTATTACAGCAATTTTCCCTAAATATCATGAACAAGAGTAATAAGCTGGTAGCAGTTTGTTAATTTAGTTCTCAGCATATTTTTGTTCTTTTTCCTTGTGTTTATTTTTGTTTTAATCCAGCAATACTATGATGGATCACATTATAACATGTGTACAGATCATCCACAACCTCCATCTTAACTGAAAATACTCTGTTTTAATACTTATTTGGTAGCTTTCATATTGAGTTTAAACATACAAGAAGATTTTCCAACACTTCTTGTCCTTAGCAGAAGTATTCAATGATGATTTTTAAACTTTGAATGGAAATAGCTGTGAACAAAGAGCTGACTACTACCCAGAGAACCACTCCACCACTCCCCAAGGCAGGTTATTTATTGAATCTGTATTTAATCCGAGTATGAAGCTGACCAATGAGAGTGTTATCTGCTAGAGGGTGTTAGAGGGTAGAAAAGGACAAGTCTTTTTCATAATCTCTCCCTTCCCTACTCTTTCCCCCCCAGTTGCAATAGGAAGAACACTGTGCTGGAGGAGCAAAGATCAGCAGTAGGGAATTGGAACTCTGAATTTAAAAAAAAACAAACCCTTAAATTGCAAGGACAGAAATAGCATACATGTGCTTTATGCATCCTCCTTCAGAAAGTCAATAAAGGAAGGGGTTAATATTGAGGTCCCATTTCCCAAGAAGGTATGCCAGACCAGAGGGTCTATGTCCAGGGAATGT
>JAGPOW010003364.1:26802010-26820916 GCA_030014935.1 Caiman crocodilus | reverse complement strand
TGTTTCAAAACAAAAAAAGACACTGCCTTTGTGCATACCTAGACAGAGGAACTGAACAATACTCAGCGCTAAAGTATGCATCCAAGCACAGCATCCCAGTGAATATCTAGAACAGGCAGATAGACAAGTTATTCATTCCTTAATTGTGAATTCTTCAGTCCCTTTTCTATGTTGTCTACTTTGTTCTAATTATTGTCAAAGCATGGAAGTTGCTAATTTTCAAGTAGTCAAATTGTTATATGCAAAAGGAAAGCTTTGCAACTGAAGTCAAACCCTTGTCTCTACAGTTTAGTGGAAAGCAGGAAGAGAAAATATTTGTAGCGGATGATAGTTTTATTTGCCAGATCAAAAGCCTGAAACTAAATGAATAAATAACTGAAAACATGACGATAAGGTGCAGTTGTATTGCAGGTAGCCTCTGGCCTTAATCTAGCTAGAACAGGTACCAATTATAATGAAGATACTGTAATAGATTCCAGTCTAGCCTAACAATTTCAGTATGGGCCCAGCATCCATAGTGGGATTACATTAGTGAGCATTGGAGTCCTTGTCATCATGTCTTCACTATTATAAATTACTTTTGTTGGCTAGATTAAAGGAGCAAGGTATCCAAAGCACACTGACTTCCAAAGGGAGTGTGTTGTCCAATGGCCTTAGATATTCCCACAAAATCCTTCCCTTCCTGATCATGTCAAGGGAATAAAAGAACCTCTTTGAACCTCTAAAGTTTTCGGCCATTTTTTTTAAAATCTCAGTGCAGAACAAACACAGGTTACAACATTATGACTTCGGCCTTTTATCCCCTCCACAGATTCCACTTCTGCATCACATAAAAAGCCTAGAAACAACTTTTAAAGCAAAAATTAAATATAATAAATCATCCATTTTACCTAATCAGGTACAAATCTGAGCACAGCTGTAGTATCTCCCAACTCCTGAATTCAAGGCATGAAACAAGAGCTCAATGGCTAGGTCATGCCTTTGGGTTTTGTATTTACTGAAATTAAATGAAACTTTCTAATACTGAAATCAATTTTGATTTATTTCTACATAATGTCCACTATTTCTTTTAAGAGCAGTTCAGCCTCTGTCCTTGGTATTATGCCAGTAAAAAACAGAACACTCAAACATGCATTTAATGCTAAGTAGTCTGCAAAGAAAAATTTCCAAAACTATAAAACAAGAGCATCTGTAAAGAAATGGAAAATGAAAATGAAAAACTAAAAATGTATTGACAGAGATCTTAAAATATGTTCACTAATACTTTAACACTGAAACTGGTGAAGCCTACTTGAGTTGTACCAGTGAATTCAGTGACAGGCAAGGCTAATGCTAAAACACTTCTATCCTTCAACTTAGTTAAATGAAGCATTTGAAACAGTTGTATGATTACTTCAAACAGTTTAATAAATTCTGTTGGGGAAAAAATAAAATCTTAGGGTTTTTTTTGGTCTGAGCTAAATATCTCATAATAGCAAAAAGCTAATAGAGGGGTATTTAAGTCTCCCTATTATGAATTTCATGATAGCAGTGTTACTTTATCTGGTTGGAATCTAGGAATTTCAGAGATGAGACAACTGAAAACTGAATTCTGGGCAATGACAACAAGTACTGTGAAAGGCTGAATATTAAAGGAAAAAAAAAAAAGAGCAACAGCTGTAGCAACTTTTAGAAGTTTGGGGAGTTTTCTTACCACTAAAAAAAGTAAGTATAGTATCTGAAGCCGAGGTTGTTAATCAGGTTTCACATACTGCACTCACTATTGCTCAGAGCGATTTTATTAGCTATTGCAATACATCAGTTTTCCCTACAGGTATACAAGCCATGTAATTAGAAAAAATTCTGATAGCATTGCCTTGTTTGCTTTAATTGAATAAGTGTAACTAACATAAGTACACTTTGTATGGATTGATTTATGCTTTTATTTTTCTCATACAGGACAAATAACCAGAAACAATTTTGTAAGCAGCCAATTTATGCTACACCTTTCCATGTTGTATTTAGAGTTTTTGAAATTTTAAATCAGAATGTTCTTGTACAGGAGACTAGACCAAGCCAACTGGCCAGTCCCACAAAACAACGGTTTCCATGCCTTCAGAATACTGCTTACTTCTGTTAGTCAGCTTATACCTAATGACACTTAGAATTCCTAATCAGAAATACAACTCACAGACAGATTTATTCTGTATTGCTTAAGCTGTCTTTCATATGGATGAAAATGCCTACAAAACCCCCAAAAATACAGTTGCAAAGCAACTAAGTTCCAACATCTACAGAAGCTGTTTTAAAGTTAGTAGAGAAAAAGTTTATGACAAAAAAAAAAAAAAAAAAAAAGTCAGTCAATACAAAAAATGACATTTAATAGAAATCTTCAGAATACTTGAAATGACAAATAGAATGGGTCATACTTTTGTCCCATATAGTAGAGGAACACACACGTACACGGAGAGGAGGCAACAGGGCAGGGAATAAATGCAGCTGACTAGCTGTTCTCGTCCTGTGAAGTAGGTCTGTCAAACATTGCTTGGACAAGGACAGAACCTGGTTGGCACATTGTGTCTTAATTATGTTGGCCAGAAAAAACAATCCTCAAAGGTCTGTTTTAGCACCATAAGCAACAGCAGTAGCTTTATGAAGAACGTGCTAAATAACCCTAAGTGGCAGGAAAGTAGAAAGGTGACTAGAGAGCCAACATTATTTTCCCTCTCAACCCCAAGAACAGAGTATGAACTCAGAATGGCTGACATTACTTAAAGGATTTTTTTTCATTTCCCCTGACCAGGTATAAAAACATGGTATTACTACCAAGAAGAGCTTACTTACCCTTATGGAAAGGGAGGTCATTCAGGTCAACTTCTATAGTCAGGTTTGACATAGGAAAGGATGTACTTCATCTGACCACTCTTAAATAACCTTTTAAAAATGACTGTCCCTCTCCAAAAAACAGCATTACCATTATTATCATGCTGCAGATTCCAGAGAGGCAAGGTAAAAAGGGAATTCAACAAATCTTACCCTGAAACATCACTATTTTTTTATTCTGTTCCGATCTTTATACTGGTGCATATATCACCATAGTGGAGCTGGAACTATGGATTTAAACTGAGTATCTTGCCACAATGATGCTTTTTCCCCCTAGTGCCATAAATTTTTTTGTTGAAATCAAATTGTGCTTATACCTGGAACAGTGAAATATCTGAGCATTATATTGAGACTATTAATGTAACAGAAGGTTTATAGTCTTTGTCATAATATGCACTCAGTGAAAGGAATCGCACTGATTAGGTAGAGTGGATGTTAATAGATAGTTTAAGGATACAGCCTTCACAAGTTCTTAAAATTAATTTATATCCTACATTGTATAAAATACATACAACCTTTAGAAAATTATGAGAGTAGATAAAATAAGGACATACTAGGAAACAGCAGAATTACAGCTTTCATTTGAATTTCCCTGTAATTACATTATAACAGCAAAGAAGTTCCTTTGCCTAAATGGTCTTATGCAGTGGTTTACAAGACAACAGATGCCAGTAGAAGTCCATATAAAACAGATTGCATTTAGCTAGGAAATGAGGTCCATACAATTCCCAATAAATCTTCTCAAGACAGCTTAATACACTTTAGGTTGACAGAGAGAAAAAGAACTAAATGGTATATTTAGGACAAGAAATGTTTACATAAAACAAATATTTTAATAGCTGGATTAGAAAGAAAATAACCAAATATTAAAATTATTTGAAATTACAATGCTGTAGAAAGAAGTCAGATTAACTGAAGAGAGCAGATACAGTAAAGTAGCCAGAAATGTAAGCATCAGTTTTCATAAATACATCTTAACATTAATTATAAGACCCATCATTACAGGTCAGAGCAGTTCCATCTAAGTGTCTATTCAATCTTTGGATTATTAAAGCTAAACAGATATCAATTTTGAAGAGGGCAGGAGTTGTGATGTAGGAATTCACTCTAGGAAATTAAATTAAGGCCACAAAACTAAGTTAACACTAGAGACCGTCTGGAGTCTGAGTGGATTTTCTGCTTGGAAAAAGAGAAGCAAGTCATCAACTACCTGGAGGATGACAGAGTGCATCCTCAGCAGGTATGCAGATGACACCAAGCTGGGGGGAGCAGTAGATATGCTGGAGGGTAGGGCTAGGATTCAGGGTGGCCTAGACAACTGGAGGATTGGGCCTGGGGGTTATAGTGAACAATGGCTGAATATGAGCCAGCAGTGTGCCTTTGTTGCCAAGAAGGCTAACAGCATACTGGGCTCCTTTGGTAGGAGTGTTGCCAGCAGGTCAAGGGAAGTCTGGAGCATTGTGTTCAGTTTTGGATCCCCCACTACAGAAAAGATGTGGACAAATGGGAGACAGTCCAGTGGAGAGCAACAAAAATGTTTTTGGGGCTGGGGTACGTGACTTATGAGAAGAGGCTGAGGGAACTGGGCTTTTTTAGTCTAGAGAAGAGAAGACTGAGGGGGGATTTAATAACAGCCTTCAACTACCAAAGAGGAATTCAAAAGAGGCTGGACCCAGACTGTTTTCAGTGGTGGCAGATGACAGAACAAGCAGCAACAGTCCCAAGTTGCAGCAAGGGAGGTTTAGGTTAGATATTAGGAAGAATTTTCTCACTGAGCATAGTAAAACACTGGAACAAGTTACCCAGAGAGGTAGAGGACTCTCCATCCTTGGAGGTTTTTAAGATCTGGCAAGACAAAGCCTCAACTGGGATGATCTAGTTAGGGATGGTCCTGCTTTGAGCAGGAGGTTGGACTAGATGGCCTCTTGAGGTCCTTTCCAACCTTAATTTTCTATGATTCAATGTTTCTTGCTTCCTTAGGCTTTCCACCTGGGAAAGAGCCTTTGCCTTGGTAACAGCTGTTTCCAGATGCTGAATCTGAACATCACTGCCTAAAACAATACAGCAAGATGGCAAGAAAATCCAGATCATAGAACTCAAACTAGCAAACCCTCACTCAAAGCTGCCAAGATTCCTTCTCATCTCTGAAGATGAATCTCACTGCAATTTACCTGGAGATCTGGACACATGACACAAAAAGGACAGATCAGAAGAAGTGGGATTATTTAGAGAAGACTGAGTAGATTTGATAGCAGGCTTCAAATACAAAAAAGTTACTATAAAGAAGATGGTGACAATTGTTCTGAATGTCTACACTGTACAGAAAGTAAAGATCTTAAATGACAACAAGGAAGATTTAGGCTAGATATTAAAAACACATTTTAATGATGAGGGTAGTTAAGAATTGAATAGATTACCTAGGAAGGTCATGGAATCACCATCATTGGAAGTTAAGTGTAGGTTAGACAAATATTTGTCTGAGATGGTTTAGACAAGGAAGACCCCTCCCTTGAGCAGGGTGCTGGACTAGATGATCTTTCAGTCTTATTTCTCCTGTGATTCTATGATTTAGGTCACATCCTAGAAGTAAAAGCCTTAATATTTAATCTCTCTTAGAACTGCAGCTTTTCATTTACTTAACAAACACAGTCAACACTATCAAACCTGAGTAGTTCTGAAATTGATAACATCTTTATTGAGGAGAAACCAAATTCTCTAGAAAATGTACTTTTTAAACAGACATTCTTATTTCATTTGTTTTCTTCCACTGTAACCAAATAAGACAATATTACCATCAGTACATTATGTTTCAGGAGAGTCAGTGGGACATGAAGTGGAAGTGCTACACAAACTTTTCTGGTACTACTAGTAAATACAGTTAATTATTCTGTGACTTAAGTTTACAAAATTATTTACAGTAAACTCCAGTTAATTCACCACTCCAAGGGGAATGCAAATAATAGTGACTCTTCCAATAAACAGGAGTTGATAATATGGGAAAGATGGAAAACTGGTAATTATCCCATATATCAATTAACTATGGTTTACTGAACTTGTTAGCTATAATGCCAAATTAATTTTAGTTGGGAATGCAAAAATGACAGTATTGTTATCGGAAATAATTAATTAACAAAGCTTAAAGTTGACACGTTTATTTGTCAAGGGCAATAAATAAATGGATATACACAAGTATGGGAAAAATCCCTTCACTAACACATTGCTTTTTAAACAACATTCTCATTTGGTGCCTTTGTTGCTCCAATATAATACAACGTTGATATCTTCCATTCAGTGTAAAGAAAAACAGATCTATTAAGCTTATGTTCATCCTAATATTAATATAAATTTATTTAAAGAAATGGTTCATTTCAGCAAAAGAAATGAAGTCAACTGTTTGCCACAGATTGTTATTTTAGCTGTGTACACCTAGGTATTAATAACCAAGTATAGTTCCATCTATAATTGCCAAGAAATTTCTGTATCTGAGATTTAATGTCCAACAAAGACCTTCTTTTACCATTCATCACTTCAGTATAATAAAAAGAATTCAGTAACAAAGTGTAACAAAAGGATAGAAAGAAAAAGCTGAAGAAAAAAGTAATCCAGACTGCCTATACAGTTATTGTAATAAATAATCCTACTTTATATCAGTCTACTCTTTTTATTTTAGTATGTAACAGATTTATGTGATGACTGGTTCTGATCAGGATGGCAATGCTGTTTGAAAAAACAAAACAAACAAACAAAAAAAAACTTTAAAGCAGTTCTTTACCCATAAATGTTTCAAAATTAAGACTTTTTAAAAATTGCACCCGACAGACATCTTGCATCCAAAAATAGGAATGTCATATTCCAGCTGGCTGCTTTAAGCGGTTCCAGACTCAATTATGCGAATGCACTTACCCAGACTTAATGTGCGAATCAGGACTTTTCCAGCACAAGCAGCCCTTTTCAAAGTATCTACAAATTGCTAAATATAAAGTTTATCAAAAGGATCAGCAATAAAGTAATTATTACTGACTTCCCTATTGAAATGGAGGAGGATTTGTGGTTCCCTCATAATAAAATTCAGCAAATATTTTGTTTCTGTATCCTATAAATTCTACAAGATGCAATGTGTTTATTTGGTTCCCATAAGTTAGAAAATCTGATTATTTCTACAGACATTTCCCAAAACTTTAGATTAGTGATTTAAAAAAAAAGTGATACTACACCTGTGAGACTTTCCAAACAATCCTAGAGAGCAATTTAACCTCTCTCTGACCCTGCAAAAGTGTGCTTTTTACAGATACATGATTAAAAAAAAGTATTTGTGTACAGTACACCTGCTTAAATGTACAAGTGAACACGTTAATATCATCTTAAGGTTCAAGGTACTTCTGGAAAAAGGCAGATATTAAATTAGTTATTTTAATTCTGCATTTCTACATAGGAGAAGGATTATTATAGACTTTTAGTTTCCTTCCACATATCACCTACCACATGAAGAGGTCAATAAATAAGAACAATTTCTCTGGTCCAGTTTACCTATAAGAGAAAATTCTAAAGAAAAGAAACTATAAAATCATTTGTTCAACCCTGATAAGTTCTGAGTTAGAAAACCCAGTTTTTAACTGCAAGAGAAGTAATAATAAAGATTTATCTTGCTTATCAATAGATGCTCCGGTTTTCTGTAACACGCAATTTTCAGTAAGACGTTTGACAAACCACTAATAGGGCAAAAGTAAAGCTGGCTGGATGGTGCAATGACAGCACTAACCAGTGCAATCCTGGGAAAAAGAATGCACGTGGGACACCAGAACCTGAACACGAGGAATCTGGGCATGTTGAGGAGGCAGTGTGCTGGGAAGCTCATTGGGCTCTAGTGCCATTAATACCCAGTCTAAGTTATATTTCATACCATGAAAAGAACTATGATTCTGTTGTGCTGATGTAAAGACTTCAGGAAGAAATCTGACACAAAACATATTACTTCCTTTCTGTCGAGTAAAAGATGAAATAGCTTACTAACTGATATTATGAATAATGCATGTCACTATGACACAAAACTTGCTGTGATGTGTGTTCAGCTACAAGGTGCAATATTCTCATGACTGACTCAAAGCACAGCCGCATCCGATTGTGGTTTGGAATTTCATCTCGATGAGCGTGCACTAGGACTCTGACAAAAGTCTGTACGATTGTAACGAAGTGGTCACCCATTCTCTCCTTAAGCAGGAACAAAATCCATGGGGATAATCAGGCACAGGCGGCATGTAACGGGTTTATCTTCCTTTTTATTCCTTGTTCTTATTTCTGACGATGTGCACTTGGCTCCAGGCAACAATCCATCTCCTGTTACAAAATGACACAACTGTTCTTTTCTTTTTCTTTCTCCTTCTCTTTCTCCTTCTCCTTTTCCCGAGGTTCTTTTCGTTTGCGTTCACTGCTCCCAGATTGTCTTCCGCTTGCTGGAGAAGCTGCTCCTTGTACCTGCTACAAGAGTTTAAATTTACAGATATTGCAAAGAATAACCTTCCCCCCTGCCAAAAAACAAAAGGGATAAACTTAAATTTGTTGCTCTGGTGAAAGGATGAGAAGAGAAACAGCCATCAAAAGCAGGCATTAAACCTGTATATTGTGCTGTTTTAAGCCTAATTATTTCCCTTACCAAACCACCCAAGGGAAAAAAAATTCTATTGCCATCTACTTTTTGTCATTTTGCATCAAAATGTCATATTAAAAGAATGGATTTATGTAATTTTATGCAAAAGTACAAATTCCCATAAGTCCCATATTTGGATATTTAGAAATTATGCAGAGACATGGTGGATACCTCAGTTGGCTAAAAATAGAATAAAATCTGCGGTGTGAAAAGCCCAACACTAAGTACTTAAAGCAGCTATCATAAATTACCTCAAAATTATTTATGCTGAAATAATGATGAGAGGACAGAATATTTTTGCATCTTGGCTCCTTAATCAAACAAGAGTAGCTTCAAACTAGGGTCAGTGAGGCATGGAGACAAAAGCCCTTTGATAAAAGAGTAAGATGACTGAGGGACAAAGGCCAAGAGCAGCGAAATAATACACAGTTTTCAGAAAAGGAATCAAGGCTGTAAAAAGGAATTATGCACAGCAACCCAAGGTGTTTACATACTAATACAAGAAAAGTGGAAAATAAAATCAGCAAGAATTAGAAATCATAATACACATACAAAATGACGACATTACTGGCATAACAGACAAGTGGCATGGTTCACATGATTGGAACATTTTCCTGGATGGATAAATCTTGTTCTGGAAGGGCAGGCATGAGAAAAAGGAGGCAGTATTGCCTTGTTCTGAGCTACAGAATGAAGTGGGCAGTAGATTTGTTCAAAACTTCTGGGTTACAATAAAAGGGGAAATCAGGAGAGGCATCTAATGCAGTCACCAGATGCAGTTCTTTCACTGTACTGAGTACTGGTGAAGCCTCCCCTGTGTTATGGTGTCCAGTTTTGGAAAGTAATAAAAATGATTAGAGATCAAAAAGACACAGTACAGATAACAGATTGGAATAACTGGGGATCCTTAGTCTGGAGAAGAAAAGATTCATAACAGTCTTCAAATATAACACCTACTTTTATGAAAAGGATGATTATGGATTATTTTGTGTCCAAATGGGGCAGGGCAAAAAAAAGAAACTTTCTTAAACTACAAGGGAAATTCATGTTAGACCGTAGGAAGAACTTTCCAACTATAAGAGTGGTTAAACAAAGTATACCAACTAGAGATGTTGTGAAGTTTTCATTCCTGATGGCTAAGTTTTGGCTGAGATGGTTTAAGCACGTTTGAAACAGGATAATCTAAAATTCAAGTAGGTGGTGTGAAGGGGGAAGATTATATCACATTTTGAGGTATCTTATTCTAAACCCATTTTATGATTTTATAAAATGTGTTTTCCTTTAGCATATTTTTTTTCTTTCAAACTAAAAGACCTTCAATGAATTTTGAATGTTCTGTTATCTGTCAATCCTACAAGCTAATGAATTGTTTTGAGCTAGGGGTGTAGGTTGTAGCCGTGTTGGTCTAAGGACATAGAAGAGCACACGCCAGCTGCTGAAACTTCCTTAGCCTGACGAAGGGTTTTTGAACCCAAAAACTTGCTTAAAAATTGTTCTCCAACTATTTAAGTTGGCCTAATAAAAGATATCAGATTCACCCAAAGAACCTTGTCTGCCTCTTGTTTTGAGCTAGACTTTTTTTCACTTGTTAATGAATCATTGACACAGAGGAAAACTGTCTGCATTTACTGCATATAGGAAAGTAACTCATACTGGAAAATAAATATAAATAAGAGGACTTACTGGGCTAAATAGCGACTGGATCAACAAGGTTCAGAGGTATGCAGCTACAGATTTTTTTTTTTTGGTTGTGTTAATTTAAGACTATACACAAAAGTAGGGCAGTCAAATTATTTTAAAAAAAATCAACTGTGATTAATTGTGTAATTAAGAAAGTTAATCTCAATCACTAATTTAATAGCACAGCTAAAAATTCAAAATTATGCAAAATTATGCAGGTACTTTCTATGCTTGGGCGTGGTGGGGGGAGGGGAGGCGATTTTGTGAAGGTTTGGAGATCTGTGGGTGTGAGTTTTGGAGCCCAGGGAAGGGGGACCCCTGCATGCCGTGGCAGGATGCCCAATCTTAGCAGGGTCTCTGCAGAGCTGTCCCAGATCCGGGATGGGCCACCTGCTTATGCATGGCCCCAGCAGTAGTGGGCTCACTCTGCCCTTGTCCCAGCAGCAGTGGTTGCAAGCAGCCTTGGCCAAGGGAAGCTGCTCTGGCCCCAGCCCCAGCCCCAGCCTGAACTTCCCCACTTACTTGCTCAGCAGATCCCAGGCTGTCCCAATCTGCCCCAGGCCCAAGGATACCATGCTACCCCACTGTGGCAAAGCACTGGCTCTCTCAAACCTCCAGCACTGCCAGCTTGGCTGCTTGGGGCCCTGGATGGGGATTGTGGGTGAGTGTGCCCCCCACTTCTTGCTGCAGCTTCCTGAAGCCCACACAGAGCCACCACAGCAGGGCTGCCTGGCACCCTCAGGCCCCACGCCTCAGATTTACGGCAGGTCAGGACCACATGGGAGCTCCGGCATGAGCCACAGCCTGTGGGTCCCCATGCATCCCTAGTCTGGGCCCCCAGGAATGGCAGCATCAGTGGCCTCATGCCCTGCGCCTCCGCAGAACAGCTGCTGTCAGCAGGTGGGATTCCTGTGGAGCCACCTCCCACAGCCCCTACCTCATGCCAGGCTGCGCTGCACTGCGCTGCATACTCGGCCCCAGCCCAGGACCAAAAGAGCCCAAGTCAGGTAGAGCTGCTGCTCTCCTTGTGCCACCTGGGCTCCCACTGGGACCTGGTAGGTTTGGTTGCTCCATGCAGGTCCTGGCAGGAGCCTGGGAGGCACAGGGAGGAGAGCAGGGGCTTTGTCTGGCAATGGGTGCAGCTCAGGCTCCGTTGGCATGGGGCTGGGCGTGTGGCACAGCATGGGCCAGGGGCTCTGCAGGAATCCCACCCCCACCTGCTGGCAGCTGCTACCTTGGTAGGGGCGTAGGGTGCTGCGGGCCCGGAGGTGGCTCATGCCAAAGCTCTGAGGCGGTCCTGACTTGCCCCGAGTCTGAGCCATGAGGCCCGAGGGTGCCAGAAATCTCTGCCATGGCTTAGCGCTGCCTTCCCTGAATCCCCAGTGCTGCCAGCCTGGCTGCTCAGGGCCCTGGATGGGAGCTGTGGGTGGGTGCAATCCCCATCATGCCACTGTCTGCTACAGTCATCCAAAGCCTGTGCCCAGGCTGCCCTACAGTTTGTCTGCACTGCCACTGCTGCCTCACTGCGCACCCTGGAAGCAGTGGTGATGGTAGTGGGGCAGGGCAGAGACTCCAAAACCATGTGCAGAATTCGTTCTTGCATTAATTGTGCACGTTAACGGTGATTGACAGTCCTCATACAGAGTCATATGCATCTCAAAACAGGCTTAAATGACCCTCTGAGACATGCAAGATTTTATTCAGCAATATTTCCAGTCATGACTTCAGAGTAGAAAAAGAGGTTAAAGTTCATTCTGCTATATTTACCAACACTAATAAAGACCTAAAAGCTCTTTAGTAGAAAAACACAGAACAGGGCTCTCAGATTTCATTATAAGATTGCTTTATTATCTCAAAAATATTTCTTGATGAGCTTTTTATTCTTCCCCAGAATATCAATGAAAACTGCATGCTCCTAGTTTCTTCTAAATACAGCTTCCTATAACCCAAATTATCGTAGCGTCCCCATGTAAAAGTCTTGTTAAACAATTATTTAAAAGCCTAGCCATTAGTGGCATGGATTCATTTATTTACTTGACAAACTGGGATTAACATGCGAATTCTCATATTTATAATGATTTTATCTGAGGTTTGTTATGCAAGCATCACTTGCTGCACAGGGTTCAAAGGGTACAGTTCTAATCCTCAAAGCGAACTTACAAAACACCTTTCATAGATGAGTCTATGACGGGGGTGGGTAAAATATGGCCTGCAGGCTGGATCTGGCCCACGAGGCCATTCTGTCCAGTGCACGGGGCCCCTAAAAATTTAGAAAATTCATATTTCTCTGCCCTTGGTTCCTGTCAAAAATGCCTGTACCACAGGGCTGGGAGACACTGGGAGTGAGTGAGTGGGGAGCCAGCAGGAGCACGGGGCCTGTACCAGTGTCCCAGGGCCCAGAGCAGGGTGGCAGGAGTGCAGGGTCCCAGCTGGCAGGGGCTCTATGGAGCTGAGCCAGCTCCCCCGTCTCCGTGCTGGTGCAGCCCAGCTTGGCTCCACAGACACCTGCCAGCCTGTACCTGCGTTGGGCCCCACTAGTGCTGGCTCTGGGACATGGGACCAATGTCCCAATGTCTTGGGATCAAAGACATTGAGACACTGGTCCCAAGATGGTGACCGGGGGCAGGGCACCTGTCAAGGGACAGGACTACCCAGGCGGCCCTAACAGCCTGCCAAAACTGGGTAAGCGGCCCTCCGCCCAAAATAATTGCCCACCCCTGGCCTACAAACTGCACTTCACAAATCTACTGGATATAAAAAGTCACGGACTCAAACTGGTTTTATGACACATTACAACCTGCCCGACATCTGATTCATCAAGTACTTGCCTGACCTTACCTTTTACACTTTTCTTCCCCCCACTTCTTTCTTACCCTTTTGTCTTTTTCATTTTCAGCCATTTACTTTTTTACAGACTGCCTTTTTTCTACCTTGGACAACTCAACTACAGTACAGTCTCCCTTATCTTTGGCATTATTTGCTCCTTGTTTCCTTCCTCCCCCACCCCTTCCCTACCCTTTGTTCTTCCTAATTTCCATTCTCACTGACATTGTCACACTTTTAGCTTCTTTCATTCTCTGGAGAACAGCAGAAACTCCATATGCCTGAAGAAGTGTGCTTGTGCCCAAAAGCTTGCAACGAACTTTTTTCAACTACTCAGACTAAAAGACATTAGAGGTGCACCAATATATCAGTCAAATATTAGATTGGCACCAATATAAAGTAAATTGACTATATCAGAAATTAGCCTGTTGTGACCAATAACTTGGCTGATAAATGCCCAGGCGTGTGTGCAACCACGGCATAGCACATAGTGGGTGAGGAGCACAGCCTGGCAGCTTGGAGAGCTGTGTGCAGCTGGTAAGTCTGCTGTGGTGGAAGGGGCATGGGGGGGGCAGATCAATGCTCCTTGCAGTGAGGGGGGAGTGGGACTGGGGTAGGTGCTGCCCAGCCATGGCGGGGCACGGAATGGAGCCATGGCTCATCCAGGGAGCATGGGAAGGTGTGGGGCAGCTACCACCACTGCATGCACCCTGGGAGGGCATGGGGGGGAAAGCATGGGCCCCTGGATCTGGGCAAGGCAGTGTGGTGGCAGTGCCACAGTGAGGCTGGGCCGAGCCATGCTGCATTTGGGGTGGATGGCAGTGGCACTGCAAGGGGAGTACTGGGGAGGCTACAGCAAACTTTGGGGTGGCTGCAGCACCCCCCATAGCTGCCACCACCTGTCCCAAGCACATTGTGGCTCAGTCCCCACCGCTGGGAAGAGCCCAGCATGGCCCCCAGCCCCAGCCAACCCCACCCAGATTCAGTGGTACACGCCCCACTGCTCCCAGTGTCCTCCTGGGGTACAAAGAGTGGTGGGAGCTGCTCCTCCTCCCTCCCTGTGCCCTCCGGATGAGCCACGGCTCTGTCCTGTGCCTTACCTCACCTGGGCAGCGCCCAGGTGACGTACTCCAGCCCCACTCCCTCCCTCACTGTGGGGGACATTCATCTACTGCCCCCATGCCCTTTCTCTTCCTGCTTCATCACAACAGATTTACCAACAGCACGCAGCTGTATCAAAAATCAGATCGGTATCGGCCAATATGCCTCCTTAAAAATCAGCTATCTGTGTCGGTCCCCAAAATCTCCATTAGTGCATCCCTAAAAATATCACATCTACCCAAAGAATCTTGCCTGCCTTGATCAGACTGGAGCAATTTCAGAACAATGTTAGTATAAATGTTTTCCACAGAACAGTCATATAACATGCATTGAAAAGAAACTGATATGCATAATCAGATTCTCTTTCATGCTAATAGAAATTTAGTATGCGTGAACTAAGCTCAGACAGCAGTAAAACGTCTTAATGAAATTGCACAAAATAAATTAAGCTAGTATTTGTATTTTGTAACCATGGAGTATATATGCTCACCTGGACCTGAGCAGCAGCTGCAGCTGCTTGTTCTTGTTCTTGATAGTATTGAGAGGCTCGCCTATCCTCCTCTTCTTGAAGTTTCTTGGCTAGTTCAAGATCACTGATTCCTTCAGGGATCTCTTCCCAATTGATTTCTTGGCTCTGCTGCTCTTGTTGTAAAGACAATGCCATCAGATAGTCCTAAGAAATGAACTCACCATTAGTCAATACTCTTCTGCTGTATATGAAAGTCATAAGTCACTGAAGCAATACCATTATGCTTGCTGGATGGTTTCTTAGGTTGCAAAGCCACTGGAAAGAGCTCACTAAACTTTGAATCGGAAGCAAATCAACAAACAAGTTCTGCTAGGAATATGTACAGTTCCTTTAAAATTTCTGAATGTTGTTGTATAGAAAGACATAGTTAGCTATGTTAATTTGAAGTCAAGCAGTTGGCAAGACAGATTTCACTTTGTAGACTAACTAAATGTATACAAATTACACACGTAAAGGAAATATATACATCTCTCTCTTTCCAAATTATACACACACCTCTTCTAGTACACTTTTCTTCCCATGCCTTAAATCACCCAACAAAACCCATAAACTTGTTACAATATATGCACCCGTGGACCTGCGCTTCCATACAAAATGCCCGCCAGCCTCCCTACCCTGAACACAGTCCCACAGTCCACACCCCTGTTTTTGGGTTCCAAGTCTCAGTTCATCGGTTACCACTGTTGCTCCAACTGGAAAATCAGCTCCTGCTGTCACCGCTGCTGTCCTCCTTGCTACCTTCAGATTCAGTTGTTTCATTGTCCTCTTTACTGTTATTGTCCATTTCCCCACTGGGGAGTGCTTGGAAGAAACTATGCTAAGTGTCTTTGCCAGGTGGATTTGGCTGCATCCTCACCATCCTCTGTTACTGATTTCTGGTAGTAGGACTGGAATTCACTCAGAGCCATCTTAACACAGTCCACCACCTCTAGGTTTGCATGTCTGTACATCAGGAGGTTTGTGGATTTCCACAGGGCGCTTCTGACACAGGACATGAACTTATCGAAACAGGCCACTGCGCTCCCCTGGTGTTTGGTCAGGTGTCCACACAGTGCCACCTTTCTCAATAACTGTTCAACCTATCACCACTTCATGGAGCTGCTTTACCATTCTCCACACTTCCTTGGCGTACGTGCAGAGCCATAGAAGATGTTACCAGCCAGAGTTCAGAACTCTGATCTTTACACAGGTCCTTGTGGAAGATGCGCTCCCACGCAGCTTGACAAGCATCACCCAGGAGCAGGTCCACAGGCAACGTGGTATCTTCGGTTCTCACTGCCTCCTTCATCTTCTTGTGATTAATCAGATGCAGGGACTGCGTTCTGGAGACTGTACATGCTGCAAAGCTTGTTTTGGGTCTCACAGAACCAGGGTAGGTCCACAAGCCATGGTTGTCCATTTTTCAGCATGAACACAAGCCAGTCATGATATTAGTCCAAAACCAAAAGACTCATGGTTTGCCCTACAGTTCACCGGGATGGGCCTCAGCAGAGTCAATGGCATTTCAAGCCATGGTGACCCCACAGTTCACCACTGCTCAGTGTGTGTATGTACTCCAGATATCCCCACTATTTACGTGTACTCCAGATATCCCTATGTGCTAATTGGCTTCACATTCATGATTGGTGTTCTTGTCATGAGTCCTGGGATAGTCCAAAAATGTATATGCAGATGAGTTGCAGGGCAACCTGGTCTGGGCTCCACCGCATGGAGGGCAGGGCCACACTAATCATATGAGACATGCTGAGAGAGGGGGACAACAGAGGGACTCGGGGTGAACTGTTTGGGGCCCTGTTTAGTGAGGTTTGTTAGGCATTTAAGGCTAGTGAAAAAACAGGAATAATTGGAATTGGGGAAAAAGAGGCACAGCTCAGCTGTGAGAGTGAAGAAGTCAAAATGTATGCAATGTAGTGGCTCAGCATGGACTTGAAAGAGTTGTTGCTGAAGGGGACTGACTGCACTGGGCATTATCATATATCTTATTCAGATGGGCTGTATTGACCTATTATCTCCATGATCAAAATGAAATACCACTAATATATACATGTATCATTTGAACACAAGGTTTTATTGATATATTTTACAATTTTAAAGCAATTTGGAAGCCTATCAGTGCATCAATCATTATGATAAAATACATTTGATAACACTTATAAATTTTGGTGTTTGATTTCTGTTTTTTTCTCATGGAAAATCAGAGCTTCCCCTGCCCAGTTCTCTCACCAGGATGCAGGTCCAGCTGTGGCTGCCCCCCCACTGCTGTTTTGTGGCACTGAGCAGCCCTGATACTGCTGATTCCCTGCCCCTTACTCCCAAGCCACAGCTCCCCCCGCAACGTCCAACCCCCAGCCCCTCCAATGTGCGAGGAAGGGAGTGGGTGGGTGGGTCGTAAAGGTGGAGGCGGCACAGGTGACATGGCAGAGGAGGCAGGGGGGCCAAGGCAATGCAGAGGGGAAGGCACATGCCCCCCAGGCTTTCTGCTCCCATAGCATGACAGGTGGCTGCAGCCCACTGGATCAGCTCTGGGCAGGAGCCATTTGTCCGACCCAGCAGGGGGCCTGGTGCTGAAGGGAGCACCATGCCGCATGGTATGTGTAGCCGTGGCAATGGCAGCAGCACAGACTTGGCCCCTGTTGCTGCTGGGCAGGCAGGGGGTGCCTCAGCTTGGTGGCCATGGCGTTGCAGCATTCCCTCCTGTACCAGGTCCTGCCTGCTGGGCCATGGAGGTGGCTCCTCCGGAGCTGGTCCATCCCCACTGCAGCCCTGTGCCCTACTGTGGGTGCAGAAATCTCTGGGGACATGTGGCCCCCCACCTGTGCCCCCTCCCCTCCACTATGTGGCCTGTACCCCTTTCCCCCATCCCCTACCCCTACACATGGCACCCCCTGCCTGATTGCGTCCTGCAGCCTACAAGGTGAAACCACAGTTTCCTGCAGTTTTTTCCTTTAAAGGGGGGAAATCCATGTTTTTGCAGCAAACAGAAAACCTGGATCCCTGATGATGACCCATGCTTTTAAGATACTAAATGGGATTTTCAAGTCACTCAGGATCGAGATTACTGAGTTTCAGCTGCTCCAGCTGAAATTAATTGTAATGCTTCCTTTGACATCATTGGTACACCAGTCTCTCTTTAGCTATTTAAGTCACAAACAACTGGAAATACACAATGAATTTACCTGATCTATTTGATCTTGCTGCCCTCTGTATACAGTTTCTGGGTCTGATGGAGGCCGAAGGTGAAATTCAGAATCACAGAAATTCCCATCACCATCTACGTTGTGTAAACTTTCCCAAACAACTTTTTCTTCTGTAAGAAACCCCTGGTCTGTCACCAGCAGGTAAAGCTGACCCTGCATGGGAGGACAATCAAGATAAAAATCTTTAAAACCAATAAAAATGGAGATTTATAGTCCGAATCATTGACTTATCATTCCAGCTAACTTTTTTTTTTTTGCCTCCAGTAAACCAATTGATAATTTCAAATTTATGCACAAGTTTTAGACATGAAACTCAGTATATTTCTCTAATCATCATACACTATTTTCATAACCACTATTTTGGTTATCAAAGCATGTTGGCAACATGCATCAATATAAAGAAGCCATTACAACAGAATAAAAAGTCTGTATGTTAATTGGCATTCCCATTTCCTTTTAAAAATGAATGCATAACATGACGATGATGATGATGCATCTCTTATGCTGTGTCTCAACAACAGTTTAGGAATAGGTTTTGAGAAGTGTGGCCTCTGTCAACTACTGACAATATTAAGAATGATCAAACACATAGTAAAACACATGACAGAGCTTGTGAATACAGGCAATTTTTCAAATGCTATTTCTACAATGCTACATTAACACATTTAAAAAGGATGCATGCCTCAGTTGCCCTGACTAACATGTCTTCTTCCTAACAGGAAGAAGGAGGGAAAAAGGGGTTAAGAGACAGTGAAACTAGAAGACACATCCATCTACAAGGATCTGAACAGCCTTGTTGACTTTTTAACAATCTGGGATTGGAGGTCACTCCCAAACCAAGGAAGCTGAGGGAGAAAAAGCATCACAATGAATGTGAAGAATTGTTGCAGTACAAAAAGAACCCCCCCCCACAAATTGCACACCATTAGTTATGACATATCATCCCTCCCTAGAACCTATACAGGAAGTCCTCAAACAATTGCAAGCCATACTAGAAAACCCAGTTCTTAAAGAAATCTCTACCACTTCCACAATAACAACATCCCACAACAGAACCATCACCATTCCTG
>JAGPOW010003364.1:26758340-26801910 GCA_030014935.1 Caiman crocodilus | reverse complement strand
GATCTTACACCTGCACCTCCAGAAGTTTAATATATCTCATCCAGGGCACTAAATGCCCTGATGGCAAATATGTAGGAGAGACCAAACAACAACACACACCAAGAAAATTACCAAATTATCCAATTACCTTTGGGTGCACACTTCTCATAAATAACCACTCTCTCTCCAATCTCTCAGTTCTAGTCCTCAAAAGGGAATTTACAAAACATCTTTTGTAGATAAGCCTACAAACTTCACTTCATAAATCTACTGGATACAAAAGAACACAGACTAAATATTGATATTGGATTTATGGCACATTATAACCTGCCTGCCATCTGATAATCCCAGGTAACTTCTATATTTTACCAGCTACATCCTATCACCAGGTCACCATTCCCCTCTTCCCCCTCCCCACTATCTACCTGGTTTACACCTTTTGTCTCCCATGGTCTTTGATCCTCACCGCCACATATTTGCATTTTCACAGACCTGCATTTTGCATATTAGCTTCTATTCCATACAGGAGAGCACAAAACAATAGCAGACTCTCCCTATGCTTGAAGAAAGGTGTTTGTGCCCAAAAGCTTGCAAAGAACAACTTTCCCAACTATTTAGTTGGTCTAACGAAAGGTATCACCATTTACCCAAAGACCCTCGTCTCAGAATGGACAAAGCAGCCTGAACAAGCAGGGTGTCCATGTGGGAGATGGAAAGTCTGAAAAGAGCAAACAACCAAGCAGTTTTATGGTTTGCAACTGTTCTTCTTCTCCTCCATGTGTCTGTCATAAACTAGGTTTTTTTCCATAATTGTGCACAAGCTACAGCTCTTTCTATTGCTGCAGTATGGTTCTCCTTCATACAGGTCTCACCAAGGTGTTGGCAAACAAGCACGTGCTCCATAGTCTGCACTTGCATACATTCAAGTCATTAGAGTAGCCCTGTTTGATCATACTTGTTTTTGATTTTCCAGTTTCCCTGCACTGGTGATTTAGAGATAGCCATGTTGGTCAATCTAGATCTGCCCCTTTTGGAAGGTCCTCCTGGGGTTCCAGGTCTATTTCAGAGCACCTGATTGCATGCAATTTTTCCTTCCATAACTTCAGTTGTGCCTTGTAAGCCATTATGTTCAATGACGCAATACTAGTCACGAAAAACTCTTTCACATTAAGCAGTTTAGTTACATCTGTGAGACCACAGAGTGCATGCCTGAGGTCTTCTATCTGCTGTGATCTTTCTTTCTGGCTTGCTACCTTTCTTCTGATATCAAGTGGTGCAATGCCAGCCAGTAAGTACAGGTTATCCTCTGGTGTTGGCTGTAGACATCCTGTTATTTCACAACAGCTGTCATATAGAATTGGGTCTATTTTTCTTGGCATGAACTGATTGTTCCCATACTGGATATGCATACTCAACAGTGGAGTAACATAAGGTAATAGCAGTGATTTGTAATGTAGTTGGGTTCACTCCTCACTTTGAGATGACCAACTTTCAAAGTATGCTGTTGTGGGCATGGACTTTCCCTTTAGTCTTCTTTACATGCGCTTTGAAGGTTAGTGGTCAGTCCAATGTAACCCCAAGCATGCAGGGTTCAGGTGATTAGTCAATGGGATTCCATCCCAGATGATGTTTAATTTCCTCATGGCTTCTCTATGTTGTAGGTGAAAAACTGTGAGCTGCATCTTGTTTGGGCTGGCATGAAGCTAGTTTTTAACCGTAATAATCCGAGAGGTTGCTAAGTGCACATCAGTTTGTTCTCAAAAGAGGCAAAGTCCTTCTCTTGTGATGTGATGCATAGATCAGCAGCATATACGAAGTTCCTTGTATTACTCTCTATGGGTTGTTCACTGGCATACATATTAAAAATGATTGATGCTAGCACACTACTCTGTGGGAGACCATTTCATCATTATCTGCAGCAGCCGTTTCCTGCACAGTTCTACATAAAACATCTATTCTCCAAAAAGGATTGGATGAGCTGCACTAGGTAGTAGTTGTGCATCGTATTATAGACTTTGGCAAGCAGGTTTTGGTGGTTGACTACGTTGCAAGCTCCTGATAGATCTACAAATAGAGGACCCGTTATCATCCCTTTCTCAAATCCATCTTGTACATGCCGGGTGATGTTTAGTATTTGGCTAGTGCAGGACATGCCTGGTCTAAATCTGGCTTGTTCTGGTGTTGGATGTTGTCAGTATAAGGTAAAAGATGATTGAAAATGAAGTGTTTATAAAGCTTACAAAGATGACACAGGAGTGACATGGCCTAAAGTTCTCTGGGCTAGAGGCATCCTTCCCTGGTTTTAATGGAGCTATAACATGGGCTTGTCACCATGATCTAGATATTCTAAGGGTTGATGAGCAATTCTTAAAAGCGTGAAACACCCATAACTTGGTTGAAGGACCAAAAAGTGTTCAACATATGCATGGAGCAAATCGTTGAGTCCAGCTGCTTTGCCATTCTTTAAGTAACTTAAAGAACTGCAACTATGAAGACTGGAGAGACAATACCTGAGCTTGCTTTGGGATGCTCAGGGCTGTGAAGGCTGGACTGGGGTTAGAGGAAGTACTTAACTGTGGAGGGGGCAGAAACTCTCTCACAGGATGGCCTTTGATCCACTAAATGCCTTCATTATAGAAGAGTGGCCTGCTTTGCTACTTTGGCAATAGTCCATTCTCTTTGAAATTGGTCAAGCCCCTTTCAGGAGATAAACTGGAAGTTAGCTCTATAAAAAGGCAAGCCCATGAATAGCTGGAGGTCTTGGAATCAAAAGAAACCAAGGCTTTCCCTTATTATAGAAGCTAGAAAGCCACACTTGGACTGGCTTCAGAGGGTACTAAAGAGAAATCAGAAAAGGTTGAGGAAGTCTGAAGCAAACATTCCTCCTAGACAGGGTGAGAGACAAGACAGGAAGAAAGTCTGTGATACTGTGATATATTATTAGTGATATTATTAGTTATAAAGTCCCTTCTCAAAGCCAACAAAAGTAGCCAGTAGAGACAAAGAACAGATGGCATTGTTTTTTGCTTTTTTTCATGCTTCCTTGCAAAGAAGGCTATTGATGAATGTAGAGGTTAAAAAACCTCTCCAGTGGTTTTTTGGGCAAAGGTTATCACAGCATTTTATGCTTCAGGTTATAAAACCGTGTTTCAGTGAAACAGTTCCACCCGCCCCTCACATTAATCTATTATTTATGCATCAGAGCCATATATAAATGCCCCATCAAAAAAAATCAGACTCAGTGTGCTACAAGCTGAACAAACATAGAAACAAATGGTCCTGCCCCAGAAGGTTTATGATGTAGCCAAACAAGGCAGAGTGAAAGGAAATGATGTTATCTTCATTCTGTAGATGGAGATTTAAGCACAGGCTAATTCCCTAAATTCTCCAAGTTAAATAAGAATGTATATCAGAGCCCTTGGGACTTGGGAGATCTGAGTTCAAATATCTAAACTTTATAGACATCTTCTCTATAGCAGAGAAGAATATTTAAAGCCAGCAGATTAAACCGCACAGTTGTTCTCAGCTGAGAATCACAGCTGTTCTCAGAAGCCAAAATAGATGCAATGTTGCTTGTGACTATAGGATGTCTTTTTGCACAGAGGCTAGACAAACAATAAAATTAGAGGTCACACTATTCCCCACATCTATCAGATGAATTTAGTCCCATCTAGATAAATTTGTAGCCAATTTGCTCACATTATTCCTTCACTTTTGCCAGGGACTGATGTCCATCAACAGAACTGAGAAGTTACATGAAATACACATTTATGCTATGAAGGGTTTGAAATTCTCTCTCAAAGAAGTAATTGTCTAGAAAAGTACTGATCACATTACAGATCTCAACATTTTACAAACCCAGTTTATGGTATCATAACTTCACTTGGCCATGCTAAGTTTGGGAGCTTCACATATTTAGGAAGCATTTTCAAAGTATGGTAATATGAAGAGGTTTTGAATTCTATCATAGCTGCTGTAAATATATACCAGGTATCATAGAATCATCTTACGTAAGACATCTCAAACCTGACTTGGAGGATTTGCCTCCGGAAGTGAGGTAGTAATACAGCCTCCAGGTAACTTCAATTCTTAGACCGCACTAAAACTTTGGACTTATCACTGCATTGAAAAGTCTAGACTTGCTATACGTTTCAACTAGCAATATCTTCCTCAGTGAAGACAATGTAATGGAACAAATAATGCCTGACATTTGCAATTGGAAAAAGAGACAAGGGGGAGGCCGTAAGGAAACTTCCAAAGAGACAAAAGAGATGGAAACTGTTACAGTTCTCTACACTAGTTGCTGAAGCTAGCAAGATGCACGGCATGAGAACATGTGGTGCCATCCTAAGGGTTGCAGCAGGAGGCAAAGTCCCTTTTACAGAGAAGGAATTTCATAGAGAAGTAAGGCTGGGAGGGACCAAACTGGACTAGATCCAGATCTGTGCTTATTTGACACAACCTGAACAAAAGTAACCCTTTAAAAAGCACAATTATGCTACTCCCTCCATTTTACTAGCATTCTAGCTATAATTTGACTGTATACACCCAGAAAATGGAGCCAAAACCAACTAAGAATAACATACAGCCAAAACCCAAGAGACAGATTCAGATCCAGATCCAACCCCAAAAATCAAACTGTCAGGATACAACATTTCTATTTAAGTCAGCCTCACAAACTATAGTAAGCTGAAGTAGCATGCAATTTACTGCTGGGTATTGTTTCCAGATGTAGAACAGGAATAAAACAAATAAGAAGGAATATTAAGCTGTCAAGGGTGCTCAACCTCCAGCCCAAGGGCTAGATCTGGCCCGCAGCACCGTATCATCCAGCCAACAGGGATTCCCATAGGTCCTGGAACTTTAGTAGCAGGGGAATGGTGGCACTGTTCCCCTACTGCCAAATCCCTGGACACATGGGGAGCCCTGTGCCCTACACATTAGGTCTAGTGCCTGATCCCAGCATGCAGGGCTGGCAAAGAACAGTACTGGGTCACAGAGCCCAATCTGGTGTGGGAGATGGGACAGGGCAGTGCCAGGCCCCCAGGCCCCAATCCTGGCAAACAGTGCAGGATTCCATGCCCTTGGAATCTAATCCCGCACACAGGGGCAGGGGCAGGCCCCAGTTCCCCATCCAGTCCCACACCACTCTGCTGGCCCATGGGGCCAAAAAGTTGAGCACTATTGTTGTAGTGCATCAGGCCACTTAATGCCTTAAATAATGCAGTAAAAATAATAATATAGCCTATTAGCACAATTAGAGAAATAAGTTACCAAAGAATACCTATCGTGAACAGGATCTAATGTCTTAGAAATAAAATACGTTTCTGTTGAGATTTCTATTATGGTTACTCAGCAGGTGCAACATTCATAATCCTGAAGTTTTATATGACTCATCAAAAAAAAAATCACAGCAGCTTCATTAGATTCCAGGACCAGCAGGGAAACTGACAGTATACACCATGCAGTTCTTACTTTACTGAGGCTTTGCAAAACTAAAGAGCAGTATCAGTCATTGAACTGAGTTGTCAAAAAAAAGCATAATAGGCCCACTGCACACCAGAATCAGTTTGATTCACTGGTGCTCAGGAGTTGTAGGAAAGACTTACATGACATCAACTTTATGCCACCCCCACTTTTGGACTGATATAAATTACAGCAACATGCCTAGAATCTAAAGAGACCAGATTCAAGCAGCCAGTGGAGCTGTCTGTACTTTTAAAAATCTGGCTTCATACTCTGAAAGGGATGGCTGTGGGACAGTACTAGATTACCACAGAAACAAGGTGACACTAGCATTTCTCCCATGGGAATTTCTGATTGGATTCATTGGTTTTATAGCCTATTGGCACCATAATAAGCATCTTTTATATAGTTCCCTCTTTACAGTCTTGGATTTCCTTGATTCCTTATTTCTGTACTTTTCATCTGTTTAATGGAAGGCAAAGGCAACAAAGAATTGCACTTTTAATGGTTGAAAAATATTACTGTATAATCAAACTCACCAAAACCAAGAGCTAAACAAACAGGAAATGGGTTAAGGATAAAAACATTATCCCTCAAATACAACAGGTATAACTTACTTATGTTATGGATTGCAGCCATCAGCTAACACCTAACAGCTACTGGCAACTGCCCAGTTCTATTTTTGTCTAACATTTTTTATGCAATAATGAAAAAAAAATCTTTTGATTATAAAATAGGTTATAGAACACCTCTTGAAAAATACAAACAAATGTCTACAAAGAATGCATCAAAATACTCACTTAAGTGTTTATCTTAACAAATGATGATAGGCTTCTCCTTCAAAGCTTGACCGATTACCATAATAATAGTTACCTGCATGTAATGGTGCACAATCTTTTACATGAACATTGCACAATAAGCTTTCCAAGTATACAAAAAAATGCTAAAATGCTCGAGTATTGCGTCTGCAATGTACAGAAATGAAATTGACTTAAGAAATGTCAGTCTCAGAGCCATCTCTGCATTCTGTTGTGATTTGGCAATACACTAACTCCAAGTACGATAGCAATACAAAAAAGTTTTCAGCAAATATTTCCACTGTGAAGGCACTGATTGCAACATCTCCAAATTAAAATTCTATTTACAAAACTGGGACTCGACAACAACTTGTTTCTAACAAAAAACCAGCATTACTCACTCCAAATTTACACACTTATTCTTTAAAAACTTAATGAATTAGCTGAGAATTTACAAGAAAAATCTATTAATTTGTTTGAATTAAATTTAATTAGAAACTTGCCCACCAGAAAATTAGCCTTGATATTTTCTGTCCCCCAAATTACCTTAATGGAACACTACAAACCCTTCTAGTTTTCTATTTAGCTAAAATTACTTGAAACCTGTGTTATATTTGTAGAAATTAGGCTGTAATTAGGTTAGATTATGAACAATTAACCACACAAATTAGATTTCTTGTTACTAACAGACTGGGAGCAAGAGTTAGGTTAAGCTAAGTGGTTCCACTGTGTAATAAATGGGTTAAATAATCTGCACCCTCCCTTTCTAGCTAATTTTGATGTAATGATTCTACTGATTGCAAGTCTTCAGTTGTGTGAGGGACAGAATACTTGTCAAGGGCTGCTATAGTAGTTGTCTGTTCTTGGTGTTAAAGGGAGGGTAAGAAAGACTTCCCTCTGCATCCTCATTTATAACAAAAATTATATTTTGTAGAAAGGCTGCTAGAAGCAGATGGAGCAGAATTTTGTGTTTTCAGTGGGTGTCTACGCCACCAAGGAAAAGTTTATCAGAATTCCTAACTGATCTTGAGGTCTAACATTCTGGAATATAAGAAGCTCCAAAGTTACCATCAGCTGATGATTTTGAGTCCTTAAAGCAACAGAGGGAAATAAACCAAGCAGATGTGGTTTGAGGTGTTACTCTGAAAGTTAGCGGAATAGTCCCTTTTCTCCTTTAATTTTTTTATTTCATTTCATTTCACTTTTCTTTTTTTAGTCATGTCTGTGCAAGTGTGCTCTATTCTGGGCAAATCTATAAACGGGGTGGAACAAGAGTCCTTGAGTCAAACTTTCTGGAAGAGCAGGATGGATTTCTACGCGAGCTGCATGACAGTAGTGAATGAATGACAAGCATTCCAAAATAGCACACCAGATACTGCAGAATAAATTAATGCAATTTACTATTCTAAATTTCAGGAACGCTAATGTATTTTCTTAGTTCTATGCTTATTATATTACAAACGACAACGTTTTCCAACCAGTACAACAGTACATAATCCCTTTTTACAGATGCAAGAAAAGGTAGCTGATTTTTTTTTTTTTACCTTAAACATCAAAATTATTTTAAGTACTTTATGACCTGGAAAACAATAAAATAATTTATGTGATGGGTAGAATAATAAATGTTGCATTGCCATTCTGCTCTCCTCATTGGGATACATTGATTTATGCATCTCTAATCTGCTATTGATTATATTTTAACCAGCAGTCCTCTGATGCCTTGCATAGTAGTTAAACATTTTATTTCAAAGTTGCAGAGTGAATATTCCAATCACTTGACAATTACAAACCTCATGTCTAAAAACAATGCTGACTGCAGCTCTGTTTTAGTTATTAAGATATGGAGATGTATGTACATTATTACCCTTCCCCTTTTAACTACTGTATTACTGGCTCACTTATAGTTAAAACTGGTAACATATTGCTATAGGCTGAATTTGCTAAATTAGAAAATGTAAAGCACTATTTTTGACAAAAAATGTAGTCTACATAGTAGATCTGGCACGAGCTTTGTTGGGGGAAGGGGCTGCCCAAAGAGGAAGGGATGTTTCACCAACTAGCAAGGCGACAAGAGAAATAGAAACCCAGGTAAGCAACAATGGGCACAACATCCCTGGGAGCAGGGGGGAGGTACAAGCACTCTCAGGAGGCCTCACATGGCTGTACGCTAATCACACAGTATGGAGGGAGCAAGCAGGAAGAACTTTGCCTCCTGATAGCAGGGAAGAATCCAGACTTAGTGGGCCTTACAAAAACCTGGTGGGATCCTACCCATGACTGGGCTGTGGGCATTCAGGGATACACACTATACAGAAGGGACAGAACTGAGAGGAAAGGCGGGGGGGGTCACCCTCTATGTTAAAGAGCAACTCACATAGTCAAGAATTAGCTTTGGGGCAGAGGAAGATCACGCAGAGGCACTATGGGTCAAACTTCAAGGGGGGCAAGGCGAAAGGGATCTTATGGTGTGCATCTACTATAGACCACCCTGCCAAGCGGTTGAGCTGGACCAGGATTTCTCAGTACAGCTTATGGAAGCAGTTGGGTCTAGGGATGTCATTGTCATGGGGGACCTAAACTACCCAGTTATCTGCTGGGAGGAGCAGTCAGCCAGGTCTGACCATTCACGCAGGTTCCTAGCTGAAATACAGGACCTCCACCTTATCCAGGAGGTGCACAACCCCACTACTGGAGATACCTTACTGGACCTGGTCTTGGCCACTGAGGATGACCTGGTGAGAGGACTGCAGGTCCTTGATCACCTGCGTGACAGTGATCATCGCCTGCTGGAATTCACCATCCAGCGCAAGGTGTTGAGGGCTTATACCAGGACTAAAACCCCTGACTTCAGAAGGGCCAACTTCAACGAACTTAGGAGATTAGCAGGGGAGGCACTGAGGGTAGAAGATATAGGAATCCATGAGGGATGGTCCATACCTTAAGGGGATGATCCTCCAGGCTCAGAGTGTGACAGTCCCGGAGAGGAAGAAGGGGGGCAAGAGTGGTCTGAAACCCCCATGACTCAAAGGCATCCGAGAATGCCTGAGGCTGAAAAGGGAGATGTACACGCGGTGGAAGAGAGAAGCCATCACCAAGGAGGAATACTCCTCCTTGGCCTGTGAGTGTAGGAGGGCCATTAGGAAGGACAAGACAGGGGTGGAGCTCAGGCTAGCAACCAGGATTAAGGACAACAAAAAGTCCTTCAAATACACTGGGAGCAAGAAGAGGGCACCGGGTAATGTAGGGCCCCTGCTAGACTTAGCAAATGGTAATCTTGTGGCTACGCCAGATGAGAAAGCCGAAATTTTTAACAAGTTCTTTGCCTCTGTTTTCTTGGACAGAGACCAGGACAGCTCTCCCACCACAGGTAGGGGCAATCTTCAAGACAGCACTGGCAGGCCTCGGGTCTGCACAGAAGTAGTTAGGGATCTTCTGGAAGGGCTGGATGTTTTTAAATCTGCAGGCCCTGATGCCCTCCACCCATGGGTGTTGAGAGAGCTGGCAGGGGTCATTGCTGTGCCTTGGCCTGGCTGCACAAGTGATTGTGGTCCATGAGCCAGGTGTCTGGAGATTGGAAACTAGCTAATGTGGTCCCTATTTATAAAGGAAGGGAGAAAGGAGGACCCAGAAAACTATAGGCCAAGAAGCCTCACAGTGGTTTTGGGGAAAATCCTTGAAAAGATTATCAAGGATAACATCTGTGAGGGGTCAGCAGGGGAGATCATGCCCTGGGGCAATCAACATGGGTTCATCAAAGGCAGGTCCTGCCGGACCAACCTGATGGCCTTTTATGACCAGGTAACTAAATCCCTGGATGATGGCGTCGCCATGGACATATTCTTTCTGGACTTTAAGAAGGCCTTTGACACTGTCTCTCACTCCATTCTCATTAATAAATTGAGCAACTGTGGCATTGAGCCCTACACAGTTGGATGGGTCAGAAATTGGCTGATGGGGCGCACCCAGAGTGGTGATGGATGGGTTGCACTCAATCTGGCAGGATGTGAACAGTGGGATCCCCAGGTCTCGGTCCTGGGGCCTACACTGTTCAACATCTTCATCAGTGGCTTGGACAAGGGGGTGGAAAATACATTGTCCAAGTTTGCCAATGGACACCAAGATGTGGAGGGACGTAGGCACGCTCGAAGGGAGAGAGAGGCTGCAATTATATTTGGACAGACTACAGAAGTGGGCAGATGGTAATAGGATGGGCTTCAATGTGGATAAGTGCAGGGTGCTGCACCTTGGGAGAAGGAATCCACAGCATACACACAGGCTGGGGAGCTCCCTCCCTTGACAGCACAGAGGTGGAAGGGAATCTTGGAATCATTATGGACTCCAAGAGGAACATGAGCTGCCAATGCCAGACCACAGTCAGCAAAGCCAACCGCAACTTGTCATGCATCCAAAGATGCATCTCAAGCCAGTCCAGAGAGGTGATACTTCCCCTGTACACAACACTGGTCCAACCTCAATTGGAGTACTGCGTCCAGTTCTGGGTACTGCACTTTAAGAAGGATGTGGCCTGCCTTGAGAGGGTTCGGAGGAGGGCCACCTGCTTGGTTGGAGGGCAACAGGGCAGGCCCTGTGAGGAGAGGCTGAGGGACCTGAACCTATTCAGCTTCAGCAAACAGAGGCTGGGGGGGGATTTGGTGGTGGCCTACAAACTTGTTAGGGGAGATCAGCAGCAAATAGCAAGGGTTCTATTCCCCCCAGCAGCACCTGTGGTGATGAGGAACAATGGCCAGAAGATGCTGGAGAATAGGTTCAGGTAAGAGATTAGGAGGCACTATTTCACTGTTAGGGTGGCTAGGATATGGAACCAACTTCCTAGGGAAGTGGTCCTCACTCCTACCTTGGGTAAATTCAAAAAGAAGTTTGATGAATACCTGTTTGGGGGTCATGTAATGCCAGCGTGTGCTCCAGCCAGTGGCAGGGGGTCACATTAGATGATCTATTTAGGTACCTTCTGACCCCTAACTACTATGAAACTATGAGAACACTGCTTCAAGATCTTTGAGAACTGAGAAGAGACCTTTTTTTAGGGATGAGGTAGAATCAGGGACAATAAGCAAGTGATTTACATGTGTAGCTAGCTTTTTTTTTTTTTTTTTTCCACACCAGGTAACAAAATAAATTTAGATTGTTATCGTCAGATGTGGCTGATGTTTTTACTTTTAAGACCTTCTATGGTAAAGAAAGGTGATAAAACAGCAAACCAGAAGCTGTAGAATAATTTCATCTAAACATCAAAAACACTCTAAGCCAAAGCACATTTTTATCTGTTCTGTGTCTTTTCATCAATTGAAGACTGAGGTACATTTGCAAATAAATCTTTCATATCCTATTCAACTGATTATTTAATCTAGGTTTTATCAAAGTTGACAATAACATTACTCTCTTCAAGTTTAGGAAAGGTTTTTAATGCACATAGCATTATTTTTATTACACAGAAAACAAACAGAATGGTTCATAATATACAGTTAAGGAAGTTATTCTTCTTAAAATTTTAACTGAAGTAACTAACTGGAAGGGCTTATTATCAAAAATCCTAAAAATTACTCCATTTAGTGTTGCTTATTTTTGCATAAATAAAATATTACAGAAAATGAAACTATTATATGAATATATACGTCCCCTAGTTCTAGGTGGTAGTAAATTTAAAACTAACCAGAGAAAGTTTTTATCACACAGGATGAAACTAACTCATACAACTCACTGCCACAAGAAGTTGTGGAGGCTAATACATTAATTCAGTTCAAAAGGGGATTGGATAAATTCCTGAAGGAAAGGTCCATCAGTAGGCATTAAACATGGTAGATATGGACGCAGCCTAGAAATCGGAACTTCCTCAACTTCTGACTGCTGAAAGTTGCAATGGTAGAGGGGTAGGCCCATGCCCCATTTACTTTCCCCCTCACTATCTGCACTCTACCACTGCATGAGCCAGGATACTGGGCTACATGGATTTATGGTCTGACACAGTAAATGGCATTTTGTTCTTAACACACAGGGGGGGGGGGGAAAAAAAAAATCAATTTCAGATTTTAAAACATTTCTATGAAGATAGCACCTGCTTTGCACGAAGATAAGAGAAATGCATCTGACAGGGGTGGGAGGAAAATCAACTGTATGCCACATTTCATCTAACATGCATTAAAATGATGTGTATGAATAAACATATTTATTGTTGTACTGTAGAAGGGGAGGGGGGAGCTGGTGCTGCTTAGGAGTATGCAACATCTCTTACAACTTAATTCTTAGGCATGTAATGATCCTAAAGTGAGCTAAATCATAGTACTTAAGGTTAGAAGGGAATTAAACAGATCATCAGGTCTGACCCCTGGCAGAAACAGGTGCTGCAGTCATATCACCCCAGACAAATATCTGTCCAGCCTCCTCTTGAAGACCCCCCAGGTAGGAGAGAGCACCACCTTGCTTGGAAGCCCATTATAGTCAGGGCTGCCAGGCTCTGGAAAGTAATGTTTCCTGATGAACCTTGTCTCTAACAAATTGTGGCTGTTATTCCTAGTAACCCTGGGTGGTGCCCAGGGGAACAGAGCCTCCCCCAGTTCTCGCTAGTCCCCCCTGGTGAGCTTGGCCACCAGATCCCTTCTTGGCCTATTCTTGTGGAGGCTGAATAGATTCAGGCCCTTTAGCCTCTCTTCGTAGGGCCTGCCCCGCTGCTCCTTGACCATGCAAGTAGCCCTCCTCTGCACCCTCTCAATGCTAGCCACATCCCTCGTGAAGTGTGGCACCCAGAACTAGATGCAGTACTTCAACTGTGGCCTGACCAACACCACACAAAGGGGGAGTCATCTTCCCGGACCTGCATCTGTAGATGCACGACAAGGTGTGGTAAGCCTTACTGACCGCCTCCTCACGTTGGAGGCTCATGTTCATCCTGGAGTCAACAATGACTCCAAGATCCCTTTCTGCCACTGTGTTGACAAGAAGGGTGTTCCCCAGTCTACAGGTGTGTGAATGAAACAAGGTTAAAGTTGGAACAGTTTTGCTACTTTTGTGTATCTTCAGAATTTGCATTCTAACAGCCTGTATTGATAAAAAGTACAACTGTCATGTCTACATCATAAGAATTCTCCCCCTCTCTTTTTTGTCTGTCATATTCAATGCATCTACATACATCTTACATTTTGTACATAGCATGTGTGTATACACCTGGCCACTGAATTAGTCATACTAAGAAACAAATTGCCAATTTGCACTTTAATATTAAAGTATGTATATGCCTGTTTAAATTAGGTACAAATATGCACAATTAAGTTAATTTCTTTTGTTGTCACATTTTTCATTTCAAGGGACTGTTCAGGACACAATTGCCATCAGTAAGCATTTAGTCTTGTACTCAATAGATAATAGATCTATTCTCAACTAAGAACATAGAATCCCAGAAACATAGGGCTGGAAGGGACCTCCAGAGATCATCTAGTCCAGCCTCCTGCCTGAAACAGAATCATCCCTATCTAAACTATCCATATAAATCCATTGTTTAACCCAATGCTACTCATCCTTTTTGCCCCATGGGCTGTCTTTCAAATTCATAAACAAAATTTAAGAAAAATTTTATAGTAATTCTGAAATCTCTGAAATGACCATATTTTTCTCACAAACATGAACCTCACTTCTCCGCATCCAGCCCCCCCTCAAACTGGGATGCATGTACTAAGCAGGGAAGCTGGTTTTCTTCCTGGGCTAGAAGCACCCTGCTTTGATTCCTGCTCCACACTGCAGCACACGAATGGCGTGTGCCCCCGGCAGCTGTGGTGCGCTGCCACAGCTGCGCTGGTGGTGGTGGGAGCATAGCAGTGGTGAGCAGGGAGCTCCCGCAGGTGCCATCAGCAGCATTGGCCAGTGGGGATTGCTGACCACCCGCAGACACCGCCGGTTGGATGGCAAGCAGTGACTGCCTGTGGGCATCGCCAACAGTGTGCACCCCCTACATGTCACCCCTGCTGGAGCAACTGTTGTATTACTATTCAGGAGGCTGTGGGAGTCAAATAACTTTATGGTTCATTGTTCTTCACTCCAGAGGTATTAACAGTCATGCTCTCTCTTTTTTAATGTTACACTAAATAAGCTAACTTTTCGTAGAACAATTTTGCTGTCTGCTAGCTGCTTCTGGTCTCCTGCTCTACTTCACAGCCTTGGGACTCTAGCCTTTTTTCAAAAGCACAGGTCCAGCCATAGTGTGACAGGACCCACCTCAAGGGGCTGTTGCAGCATCCTTGGCAGCTGAATTAATTCTGCCATGGCTCGATCAACATTAGTATAGGTGGAAATGTAGTTTAGATGGAACATCAGTATAGACTTTGGGAAGCTGGATGAGGCCTTAGGTGCCTCACTGCTCATTACAGATAGGGGAAGAATCGGGCCAGAGTGAAACTATCCCATGAACAGGGCATTTCTCTCAGAACAGCTTGGGTGCACCTATCTTGGTGTCTCTATTCTGGGGTCTAGGGCCTGCCTCAATATCCTGGGTCCTCAGCCCTCTCCCCTGTACTGAGAGCCACACCTGAGCGCTTCAGGCCTCCAGCCACTAACTAGACCCCCCCTGCCTTGTAAGCATCGACTGTGGCCCCCAGCCTGCCCCACAGAGCCATGCCAGTGCCTCACACGTAGCTGGCCTCACCTCCTTTTAACACTGGCTTTAGTTCACTGGCCCCCTGGCCCCGACAAGGCTGCTTCCTCCTTTGAACCACTGGCTTTAGGAACTGAGGACCCCACTCAGCCTGCCGGGTGCTGCACCCCCAGGGACCTTTGCTCTAATTTGGTCTTGACCCTGCAGCCCACTAGGTCCATTGGCTTCAGCCCACGGAGTGCCCTTGCACTAATGCAGTCTCAGCCCCTCAGTGGTGGCCCACCAGGCTCTAAGCCCCTTCACAACATTTGGCTGCTTGGTCTCCACAGGCATCGACCCATCCTTGGCCTGCAGCCCTAACACCAAATGCCTTGCTGGCATCTCTCCATGGTCACCTCTGCCCCAGCCACTCCCAAACTTTGTGGTCCAAAAAAGCTAACCTGTCAGGGTACACAGAGGATCCCTCCCCATCCCAACCTGCAGTCTGGGGTACCTGATCCCCAAGGACCCTGGTTTTCTCTATTTAAAAATCCCAAATTCTCTAGTAAAATTCCCCAAAATCTACTTTTTTCCTTGATGAAAATGAAATGCCACTATACATATAGGTGTCAATTGGACAGAATGTTTTATTGATATATTTACAATTTGAAAGCAATTTGGAATCCTATCAGTGCCTCAATCCTTGTAATAAAGTAAGTTTTAAGTACCTATACTGTATGCTTTGGTGTTTTTATCATAGAAAATTAGAGCTCCCCTGCCCCCTTCACTCAACAGGATGTGGGTCCAGCTGCGGCTGTCCCCCCAAGCTGCTTTGTGGTGCTCAGCAGCCCCAACATGCTGGTGCTCTGCCCCTGCCCATGCCATGCCCCTCACTTCAAACCCACAGCCCCTTGGGCCCTGCCAGTGCCCCTCACTCCCTGCTCAGTCCCCTAGCCCTGAGGGGTGTGGACACATGCAATGCATGAGGGGGGCAGGTGGCACAGGCAATGTAGCAGAGGGGCACATGCCCCCTGAGATTTTTGCACCCACAGCAGGGCACGGGGCTGCAGTGGGGCTGGACCAGCACTGGGCAGGAGCCGCCTCCATAGCTCAGCAGGCAGGATGTCCTGAGTTATGGATGGAGCACCATGTAGCCATGGCTGTCAAGTTGAGGCACCCTCACCTGGCAGCAGCAGGGACAATTCCATGTCACTACCACTGCCATGCCTCACTTTGGTGGCCATGGTGGTGTATCACTCCCTCTTGCACTCCCTGCTGGTCCATGGACGAGGCTCCTGCCTGGAGTTGGTCAAGCCCTGTGCCTTGCTGTGGGTGCAGAAACCTCAGGAGACACATGCTCCACCCCCCCATTACCTTGTCACCTCTGCCGCATCTTTTTGTTTCCTCTGTTAAAGGAGAGAAATCCACATTTGCCACAATGAATGGGAAACCTGGATTGCTGCTGATCTCTCTGAAAGCCCTTTGCTCATTCAGCTCTCCAGGGAGTTCTTCTCTCAACAATCAGGACTACACTGTCTCTCCAGCTCTGAAGCCAAGCCTGTAGCTTTACTAACTCCACTCCCCTCCAGCTACAGGATTCCTAGTTCAAGGAGTCAGTGTGGATGTTTCCCCAATGATCAATCTAGGCCTGTGTCACTGCTGCTTGCCTCCATGAAAGACCACAACTCTGTTGCCAGCTGTTCCTGATCAAGCAGTCTCTGCACTACCTTTAATTCTGCCTTTAACTCTGCTACCTAGAGCAAGACCCAGCAGCAAAGGCCTCCTGCCTACTAATCAGCAACATTCTTATCTGTATTGCAGCTGCCTTTTACCTCACCGCCTGGGCCCAGCTTTTGCAACTTCTCTCTAGCCAAATTACTGCATGCAAGTGGTCCGCAGCATTTCTGTGACTTTGGACCTGCTACTTTGTTTGCCTTCTCTGGTGCTTATGCCTCCCAGATGGCCCCAGACTATGGTCTCTCTACTCCCCTTAAGCAACAGGGTATAGAGCCTTCCTCTTGCAATAGAAGCCATGCTAGGGTCTCATCTTTAGTTAAGCAGAAAGGGATGGTGAATCACCTAAATATTAGGCTCTGTCCTTGCTCTATGCAGCCAAAACTCTAGGGGGAAAAAATCATTCATTCTGCCTTTCAAAAGCTAGGCACATATAATATTCCAGCAAATGTTCTATGCAAGAAAGTAGTGCTTCATCGATAAGTTAACTGTTATGAGAGATTAATTTGCTAGTTCATGAGGCTGTAAAATATTAAACCAGAAAAAAAACCCACTTTATTTCTAACTGTCTTTTTATTTTGTAAGACGTCAGACTGAAGAATAATTATTTTACAAGCAAAAAAGCTGATGATGTAAAATAAACAGAATTTATCCAAAAAAAAAAAAAAAAAAATCACAGTAATGACTGGGAAGTCTTTTTTGATTTACTCAATTGCAATTGTTGCTACTTGCAGCATTCCAAATAAACTTAATTCAAAGCACACACTTCGTTATAAGAAAAGTCTACGTCTATTGTCTTAATTTTTACAATGAAACACTACTGGTTCTGTAACTTTTCCACAACAAAGGACCCATCTGGCTAATTCAAGATGTCTCCCTCCCACTATGTCCAGGCATGGTTTATTTAATTTTCTAAGCAAAAAGTCAAATGAGGGTGCAGCGAGATTAGCCCCCCGCTGAAACTCAGAACACTTTGCAGGAAGCAGTCTGAGTTGCAAGGATCTCTTGGAATAAACAGAGGTTCACTGTTGGTTGCACTGGGAGGGGAATCTAGCTGCTGGCTGCAACCTGCAGCAGGTTTCCCCTAGCAATGGCACTTAGAGGTCAGATGAAGACATTTCAAAACAACAGAGCTTCTTCTGTAACTTGTGTGTGTGCTGCCTGCTAGCCTCTAGCTGTTTTCAGAATGAGAGGGGGGGAAAGGAAGTAGAGGAAGAGCTCATTCTAGGGGTTCTCCAGCCAGCGCTGGAGGGTAAGGTGTGTAAAATTGGAGCCACCCCACCCTCTAGGGGCAGGACAGGGAAGGCACTTCAATATACCTGCCCCATCCCCCAGCCAGGGCTAAACAAACCCCAGGCCAAACTCCCTTTCCCCCCTCCCATTCTGAAATGAGCTGTAGGCTGGCAGGCGGCACGCACGGAAGTTACAGAAGAGGCTCTGCTGTCTCATGGAATGAGGGTTCAGATTTCCACCTGAGTGGCCATTTTTTAAGCTGTCTACAGGCATGCACTGGTGTTTGGTCATAGCTATAAACTGCATTCTGTGGCCAGATTAGGTGCAAATTGTCATATCTGTCTGTACCCAGGATATCAACTTCCAACTTACCAAAAGTATTACAGAATTCATTTACTCCTTCATTAGTTATGTGCTAATGAAATGAAATAAATCCAGTAAAACTGGCGTTCTTATAATAAAAAGTGTCTTGACACAGTAATCTAGTTAAAAATCAATAGGAGTAATGATGCACAGGCAAATGTGAAAAGTAATGATTTTCTAAACATCATGATGATGTTAAGATTAAATATTCAGTGATTTTTATGCTTTAAACAAAGTGGGCGCATCAACATAAAACGCTACATCACTATAGTGACGAGCTATGGCGACATAGCATTGGTGGGCACAAACTGCGATGCTGATGCTACTGTGAAGCAGTACGACCCATGTGGTGATAAGACTGCGCAGTAATGGTGGTTACTGCACAGTCATTCAGTACTTGTCTAAGTACTGAATGACTTTAGTAACAACAGCCTGGTCTGGTGCACATGCAGATATACCCAGGAATTAGTAAACTATGAAAAAAGTATTTTGTCTAAGCATAAAGTATACCTAAAATCACAGCTGCCTTTCATAGCAATAATTTGGAACTCTTGCTTATTTCTGCATCATTTAAATACAGAAAAAAAAATAGTGGGTCAAACTTTTTTTTTTTTTTGCAAGTTCACTTTTCCTGTTTGGCATCAAAGATGATAAAGTCAATGCAGCATTAATAATCATACCTTATATTTGGTCATGGTGCTAAAATGGTTGTTTCTGAAGAACACACAAAGTTCTCCTTCTTGAACTGCTGAAGTCAGCTCACATAATCCATGGTATGTCAACTGAGTGGCTGTGTTGTTCAGAAATTGCTCTGCTACAAATCCTATAAAAGCAATATACACTGTTAAAATGTGCACCAATCATACAGATTTTAAAAATATACATCTTATATAACAAATTAGACTCATCAAAAGATCACTGCCAACTAGTAAAATAAATATTTATGGCCAACACAATAGATTTTGTTGTAAGAAAATAATCATTCTTTCCTTCTAAATTTAAAACCATTTCAATCCTTTACTGCAAATATGCTCAATATATTTTGGATTTTTAAGTCCTTAGGTGCATTGAAAGCACAAATCAACTTTTAAATCAAGACATTTTAACTAGTATCCGAGGAGGAAAATGTACGACCAAAGTAGGACTTCTCAGAATGTATTAGTGTTTATTACATGGTTAAGATGCTAACAATCCATATGCAGAGCAGTCTACTTCCTTTGGAATAGCTTTGGTTATTACATGAAGCCTGACAGGATAAAAGTATTGAATATATATTTTTCTCTACCTCACAGATGTATGAATACGACTTAAAATAGTTGGTGGTATTTATTTTTGTTTTAATCACAAATTTCAGTAATTCAGGTTATTTACTCTTCTTTTCCTGGAAGAAACTGCAGATGACTAGAGAACTAGTAGGATCATGATATTGTATATAATAAGGAATGCAAAAAAGGGGAAGAAGCTTGTAAGAGCAAAAATTTAATTTAGGTATGTAAGAAACTTCTTACAGTTATCTAGTTCAGGGGCCGGCAACCTAAGACATGCAGAGACACTGGATCTAGCCCACAGAACCAGAAGACTTTGCCTCTGCCTACATACGTGCTAGGACCAACTGTGCCCATGCTACTACTAGCTTTGCCCTAGATCAGCATTTCTCAACCCAAAGGTCAAAAGAATATGTAAAAGGGTCACAAACACGCTTTAAAAAAATAGATCAAACTTTAAAAATGGATTCTCCTTTAAAGGAGAAAAATGTGGGAAACCGCGGGTTTCCTCTGCAAAATGGCACTGTTCTGTTTTGACTTGAGTTTCGAGGGTTCGATGGAACAGCATTTTGTTTCCAATTTCATTTCAAATTTGAAACTGCTGTTCCATTTCGCTTTGTCGAAAAAGTGACGCTGTTTCAACGTTTCACCCATTCGCTATAATGGGGAAGCTCAAAACAGCCTCTCTCATCCGGTAGGCAGACAGGGGCCCGCAATCCTGGGAGGGCTGCAGGGGCTGTGCCAGTCCTCCCAGGGCTGTGGACCCCCAATTTGCCTGCCAGATGAGGGAGGGAAGCTAGGTGCTGCTGCCTGGAACCAGGGAGCTGGGGAAGGGAACTGAGCCCAATCCCCCTCCCCAGCACTACCATCGGGCTAGGGAAAGGAACTCGGCCCCAGCTCAGTCCGGGCTCAGTTCCCTTCTCCTGCACTGTGATCAGCTTCCTTCAGCAGGAGCCAGGGAGAGCCAGGGCTGTGCTCCCAGCCGAGCCACATGGGGCTGCGGAGCCGCTGGGAGCACAGCCCTAGTTCTCCTGTCTCCTACCACCTGACTGCCTTGAAACTCAAAATGTTTCCAAACTTTCAAAACACTTTGACTAGCCTTGTTTTGTTTCGAGGCTGTTTCAAAGTCCCTTATTTCGATTTGATTTTGCTGTTTGAAGCTCAAAATGAGTCAAAACAGTGTCGACTTGAAACAGCCGGCAAAATTTCACGCAGTACTACTGCCTGAGGCTGGAGAGAGTGAGAGGAGTGCAATCAGGAACGGGGTGCCTCATGCACTTGTCAGCCAGGCAGTGTAGAAAGCAGTTCCCACAGCTTAGTCTATGGGGCAGGGCATATATGATGCATCCCCCCAACATCTGTGCACCCATAATGGGCCTACGGCTGCAGCGTGGCTAGACTGGCAAGGGCATGAGCTGCCTCCACAGCCCAGCAGGCCAGACCCAGCACACAAAGGCAAAGCAGAGTGGCAAAACTCATTGCTGCCGCTGATGGGAACCCTCATTGCTGCTGCTGTTGGCTCTCCAGCTCAAATGATTGCCCACCCCTGGATTACAGCATCCACCTTCTAGAAGATACCCAGGGTGTAGACCCCTAATGCAGAAAGGACTAGAACTGGCATTTTTTACTTCCCAGCAAATTGCTCTAATCGTCAGAGCATGGGGTAGGTATTTGTCCCATCCCTCTGTAACCCCCCCTCCAATGCTGAGCCACAGTACCTTGCACTTAATGTTTGTTGGATGAAAACCTACAAAAAACAGGACTGTGCAAGTTTCTGCACCACTAGGAGCATGGACCCAAGCTAGAATCTGGGATCCTCCCCCATTCAGGCAGAATCCACATCTCATTGAGCCACATGCCTTTTGACTCATTCTCTGCTTCCTGGCCCTTCAAGACTTCTTTTCCTGACTGCCCAACAAGGGGAAGCTCTGGGCAATGCCTAGATAGATTTTTTTTTAACATACTGTATGCTTCCAGTAAAATTTCTACTTGCACATTCATAGATACTATTCTTCATAACTCATTACCAGTAAAATCAGATTCTCTTATGAAACTAAGTGCATAAAAGTAAAAAGATGGAGAAAATGGCTGAAAGTAAAAACCTTGAAAAACTGAAACAAAGAATTGTACTAGCTGAAATGTTGAGACCTAACATTCAAAAAAGCACAGTATTTCGTTCTAATACTAGTTAATTTCTTTTTTTAAGAGTACATGATTCCTATTTCTAACCTCAATGACACACAGCAGACATGAAATCTGAATATTGCCTAACTGACCTCAGACCCAAGAAAATTTAGAAAAGATTTTTTCCAGATTTTTGAATTTGAGAAATGATAGAATTAAGTTAGTATTCAATTTGAAAATTCTACCTCCAAACTGCAATCTCAGCAGAGATTTTTTAGGGTGCAGATTTATAGATGAGGTTTAATGGACATGAGTGTGTATGGGGTGTGTATGGTGCGTGTGAAAAGATAATGTACTTAAACAATGGATAGAGAAAAAAGAAAACAGACAACAGCATTCACCTACCTTCACTAACCAGCTCACTGTTGTCTGACTGTTTACATGAGATTATTTTCTCCACCAACTGATTGTAGCTACAGTTGCCAACTGCTTTCACTATGTCAGCAATCTGGGTAAGGAAAAAAAATAAATACAAAACCTAAATAATCCATTCATCTTTATGATGAACAGAAAACAGTTTCTCCCTGTGGACCTCTGGAATTTTGCATAACAAGATAACATCTTAAAAATAAAAATATCTACATAACAATTTAGCTCAGAGAATCTACCATGCAAAGGTCAGCAGGTAACATTGGTTTAAATAAGCCATAATCTTTGTCACCCCTGAGCTATAGTAAGAAAGACTACCTAGATTTGCCAACACAGCTCTAGTAGCATAGGCAAAACTAGAGGCAGAACCCCTTTTTTTCTGTTGGGAAATTAACACCACCCATATCAGCAACGGAAAACTTCTGCTTCCATAGGACAGAAAATACATTTAGATTTTCCCATATATTCAGCTGGTTGCTGCCCACCCTCTTAACAACTGGTGCCTTCCCCAAAGTGTATTGCAGGCCCAGCTGGCACAGAACACAAAAGAACCACTCTGAAATACAGTGCAACTGCACCCAGGTCATCTGCTGGAGTCCACAGACTATGAAGATTATAAATATTTTGCTTTTTTATTATTTTAATAAGAAAAAATGTTCTTCAAAATTTCAACACGTCTTGTAGACCACATAAATACATATTCACTTAAGCCACTTTTCTTTCACAAAACTTTCTACTGAATTATAAAAAGCAGTAATCAATTGACATGCATATCCCAATGAAAGCTAAAAAGACAGCTAGCTGTATCTGGTATTCTTTTTGCAATTCTCAAAAGATTTAGCAAATTAAAAAAAATACACTTTCTTTAAAAAAAAAAAAAAAAAAAAAAAAAAGACTAACAACATTGTTACAATTAAAACATACCTACCACAGTTAATGTCTGCGCTTGTATGCAAGTCTTGAATTTAAGAAAATTCTGGCTCTTTAGGATCAGACAGTAAGTAATTTCCAGAACAGATTCCTCTAGTACAATATCCCCCACTACAGCTTCCCAGAGAACTGAAGCTTAGTAATCTTTATGATGGACATATCAACTGATCTCAACCTTCGGGAAGGTTGTGGAAGCAGATGTTTGGGTAGCTGTGGTTCTAAAATAAATACCAACTTAACCTGTATCCAGGTTATAGCTGCATTGGTCTAGAGGCAAAAGGAATCAGAACTTATGATAGAGTTAATAACTTATTAGATCAACTAGATTTTTGCAAAAAAAAAAAAAAAAAAAAAAAAAAAAAAAAATTCTTTACTTGCAAATGTTCGGGCACAAACACCCTTCTTCAGACACAAGAGAAAAGACTGTAAAAGTTCTCCTGGGTAGAAATGAAAGTTCATATATCATAGGAGAGCTGAAGGTGTGGTAAAATCTTTCCAAACAGGAGATTTTTTTTTAATCTCTCAACTCTCCTATGACATATGAACTTTTATTTCTGCCCAGGAGAACTTTTGCAACCTTTTCTCCTATGCCTGAAGAAGTGTGTCTGTGCCCAAAAGTTGCAATTAAAGTTTTTTGGGTTTTTTTTGCAAAAATCCAGTTGGTCTAATAAAAAGATACCACCTCTACCAGGAGTTCTGACAACTTAACCTTTAGTCTTCTTCACATCCAGGATCTTTACACCCTTTTGTAAAGCACACAGCACAACAGCCGTCCAGATCTGACTAAAGCTGCCAGGTGTTACACCCTAATATTAAATAACTAGCAGTAGTAAGAAAAGCTAGATTGCAGTAGGAAGCAAATAAAAAAACAGCAGTAATTTTACAGCATCAAAACTACGGCTGCTGTAGCTTCTGTTGGTCTACAAAGAGCATCACCTATGTAGAGTACATCTGAAGTTTGCAAAGAACTGGGGAGTATAAATAAGCCACTTAATGAAATAGCTACAGTACACTATCAAAATGAAAAAAATTCCGGCTGTGAAAAAAACAAAAATCACTTCACATTCTTGAAAAAAATTGGAGTTGTGGGGAAAAAAAAATCTTGATATTTGCAACCCTTTAATGACCATGCCTAAGAAAAAAAATCCTAAAATAGAGAGAAAATTTTAGCCACCTCTCTAGGACAGTTTCTATAAAAAACAAAATATTCCACCCTCTCTTCTCGTTTGGATCTCATGTGGATACCGACTCAGGCAGCATAACAAACAGCTTGTACTTCTCCTACAGATAAACAATTCATTTTCTAAAACTAATTATAATGCATTCTGTTCTAGAAATAGCAGCTACAAGAAGTAGGGCATAAACTTGAGTAAGGAATGAAATAGCATTATATTCACCATCTTACTAGCATACAGTCTTTCATGTGAACCAAAGACTGAAATTCTAGTAGTGTGGTATCATTCATTTCAATGCATCCTTCAGACTGTCAATGCTATTTTAAAATTTTTGAACAAGTAAAAAGCAGCAAATTCTAGACCTTTGGCAGATCTAGCACTCAGTCCCTGCAGCCTAGCATTTGCTTCTTACAATAGTCGTTTAAAATTAACACCCCTATTCATATTTTTGGCTGAGAAGTCAACAAAACTTGTCAACTAACATTCCAAGCATCTAATTTAATTTTTAGGGTAGTTCCCAATAATTGCCTTAAATCAGCCCAACTCACTTGAACTGCTCGTTCGGTCTGCATCTTCCCTCAGGCCGAAGGGTCCCTTCAGCAGCAAGCCCTTCTAAGAAAGTCTTGCAAACTACTTGTCCCTCTATCTTGTGCGAGCTCTAGCGAGGGACAGCACATACAAGAAGTGAGGTGCAGAAGGGCCAACATTTAGGAAAAAAGTTGTGACACTGCTGCTCATTGATTTTTTGTTTACAGCCCACAATATCCAGATAAGTTCCAAATACACTGCAACAAGGTGGGGAAGAAAAGAAGGCAGTCTTGTCCTCAGATCCTGGAGCACAACAAAACTTCTTGGATTGGGCTGATCTGCTGCCATAGATCACAATTATGGGTTTACAATATAGATAGTTGATATCTCTGGACTATCACTGGAGAGACAACCATCAACTCCTCTCTGTGTAACTAAAGAGGCAAATAGATTTTCAATTAAAATTGTTCAGGTAACTATGAAAACTGAAGTGCTGTATAGATCTTCAAAGCTGTTCATATTTCTTCAAGAAAATAAATAATATTTAAGAGAAGGAATGGATTACACATGATTTAAGCTGTTTTACTTACCTGAGGGTCCACTAACCATCCATGGTACAAGGGAATATCAAGAAGGTCAAACACTATACATTCAGGTGTGTATTCAAATACTCGTACACCAGTGAATTTCACATTAACATCCAGGCCCGTCTGCAGTTTATGTAAAATAGCCATTGCATCACTCATATTCTGGCAACAGAAAAAAAATACAGGTGAGCCAAACAGACAATGTTAGAGGACTACCTACATTTGATGGCTATTCTTTTAAGTTGAGCTTTCAAGAAAGTTGACACTTACAGAAAAACCTGCAGAAGGGCACAACAGTTGTTTCAGTGAATTTTTTCATCACTAAGTTTCAATAGATAACAACACTCAAGATAATGTTCAAACACAGTAAACCTCAATTGTAACTTCATACAATGAGGAATTACCTGGAGCCAAAATGCTTTTGTTATTATTTGTACTATCAGAGACAGGAGGCACAAGTCAAAGACCAGGACTTTTATTGTGTGGACCCATGGGAAGGGATCTCTAGAAAAACTCTTCCAAGACTTTAGAAACTTCCTCCCTTCCATCAAGCTGAATCCTGAATACTCTACCCAGCAAATTAGTTTCTTAGACACCGCTGTGAAACTTCAAAAAGTCCACATCATTAGCACATACTGGAACCCAAATGACTGATACATCTACATCCACACTGCCAGCTTTTACTCTAAGCACACTTCTAGATCCAACTATCAATGTACAATAAGAATGCGTCTTTCAGAGATCCAGAACTGGGTTTCTGACACCTATAAAACAATCCCAAAAACAAAACCAGTCAAAACAGCATAGCTAAACTCAGACCCTACTCCCACCTCCTAAAATAACAATCCTGTGACAAGGACAACAGAATTCCTCTGGTTATAGTCCCCAGCTTTAATATCTTAGACATTAGATCATTATGACCTCCAACCCCTCCCAGAAAAGTGGCAATCAGCTCAAGGTAACATTGAGAGACAAGCCTGTCCTGGCTTACAGGTAGCTCCCCAGCCTCAAACAACATCTTTCCAGCAACAGACCACAAGCTGCCTGGGGCTTGCTACAGCCCCAGATGCCAACAGTATTCTCTCATCATCAGATCACATCATCACTGGACCAAGCAACAGGAATTAGAATATCCATGGTTTATTCACTTGCTCCTCCATTAAAGCCATCACCTGCTGTCTAGTCAAATAGGGCAATGCTTATAGGAAAGAATGGATAGACATCAATCCAACATCAATTCCAGAAAGACACAGAAATGTGGCAATACACTTCAGCCTCCTGGGATGTTCCATCACTACCACAGAGTAGCTGTCCTCAAACAAAAGAGCTTTAAAAATATAACTTGAACATGAAACTGCAGAATGAGAAACAATCCACAGATTGGACTGTGTTAACCACAGTCTCAACAGGGAATGGATTCTTATCCAATTAGCTGGGCTAGCTGTTAACTCCAGTGGCCTTAAGTGATGAAATGCCAAATTTATCTCAATTGTTGCAATCAACAGACTCTTAGCAGTACCCCCCTCCCCCCCGTCCCTTTCCTTTTTCATAGAAAACTCTTTCTTCCAGCCAGTCCTTTCAAGAAACAGGTTGTTGCCTATGAAAGCTCTTAGTTCTCTGAACCAGTTAGTGATTCTCAACTGGGGTTAAACTGCTCATGCTCTCCCTCTACAACTGGACTCTCTAATTAGCCTAAAACAAACAGGAAAAGCTGCTTCATGCCACGCAGTTCTTTCCAATCCATTTTGCCCAGTATTCGTCCAGGAAACAGGTATGGGTGGGACTTTCTGTCCACTTCCATTTCCAGGAGGAGCACTGGGGGTGCTGGACCAGAGAGCTGCAAAGCACCAGGTGTATCCTGCCTGCTTTAGGCTGATCAGAGCCCTAATACTAGAGATGCATGCTCACATGGCAAAGTACTGCCTAGGCTGGCTGTTTAGGACAGGACAGCATCAGCACAAGTTCACATCCCTTCCCGGCAGCACAGTCTGGCTGAGAAGCGCTCAGGTAAGCCGAGGCAGCACAAAGAGTGATTTTTAACAAGGGTGCTGCTGCATTCCAAAAAGTGATGGTGGGGTGCCTCAAAACATTGACAACCACTGCTGTAGGGTCTCTTATCACTGGTTTATTGCTGTTGGGCAGTGATTCTCAATGAGGATTCTGCAGCACCCTGGCGTGCTTCGAGACCCTTTCAAGGGATGCCATGCAACGGTAGCACTGTTAGGTGTGCAAACATGATTTACAAGATAAATCCAGAGATTTCAAATAGGAATCCATAGCGTTAAAAACATTCTGACCTGTTGTGGTTTTGCTGGGTTCTTTGAAATGGAAGAATTACTCTACTATTTTTCTGTAGCCAAAAAAAATCTAAGAGCTGTCATTTTCTGAGAAGTGCCTTGAGTTTAACAAAGGGTACCGCAAGTCTGAAACTGTTGAGAAACACTGCTTTATGGTGCCACTCTGCCAAATCTTCTACCTGTATTAGTATCTAAAGACAGAGAGATTAAACCTTCAGAGCAGATACTAAACAAATATTTTGGGGTTTGGGGTTTTTTTTCTTTTTAAAGTTGAGTTTCATATTTTAAGCGTTCAATTTGTTGGTTTTCAGGAAGGAAAAGGACAAGCAGCAGCAAGTGAAACAATATATGTTACCCTTTCTACAGGTTCTAGTTCCATAAACAGAACAAGGAATTGCAAAATAGACTAGAAATGGATAAGGAACACTATTGAGAGATGTTGATAAAAGAAAAAAAAAACCAAAACAATAGCTAGTGAACATTTAGTAGCCACTAATAGAGGCAATTTTCCTCATCTACCAAAGCGGCTATGCAGAAGCAGAATTCTACCATCTGCAAATCCCCACTGAGCTTTGCCTGACATCAGTCTACATGTCACTCCTCCTTACCAACATTAAAGAAGTCAGATTCAAGTAATTTCTCTCTTCTCTCTCCATGTCCCCAAACCAGAAATCCAACACTAGAGGAGAAAAGGTGTTTATGGACCACCTGTCCAGCAATATCCTGGACTTCAAATAATGAAGACGGGCTAGAAAAACAATTGAACAGAACTACAGAAAAGTTTAAAATATGATAAAACTGTTAGAATTTTAAAATTAAAGTATGATTGGAGACACAAACTTGTCAAATGCTTTCAAGGGGTAGTAGTCAAGAAACAGGATTAGATCATTAAAAAAAATGATATTTTTAAGTTGGCTTTACAAAATTCTTTTTTCCTAGCTGAGCAGGGTAAAATGTTTGGAGAGGTTACTTATTAATATAGAAGAATAATTATATCATACAGCCACCTTTGTATAAACCTGAAAAGTAAAACAAAACAAAACAAAAACAACTTTGCTTTAATCAAAAAAATTCCCACAACCTTATTCTGAATACACTTTCAAGTAGTTTCTACTGTAGGAAATCCAACATAAAAATAATCATTATTAAAATGACATGATCTACCTACTTCTAGAGGAAATTTGCTCTTAATTGAGGGAATCATGAGCATTTTGATGGAAAAATCCTCACATAAAGCATGTAAGTAGTTCTTTTTCACTGGGTTTATAAAGGGTACATATAATTGTGGACAATAATTGAAGCTCTTCAGATAGCTTCCATTCCTTGAGATGCATCCTTTAAGAGGAGGGAACTAAGGCTAGTCAGTGCCTTGCAAGATCTTCACTAACAGCTTTTTACAATCCATCAAAACAATGGAAGAAATAAGCAGAGATGCAAGAGGACAAGGAGAGCGCATGTTATTTTCCACCCAGAGGGAATAAGTATGTATTTTGCAGTAAGTGCAAAATAAGTGTTTTGCAGTAAGTATGTATGAAAAAGTATTAAAAGTTGCAAAGCATTCAAAGAGAATTCATGATTTGACCATCAAGAGTTTACTGAAAACTTCAGTGTGACCTATTTTGATAGAAAACCAGTAAGAGAGGATTCAGTGTGAACACTGTGTAAAGAAAGAGTCAAAAGAACAGAGCTAAGGAATGGTAGAGTTTAACCAGGTGAGGGAAAGGGAAATGATGAGTATGAAGGAGGCAGGAAGCAATGACAGTAAAGCTACAGGACAGACATCCAAGAGAAAAAAAGATGACAAACAATGAGTAGTGAGCCAATTATGTTTACAGGACAGATATAGGTGTACAGGAGGATGACTTACCCAATTAAAAGCAATCTACTAAATGGCACTGAAATTGTAGACAACTGGATCAATTAAACAATGTACTAAGCAAGAGATTTTAGTTGAGAAGTTAATTTTGTATCAAGTTAATGAGTAAATCAATAACCAGATTAAGACCCAAGCCAAATTGATTGTGTGTGTTGGAATGCAGCAAAAACATATGTATTACAAAAAACAGTTTGTGTGTATTCATAAAGACTAAATTACTCTTGTAAAATAAGCTGTATTTTCACTAAATTGATAAAGGTACATCTCTGATTCAGGAGCACTTCAGGATTTTGAGATTTTATCCCAAACTACAAAAGTGCTAAAACTATCAGAAAAGGCTTTTATAAGATAGCCAAAAATGCTGCTCTCTCCCTATACTCTACCATAGCCAAGGATTTTGGTGGAAACAGCTCTCCCTCAGATTTTTTTTTTTTTTATAACACAAAAAAAGAGCCACGTAATTATGCTGCTATAACTTAAATAAAAGGATATGATTTTTATGGTGTTTATCTTTAATACCACTAATGTTGTCTGTTCAATTAAACTACTCTTAGAGCTAAGTTGGAAATTCCTTCCCACAAGGTATAGTAGACAGCCCCCAATGCCAGTGTCAAATATTATTCCTGAGTAAAGTGATCAACTCTTGCAGTAGAATCAGCCAGATCAGATCTCAATTAAATGTCTATTGTACTCAATACTTATATTTTAAAATCAAGAAAGCACTTATTAACATTCAACATTTACAGTCAGTTTCATTTTGTTTAATCACTTTCGATATTTTAACATTCTATTTCTTTTTACAAAACAGTATCCTGAGAAAGAGAGAAATGAGTCAGAGCACAAATACACAGTAAAAAAAAAAAAGTTAAATTAAAATTTGGGATCAATTATCAGTAATTTAAGGGTGAAGCACACCACAACGATGTAGAAATTCTCTTAAAACCAAGCATTATAAAACAAAACAAAACAAATCAGAAATAAAAGATACTTGTTTCTTTTAATGCATCTTATGTATGTTAAAGGTAAAACAGAAGACAGGGTAGATTGCACCTTACAGATTAAATCAGAGATGCATAGTATGAGGTTTTGTCCACCCAAGTTCATTTCATCACTGTTTAGGTACCTAAACAAACTTAACATGACTTATAGAGATACCATGCAATTGAGAGTAACGTGTAATTGTGTTTACTGTTTCAGATGAAACTTCAAAGGACTTGTATAAAAAAAACCCCCAGCACAACAAATTTGGTGTTGATGGATTCAAAGTAAGAACGAGTAAGACTGCTACAAAATATTGGTTAAACCTGCAGTTTATCTATCTATAAGCCAATTTAACATGGAATTTCATTAAAAGAATACTTTTCTTTAATCTTGCAGAGGAACATACTGAAAATTGCTAAGCACATTTTTTCTTAAGCCCATTGGATTTGGGTATGAGAAAACCAGAGAGGCTGCACTTTGATTTAGTAGCTAATTTTCTTCACCCTGGTCCAACTGGGCTATAATTATCACATTTTCCATAACACTCTTAGTAACCACTGATAACCAGTTACTAACTTAAACACACAAACCTTTAGGTCAAAGTTTAACACACAATTAAATCAAATCTTGGATTACATTCCATGTCGGACTATACTGCATTTTAATTTTAACTTTGACAATGATATTCACCTTGATGTTTCCAACATAGAATAGGAAGAAGCAAACATATATACTCCCAAACAAGATTAAAAGTGCATAACCCCAAACTGTTTAGTAAATTTAACCCAATGAAATATTCTCTATTTTTAAAAATGTTATAGTCAACAAGAATTAGCTACGTATGTATGTAGACTAGGTGTGAAAAATTCACTCACCAAAAGCAACTGAGGACTTTTCCCTACTAAATGTTGGAGTCTAGGTTAAATTTTGCAGAAGTTAACATAACTATCTTTCTGTTTGAAATGACTGTCTATCCTTTACTGTTCCAAAGGAAATTCTTCTAAAGCAAGCATAGTTCAGCATAGCCACAGTTTTTCTAAGTCAGTTCCAGTTCCTCTGGATAGTATTATCAAGCAGCAAACTGAGTAATAACCTATTCTTTTCACTGTTACTTTTCAGAACCATGTGATCCTTCAACATGTGTTCTACTCTTGGTGTGCATGTGTCCCACATGATCAGATTCCTTCTAAATAAATAAACCCTATGAAATAGGTTCACTTATGCAGCTATCTTTCCTCAACTTTTTCTGTAAGCTGCCTAACATCCTATTGAACTGAATTCTCAGAATGGTGACAGAGAAAGTGTCTTTACCATCGTGGTAGTATGCAAGAAGTTAACATGTTGCATGATGATTATTCAAGTATAACACCAAGAAGACAGCTTTCTCCTTATTGAGTGGCAGGCACCATTGATGATAACATTTTTTTCAGAACTGTAAGGTCACAGGAGGCCATTATCTCCATTGCTTCCAACTACTTTGAGCTCCTTGTTATAAGCAGATCAACAACACACAAAACTGAGCAAAACAGGAGCAAGTATAGAGTTCTTGGAAGAGCCATTCTTCGTGCACATGTGCAACTCCATCTACTGTTCAGAAGGAACGAGTACATCTACTGGACAAAATCTCTTCTAAGGTATGCAAGCTGCAGATATTTTAAATAATGGTGCTTCAGCACCCTACTGCTGCATCATACTGCGTCATGAGCCGTAGGAAAAAAAAAAGTCAACAAACACTGCACTGCACTCTTCCTTTGCTTCAAAGGCTGACTCAGTCTTGGTAGGAAGAGGCACCAAGAAAGGAACTTCACCGCTCACCTGTAACAAATCTGTCCACCAGCTTAAAGAGGAGAGGACTCCTGAGGAAACTGTGACCAGCCTGTCCCTGGTGTGCCTGTTGGGTAGATACATAGATTTCAATCAGCCTTGCAGAGGTAGCAGGTGAAATTTGGAATATTGTATGATTCAAGGTCAGACTGCCACATGCCTCATGAGTTTGAGGCAGTTCTTCACCCATGTCCTGGGCTGAGTGCAGAGCCTGTTGAGGAATTCTATCATAGTGCTGAAGGATCTTTGCCCATCACCCTCCCTCCCTTACTGCGAAATACTCCAAGGTGGACTCCAAGGCTCCTGGACACTGGAACTCACTAGTAAGCAACTCTGTGCCTCTAACCACCACCGCTCTGTTTGCTCTGTTGTCTTATTTGTTACTCATACCAGTCAGCCTGGAGCAGGGTACATAAAGGAACACTGCTCTCTATGTTGGTCATCTTGTAAGATGAGTTCCAAAAAGAGGGGTCTGATAAGTTATTCCTGATGGAAAAGTCCATGCTGTACTCAACTCCTTCCCACTGCCCCTCAACCCAAGATGTCCAGGGAAGATCAATCATTTCACTGGCGAGTTGCAGCTTCACCTCCTCAAAAGTTGCCTCTGTCACAGACCACACTCCTCAGCAATGAGACAGGAACACCACTCCAGCCAGCAATCCAGGCACAGCTTGTCATTGCCAGTTCCACACAAGAAGCTCAAAACCTTTTCCATGTGGTCGTTAAACTGAAAAAAAAAAATCATAGATCCATTTCTCTTCCCAAAGATCTGACACCAATGGTTCCTTTGCCTAAGAACCATACTACTCCTGGTACCATACTGGCATTGATCTCAACAAAGACCTTCCACACCTAAAACTTTACCTTAAGCACAAAGAATTAGCTCCTCAAAACAAGTCTTCACCTCAAGCACCGGGCAGGTCAGTACTGAAGCCATTTGTGATCCCAGACAATTTTCAGTAGACTCAGTTTCAGACTCTCCGCCCCTGAAATATTTGAGAGGATGTTATATCCAAGATGCTCTCCAACCTGACCCAGCATGGTGCAGGACCAGCACTATGAACAGGACTACAGCTCCAGTAGATGAGATGTATTCACTCTCATCATCTTGAAGGCACACTTGACAGTTTCCCTTTCTCATACACAATCTCACCCTGAATGGCACAGTGGGAGTCCCTCAGGCAACAGACAGAAGCAACGGAAGAACAAGGAAAGAGAGCAGGAGCTTCAGGGAGCAACCCAGCTGTTAACTCTATATGCCCGCCAATTCTAACTATACTGATTTCATGAAGTATGAAACCCTGACTTCAGGAAACACACTTCAACTCTCTCTTTTTCCAAAGAAGCAAATAAAGCCACCTCTAGCTCTTCAACTCCAATCAGTAGAGGGTGAGAGTACTATAGGAAGGAGTCTTTCCACAGATCCAGAACACCCCAATCCTAAAAAGAGGACCTCATCCTCATATCCTGTTAAGACAGTTAATTCTTTCTCCCCTCTGCTTCCCAGGATGAGTTTATACTTTTTTTAAAGATCTCTTCAAAGAAACTACACAGATTTTTATTTTATATTCTACTATAAGGTCAAACAAAAACTTAAAATCTTTTTCATACAAAGAGTTTGGACATGATAGTCTTTTAATAAAAACTGAGGCCTGGAAAAAAACCAAACCAAACCATACTTTGGGCTCTCTTCTGCCTACTTCAAAGAGAGCTGTTAGAAATACTAAGTTCCAAAAACAGGAGCTTAAATACAGTCATCAACACTGGGCCCTACTTTTTGGTAGGGCAATGATTTCAAGAGAAGCACAGAACAGAAAAATTCCATCCCTCACGAGCAGTATCCAAAAAGACTGGCTCCATTTGCTTGTAAGTTATGGGCTGCCATAAACCTAAAGATGAAAATCATTTATCAATAAACTCAGCTCTTCAAATACAATATTCTCCTTTGAAATTAAGTATCAATCAGGCATAATAAAATAACAACCAAGGGAACAGATGGAAGAACCGAAGGCTTACGAATCAAGGCCAGCTCACAGCCAGTATTCTCTTTGTACACCACTTTCAATGCCTCGGGTATGGCTAAAATGGTATTTTCCACCATTGCAAGGTATTCTTTCGGTCTTAAGGCACAGTATATTTAAGGGGTTTGAGCTATTTAAGTCGTAGCATAGGCAGGATGCTTCGAGTTTCAAAGGCATCAAGGTGACCTGCTATCTCTGTATTTTGGTCCCTACAGCTCAAGAAGCAGCAGCAGCAAAGATAGTCCTACCGCAACAGACTTCAGTCAAAGTACCAACCCTAGCAATGATCTTCTGAGCCTCTATGGCAGTGATCCTCAACCTTTTTAGACTTAAGGTACCCCTCAGAAAATTCCAGTTCTTATTTTTCACTAATTTCTGGCTACAGAAAAACAGAACAATTGTTCTGTTGCAAAGAAGTCAGAAAGACCAAAACACATCAGAATATTTTTGACATTGTGGATTCCTATTTGAAAACACTCGATTTATCTTGTGAATCATGTTTGCACACTTAACAGCATTGATATTGTGCAGCAACCCACAGCACCCTGGTTAAGAATCACTGCTGTGTGGAAAAGTAAATTTTGATAGATACCATCCAGCTGCTGTTTTGTCACTTAGATCACAATCTGGACCTTTTTTTGAAGGATTAATTTTGATGCTGTGATCAAGAGCCTGGCAAAACTTCCAGTGAATCCTTTTTCTTTCTTTCTTATTTTTTTAAGCAACCATATCTTTTCTCCCCTAGAAATTCAGATGGGAACCTCAAGCTGGTGGGTCATTAAGATAGTGAGCAAGGGATATCCATCCAGTTTCAGTCTTTTCCCACCACCTCTCTATTCCTTATCCCTCTTGGTTTAAATTAGAAGTAAATGCTTAAAAATGAAATACTTTTCACATAAATCTTAACACTTTTCATAGTATGTTTGTGATGAGGCTATAGCAGCACCTACAGATAAATGTGAAGGGATTACATTTTGTATTCCTATCTGTTTAAGGTAGCCTAATCTACAATGTGGTTTTCAGCTAACAAATTTCAGTATGCATGTCTACTATCAGCACTCAAAGAAAACTATAACTGAAAGGAAAAACTCTTTTAAAATAAAGCACAATGCAGCCTTTCATGTAGATTTTGCAATGGCTAAAATGACAGTGTGCAGAGCCTTATTTTTTTTCTCCAACAGAAAGGGACATAAGTAGATTACATACCAAAAGCAAAAGGAAAAAAACCCAACATGGTAGGAGTGAAAATTTAAATAAGAACAAACTATTCTGTCTTTTCTAAAAAGATAATGATGTGCACACTACTAGTCAGTCTTATTTTAGTGAAAAAGAACAAAACTGAGTTTTTAACCTAATATATAAGACCCACAGTACAGAAATCTCTAATTTATGAAAAACAGCATGTAGGGAAAAAACAAACAAAGAAAAACAATTATTTTCCAACATATTTCACTTCAATAATAAAATTCAACACAAGTACTTTTATAAATATAAGAAAACAAAGACTATTTTAGTTCATTACTGCAATATACACAATTTCTTTTTTAGAAACTCTGCTTACCTGCTCATAATTCAGACGCTGAATTTCAGAAATTTCTTTTGGTTTTGCATCAAGAATATAATCTCCTAAAAAAGGAGAAAGTAAATTGTTTACATTTATAACTGATCCCAGAGCTCCAAGCTGTAAACAAACTTTTAATGAGTATCTCTGTGAAGCTGTTTAGTTATTTGACCATATAGTGGCATCTAAGTTCTCTAAATTAATAAGAGTTCAATCTCTTAAACCTTTAATCAAAATTAAATAAAAAAAGTGTATATTACCTTTATTCTTAAGAGTAAAGGCCAAATTACAGGCAAGCATTTTGATTTGGCATTAAGCTAGTGAAATAACACTTCATAATCTGTTACAAAATCAACCATAACTGTAATGAGTTTGACTATTCAAAAGTGTGCTTTATTTTTTGTTGCTGCCTATTTCTACATATTACAGAGAGATTCAAATCTGCCTCTGAAATTCTGACATTCACTGTGATGTATAACTAAGGCTGTTAGTCAATCAGTCAGGATACGGAGTTCGAATCCAGCCTTCCACAAAATGTAACAGATATGTTAGTGATAAGTCAGCATACAGGACAAACAAAGAATATACATTTCATGTTTGACTCTTGATTTTGATAATTAGCATTTCCCTGATATAAGATTTTAAAGAAAACGCTACTTTGGAAAAAGTGATTCAATAAGAACTAAATTTGGGTTCTCCCTCTTTTATTTTTTAAGCTCAATTTTCTTAGCTACACTAGACATTTTTTCAACTATTAGCCCTGTTAATTCAATTTACAATCTAAAATTCAAGCTGGGTTCTTGTTTTCTCAACACATTATGAACAAATAACATTTTGCAAGATAATTGCATCCACTTAAGTATAAAATTAATAGTTTCACTGAACAACAAAACTGTTTAGCCACCTAAATTCAACTTGATCTTCAAGTTACAGGTTGAGTCTAAAAAGCTGGCAATTACTGAAAGAAGTTTACTTTTAAGTCCGCAATCCTGAGTTGGAAGAGAGTCTAACAACATAAAAATCGTTTTTAGAAATCAAATGCTGTGGATTTGAATAGTACATTTCTAAGACACAAAATACTATTTAGTTTATAAGTCATTTGTTTATTTAATGTATAGCTTTGCTGATAACTGAATAAAAAGCACAGCTTTTATCATATAGTAACTGCTGTTCTTCAAAAATACTGTAGTCAGCATGGCTCATTTTAAAATGTATTTGTGAGTCCCATACTTGGAATATTTTGATTCGCCATGCCTATCCAGACTGCACAGGTATCTTGTGCCTTTTCATGCTCTAGTGCAATGGCATGATGAATCAGAGTGCCTGTGATCTTTACTCAGTTCCCTTACAACCTGAAGCCCATCTTACACAATCCTGGCCAACTACACTTCGGGGTATCATAGTTGCTTTAGATAAGTAACTGATTTTTCTCCTTTTAGTATGCCCATGGTGATCCAGATAGATTAGGGTTGTCAAACTCTTTGGGCATCCCAAACCTGAGCCAGACCCACTTCCAGCAGCAGGACAAGTGATGGCAGCATCAACCACTATGGGTGTCTGAGCTGCTATCCCAGCTCAGAGCGCCATAGAGGTTAATGCAGCCATTGCTCACCCTGCCACCACTGAACAGGGCTCTATACTCCAGAATTTAATGGCAGGTCCTGCCCCTCTATTCCTGGTCCCTCCTGAAGCTTTGGGAGCTGGATGACCCCCTGATAAAGATCACCGACAAGCAATATCCTCCTTCTGGATGGTGGGAATGAGGACAACCAACTGCATCAGTTGAACAGAAATTGGAACACTATTCTCCCACATCTGACATTGGATCTAGGAAGAGCAAAACCCACCAAATAAGGAGTTAAACAAGAGTGAATTGCTACAATGCCGCTATAACATTTAAGACACAATCAGAAGTTGCTTCAGCTCTGCCAGAGTGAGTGTGATGAACAAGAGAGGAAGGTGCATGCAAAAACCAGATAGTAACCTGATGCTTTACACTTGAGTCATCTACTTAGCTTGGCCTTTAGGATGAAACAAAAACGTCTTTGGGCACTCCATGATTGTCAGAACCAAACTTAGGGACAATGCAACAAGAGGGTACAGTTTTTTCTGTCACACATGGACTACAGCTTAGGAAAGACTACAGGTAAATTAGCTTGCTTAAATGAGACATTCAGTTCAAGCTAATGCTAGACAGACAAACATGTTTAACACATAGTTCACAGCAACGACTACTACCTAGTCATCAGCTGAAATCTCTACCCAAGTATGTGTTATATTGTTATGGTTCAGGCTCATCTCCCAACCTGCTGTCATGTCAAACCTGCTAACTGTGATGGAGATTAGCATGATAGATGATAATGACAGACATCTTCTGGAATAGGGAGTCATTTTCAAATTAACAGTACTGCAAATACCATATGGGGCTGGTACCAGAAACACTTTTGAATGGGTACAGGATGCTAAAAAATGTCCTCAAGGACTTCAGAATGGTCCAGGACTACTTTTGGCAACACAGCATTCCTTCAGTCCTGAAATTGAATGTACCTGTCACCTCAAGTAACAAATTTCTAGTGGCTGCCTGCCTGGACCCCCCCTCCCAGTGATTTCATGTGGCTCTAGCCAATAAGGTTAATGAATTAGGGCCACTGACTTCAAAGCCATATCTTACTTAACTTTGCTTTCTGATAGAGTACTTTGGCAACCCTTTGTCTTTCACTGGTAGAATCCTTCCATTCTTCTCTATTCCCCTATGGGAATGTGAAAAGGAGCATTTGCACATCATATATTTTGCAAACAACAATTGAATTTTTTTTTTTTAAACTATAATTCATAACCGTAGAGAGGCCAAGAAACAGCAGGGTGGGGGGATGGTTATACCAAATGTGTCCAGCTTCTTTGGATTCTTTGCTTTTGATGTCTTTTAGACTGAGTCTTTTCCTGTAGGAGGACATACAATTTTTCAAAAGTCTTCTCTGGGACTTGAAACCATTTTGTATGGCAAATAAGGCCAGAGTAGATCAAAGGCCTATAACAGGTTTCATTAAGTCCTCATTTATTGAAAGAACAATTTCTGTCATTACCAGAATTCAGCATGTCAAGTAATTTGAAACATTTGCTTGAATTAAAGTTGTTCCAGCATCCAATACGTCTAAAATTCTCAATAAGAGCTCCTAGAATACCTAAAAGTTACCGGTGGTTGGTGTCTGAGCTACCATGACCACTTTACAGAATAGGAAGCTAAAAGAACAGTAGAGAATTTCTTGCGCTCATTCCATTGTTTTAGACTGCAGTACCTCCAGTTCAGGGAAGGGTGCCATGTGTGCTGACGCTGGAGGTGACTGGAATCTCCTCTTGGTAGAGGAGGTAAGGGAGGTAACACTTCGTTACACTATGACCAAGATAGCACATTTTATGGATTATGGCCTAATTGTGAATGGCCCATCACTGCCAGCCTTGTAACTGCACAAATCCTGGAATACCTGCTAAATTTGCTATTCTGGTCAGTCTGGAGACAACTCTTTGCTGGAATTAGGTGAGATGGAGTGGCCCAAAGAAGTGGGTATGCCCAGAAAACAGTGTACTATTTGTGTCGTTCTTGTAATGGCAGTACCAGTGCTTAGAGGAAAGGTGAAGACAGGTTCTCAAAGGCAAGTTTCAGCACCAGTGTTCAGTCTGTCCTGAGGCAAGTGTCAGGCTTGCTCTTGGCGTTAACATTGACAATGATACCATGAACACCTTGGCTTTCTTAGCCACTAGCGTCTTGTTAAGCTTTACTGCATATCAACTGCTCTGCGATGACTTCCCTACAGCACTTTTCCTACAGCAGTTTAAAGGCTGAATTGTCTTAGTTTAGGTCTCTTTCACCAATGGCTACCCTACAGGAAAGTAAGAAACAGCAGCTCAATTTCGATAGCTAATATCATGTAGGTTTTTTCCACAGTCAAAATACAGTCACAATCAAATAAATGAATGTTGTACATCCTCAGGCCACCTGTAATCACACTGATGGTTCTCCTGCACTCTTTTCAGTTCACTGAAGGCTAAGCTTTCATGTACTATAACGTGAAAACATGCACATCAGCAGTTACTGCAGAGCAGCTGTTACTTGCTTTCTTTTACCCTGTAGTAAACTAGTTCATTGGTATATCCCCTTTGACTCCTCTCTTCAGTATAGACATAACATATGCTTAAAGCTACACTTGTGTAAACAGGCTCTGCAACCAAGGTTGGTGCCAACAGTTCAGTAGTAAAGATCCTGACTGAGCTGGAAACTGAAGTGCTGTGTCAGCTTAGCCACTTTATTAAGCCTTTTCTCTTCACTAAAACTGGAGGTGTGCCCAATAGCAGGAATATTCAGAAAACAGTCACCATAGCTCACACTATGCCTTCTCCATCTTCATGGACTTTTTTCCAAGGAGATACAACTTGATACTTGTATGTCTCCATTTCCAAATGCAAGAATAGAAAAAGCAAATGCTGGAATATTTGTTGTGGATACATCCTCCATGGTAGCAGATAAATCCACTCTGCCCATCGATCAGTGGGCTGTTATTCCAGATGCAGGATTTAACCCCAATTGCTATCTCCATTTCTAATTGCCATGATTTTCTGTGCGTGCATACGCACGTGTTTACACGACACACACACACACTTTTTTCCTAAAAGAATGAAACTATTTATTGATCATTATTTAAAAGAAAGTATCAATTATGAAATACAAAGGTAAAATCTAACTATCAGTCCTAAATAAACATCTTAGAATTAAACTAATGTGTGATATTGCAAGCTGCCCATCCAGTTATAATTTATTGAAGTCTATTATTCCATTAAGATAATTTGGGGTTCAACATTCAGATATGGGGCAATAAATTTCTTAACAACCCTTTTAAAAATTATGTAACCAGCTTTTTCTGAACTAAAAACTACGTGCTGCAGCTGGGAAGGACATGGTATATGTACATGTAGTGCGGTTGAATTTCTGCTTTGAATGCAAAAATCAACTCAAAGTTAACTGGCAGTTCCAAAATGCATATTCCCGAAATGATAAACTTGTAGTACCTCTGCCACCTATAACAACAACATAGCACACAGTTGTTATAAATTGTCCACCTATTTATTCTAATCCTGGACAAAGTATTCCCTAGTGAGAATGTTATTTATAATTTTTTTTTATGTGTTGCTGATTAATTATATATGAAACTCAAACATAATTCTGAAGCCATTACACTTCGAAGGAAGAAAGGGCTGTACAGAGCAGAAGTAGTATAGTAAACTACACTTTTCTATCAGTTACAGACTTGTCAAACGTGAACAGTTGCACCTATGCTGGAGACTGAATCTGCTAATAAAATGGTGCCTTCAAATAGGAAACCCCATTCATTGTGTCAATTCCACTAATTTCTGCTGTTATTTTAATTCGGTCAGGCTGCCAAGGGGTAGAATAAACTTACTGTAGATAATTAAAAGGCACAGCTGCCTTATTATGTCTCAGGAGCTATAAAAGAACCAACGTAGGGAACACAAGTAAGATCAGTATGATCAGATTAGTATGTTGTAGTATCTGGCACATACTACATGCATTATCTGGGCTCTAGGCTGGCAACCACAGTAACGTTTTATATTCAACTTAGAAGACAGTGCACTAAACTTCTGACAGCAGCAGTTAGGAAAACCATGAATATTAACCAATATTACAGTTTATCATACTATGAAATATTTTGTGTAATCCATATTCAACTAACTGCTGTGGGAGAAAGTAATACAAAAAAAATCCTCACAATGATTCTATATAAATTGGTAAATTACTACTTTAAATTCAGTAATAAATTCTCTATTACTGATTACTACTAACCTAAATATTCCATCAGTTGTTCAGCCGTTATGATTTCCATCATCGGTGGCAGTTTGACCTGTGAAAGAAAAGCATTTTTTTTTTTTAAAAACCAAGTGTAAAAAATACGTTATAAGCGTTTATACAGCACCTGGCATAAAGAGGCCCAGATCATCTACAAGAGGGATGCCCAACTTCTGTAAGCCTCCTGGACACGTGGTCCAGGCTGCTTTGCCACATAGCCTACTCCTGCTCCCTCCCCCTTACCACCCTTAGCACAATGCAGTAAGCACTTCCCACTGGCTCCACAACAGCATATTGCACTACATAGTTCCCACTCTCCTTCCTGCACAGGGTCCCTGGGTCTCCCTGAGCCCCCACAGATGCTGGCTCCCGTGGCCCCATGGACTGCCCCACACTACCCCCCAAGAGCAAGGGCTGGATGCAGAAGCTGGATAAGGGAGAGGCAGCAAAAGGAGAGTGCTGGGGGGACTTGGACGGGGAGTCTGGAGGCTGCAAATTAACACCTCAGGGACCACATGCAACCCATTGCCCTGGACAACCTGGTCTAGAAAATACCAACATTGTATTACTACAAAAATAAAGAATTTCTATGATTTGAATAAAACACACTAGCCATGGTAAAAGGTCACCATGGTAATACATGTAGCAGAACCCAGGCCTCTGGAAACTTAAAGTAACGAAACTGTTGTATACTGTCTTTGTGCTGTATTTAACTGTAATGTGATGACATTTCCATTTTGTAACTATAATCGCTCACTTTTCTACTTCCTTGTTTTTGGGGGTTTTTTTGCCTCATTAAATCTCTTCTCTTTCCCTCCACTACTTTCTTTTACCTATTTTTATCTCTTTCTACATATTTCCTTTCTTTTCCCAAGATCCCATTCTCTTACTATACAGTCTTCCAAATAATTTCATTATTCCCTCTGTTCCCATGAAGTTGCAAATATAAAAAATCCTAGACAATAATAATCAAAAACTACTAAATACTGAGCACAGTTCAGAGAAAGTGCCCAGGCAAAATTCCTCTCTACACTGAAAGAAGAAAAGTTGTGTTGAAATTTTGGAATCCAGCTCGGAGTACTACATTTCATATCAGCATTAGAAGCAGAGTGTCTGATAAATGTTAGTCCTCAACACAGTCTTTCAAACCTGTTTGGTCACTAAAAGAGAAAGGAGGTCTTTCAGTTTTCACTTCCCACCCACTCCACAACAGCCTATTGTACTACATAGTTCCCACTCTCCTTCCTGCACAGGGTCCCTGGGTCTCCCTGAGCCCCCACAGATGCTGGCTCCTGTGACGAAGAAGAAGCGGTTCCAAAGGAGAAACAAGCGTCAAGTCCTGGTCAAAGGGGTCTCCATCCTGAGGGGCACAGAGGGTCTCATCTGCCGTCCTGATCCCTTGGGCCGAGAGATCTGCTGCCTCCCTGGAGCACGAGTTCGGGACGTCACGGAGTGCGTCCGGAAGATTGTTGGGTCCAGAGATTACCATCCATTAGTGGTAGTCCATGTGGGGACCAACGATGCTTCGAGAGGCCGGCCAGAGAACATCATTGAAGACTTCAAGGCTCTTGGAGCGCAGGTGGTGTTTTCTTCCATTCTGCCGATGAGTCAACAGGGAAGGCGACAAGAGGCGCCTTCGGGGTTGGTGTTATGATGTGGGCTTCGGATTCTTCGATCACAGCCCGCATTTTTCTATGCGGAGCATGCTGGTGGAGGATGGACTTCACCTATCACCTAGAGGTAAGTGTTTCCTTTCTTCTAGGTTGGCTGATCTCGTGCGGCAGGCTTTAAACTAGCTTCGCCGGGGGATGGGCCTGCCAGGAGAGGAGAGGACGCTCTGCCGCTGAGCCAGGTAAGTCGGGTGAGAGTAGGTGGTTGTAGCTTGGGGGAAACATGTGGAGCAGGGGAGGTGGCAGTGGGTAGCCTCAAATGCCTCTATACAAATGCTCGCAGCATGGGAGGTAA
>JAGPOW010003364.1:26731468-26752232 GCA_030014935.1 Caiman crocodilus | reverse complement strand
TTTTTTTTTAAAGAAACAGATCCAATTCTCCAATGTCCTGCACCTTCTGCAATTTATACTTTTGAAAACCAGAGCATTTTATACCCACATGGCCACCAGTTTTAAAGGGGTAGTTAGTACACCTATTTACCTACGTAATGTAGTTAAAACTATGCATTGTGATAGACAATGGAAGTCAGGCCCAATTTTTTTCTGTATATGTTTAAAGTGATTCTAGCATGAACTTCATGGCATCTGCACCTTTCTTTCCACTGCTAAATGAAGCATCACCACTCAGGAAAACACATTAAAAGAGTTATTCATAAAGACAATCAACAGTTATTAGATTAACAGCTATCTTTGTCTAAATGAACCAAAATTCAGTAAAACTGTCATTCCCATCACAAGCATCTTAAGGCGTGTGTAAACTAATCAAAGTTTCCCATTTATGTTGATGCAACTGCATTTGTGTTTGCATGACCCAGGGTTTCCTGCCGCTGTAAAGCCCATTTAGTGCCTTAAACTAACACTACCTGGAGATGTTTTAATTTGCGTTGCTTTCCTGTTACGCTACTTCAACTGGGGATTTTGTTCATGCAAACAGCATAGCATAGTCTTTCCCCAGCCCACAACTGGGGCACAAACACACTAAGATCCTCAGAAGTATATTCTTCCAGGTCTTCAAACTTCACTCCTGGCAAAAAAACAGCAAGGACTGATTTCAAAGCTAGGGTTTTGTGGGTGGTTTTTTTTTTTTTTGCTGTTGTTTTTAAGAGCATGTGTCTCTGGAGATGAATTGTGTTTTTCAATAAGATCCTGAAGATCCCTGAGGTTTTCTTCACAGACTTCTCTCAGTAAAAAAATGCAAGTCTGGTCTGCTTTCCGCAGTCATTAAAGATCTCATCAACATGTATTGTCAAGATGGTGGTAAGGCCAAATGGGTTCAGGTTGCTAGGGAATTACAAAATGCACCTTCCACCATGAAGATGCAACATAGAAATCTTAGACTTGTAATCACAGTAATACTCTAGAATTGGCTGTGCAATGTGCATGCCCAAAGCCAATGTTAAAACAGTTGAGTTCAGATAATAGGCTCTGATGTGAAGTGCTGGAGATGCATCTCCTTTAACTACTTTTGGCTCTGTATTTTTCTTATCATGCCAAATGTTACGTATGGAACAGCTTCCCTTTCCTCGAGTACCAAGTATCTTTCCCTTTATCCTTCAAAATAAAAAATCATGTACTTATTTCAAGTAGCCTTCTATGGTAAAGGCCTCAGTATCTTTAAAGCACTGGAATGGGTTATCCAGGGCAGTGGTGGAAGCTCCATCATTGGAAGTTTTCAAAACCTAACTAGACAAAGCTTTGGTTGGGAGGGTCTAGGTAGGGATGGTCCTGCTTTTCAGCAGAGGGTTAAATTAGACACGACCCCCTGAGGTCCCTTCAACCCTCTTTTTCTATGATTCTGTCTTGTGCTCTGTTATCCCACACATCTTTTGGAAGGAGGTTCCCCTCCCAAGACCCCATATACTGTTTTTAAATACACATTAATGCCTAGCATTACAACTCTTTCCACCTTAAAGTCTCTTTGCAGATAAGAAGTAATTCCCACATTACACCTTGTCTTGCATTCTCCCCATTTCACAAACAGGCAGATGGAGAAAGGAGGCAAAATGATGTGGACAAGGCTACAGAGAGAGTCAGTATCCATGACAGGATTAGAACACACAAGTCTCTCTCAGGCCTGCACTCCCCCCCAGTATATAATTATGTCTAGTATTTTAGATAGAGCACAACCTGCTGCACGCTTCCAGCTATACACTTATTCTGGGATTGGAATGTGTAACACATGCACGAATGGAACATACAATAGTAATAGTAGACAGGCATTTGTAAAGCACAGGATACATAGCCAGTGCTACTGTAATGATAGGTAGTTTTCCCCCAGAAATCACAGTTTATCTTTCTCGTGCTATAGACACAGATTGCCTTTTAGAAGAAGTGTGCACAGATGTGTTACACAACTGACTGGTGAATCAGACAATAAATGTAGACTAACCACAAGTGCAAAGTAATCAGCACAGGAGAGAAATGACTCTCTAGCTAGAAAAGAGAGCACTAACCAGCTACAAAACTAGTGTTTGAAAATATGGGGCCCTGCTCCAGGTTCAGAGGAAGGCTGGAGAGAAGCCAGCTGTACAGCGGTTACACATTTTCAAGCACGGTTTCAGAGCTAGCTGGCTTTTTTTCTAGCTGGAGAGTCATTTCTGTCCTGTGATGCAGATGGCCTACATTTGCTGCGCCATTCAGGGCTGAACCCTACCATGGATGCAAGGTGTGGCAGGGGCCGAGAGCACGGACCAGCTCCAGCCTCTGCCCCGCTGGCAAGTGAGGGCCCGAGAGGGCAGCAGCGGGAGCAGACTGGCAGAGAAGCAGCGGGAGCTTCCCGTTCCCGAGCCAGGCACGTCTGCCCCCCTCCCGCGGCGTCCCGAGGTGTCCCCGCGGGAGGCCCGCGCCACCCGCCCCGCGCGGTACCTTCCAGGCCAGCAGCAGCACGTTCATGATGGCCAGCAGCGGGCAGGGCCCGTTCTCGTTCTGCGTGATGACGGGCGTGTTCTCCTCCTTCCAGCGCACCCACTTGATGTGGTACACGGACTGGCCCGGGAAGCGCTCCTTGGAGGCGGGCGGCAATGCGGCGCCCGCCGGCCCGTCCCCGTCCCCGTCCCCGGCGGCCCGGCCCGCGCCCGCCGCCTCCTCGGCGTCGCTGTTGAGGTCGGAGCTGCTGGCGCCGGCGGAGGGCAGGTTGGAGAAGGACTCCAGCGAGTCCAGGCTCCGCGACTCCTCCCCACGCGGGCTCGGCGCACCGCTGCTGCCCTCGCCCGGGCCGCTCCCCGCCGCCTCGGCGGCCCCGCATGGGGAGTCCGGCTGCGCGCCGCCGCCCTCCTCGGCCCCGGAGCTGCCCCCGCCGGCCGCCGCCTCCTCCTCGGGGCCGGCCGGTCCCGCGCCGCCCCCCGCTAGCGGGCCCGGAGGCGGCGGCGGGGGCTGCGCCAGGCTCTCCATGGCCCCTCGACCAGCGGCTCTAGTGGCCCCGCGCGGGCACCTCCTTCTCCAGCAGCGCCCGGGACGCCATGACAGCAGCGGCTCCGCCCCGGCGGGGACGCGGGGGCGGGGCGGGGCGGTCACCCCGGGCCCCGGGGCGCCCGCGGCCGGCGCCTGCGCTCCTGCTCCTGTTCGCGCTCCCGGCCCGGCGGCGCCTGCCGTGCACTGCGGCCGTGCTGCGCCGGGGCTCGGGCTGCACCTGCTACCAAGCGGCGCTGCGCGGCAGGAAGCTGGACCCGGGTCCCGGCGCCTGCGCAAGTCTCCGGCCGCAGGCTCCGTGGAACAGCTGGGCCGCGCACACAGCATCCAGGCGCGGCGCGGCTCGGAGCTCCCGCTCCTGCCCACGGGCAAGGGAGGAGCGCTTCCCCGGCCCTGAACACTCCGCTAAAAATATATGTGCGCGCACATGCACGCACACGTGTGTACATACACCGTTTTATTATTCCAAGTGCGCGTGAAAGGCAAGATCCGCAGCGGACACGAGCGTGTCACCGCGAGGGGCTGGGAGGTCTCGGCGGCCCTCGCCGGTTCTTCCCCCTCGGCCCTCTTGAAGATCTTCGGAAACCACCCCAGGGTGAAAGCGGGGCCCTTCCTCCCCCGGGCTCAGCCACACCTGCCACCGGCCCTCCCCCCCGGTGCGCGCCAGGGCAGAGGAAGTTTTGGGGGTCGATGCGATTACTTTTATTAGACCGCCCGAAATAGTTGGGAAAATTGCTCTTGGAGAAGAACTTTACCCCGGTTACTTGGCACAGCTGAGAACAATGTTTCCAGCTTCTCGGTCGGTCTAAGCGAGGGGACCCCCCCTGCCCGACGACCCTGGCACGACAGCGCTACGACCAGCACCCGCCCCCGGACAGCTCTGGTCTCCGGGCTCGGGGCCGCTGCGCTGGGAAGCACTTGCTGCTCCTTTTCTGCCTGCGGCGGAGGGGTAACGGGATGAATAAGCGGAACCAATTGCGGGATGGGTGAAAAGAGTCGGTGGCTTTTGGAGAAGCTGACCAGGGTGGAGGAAGAGAAGCGGCGAGGCGCTGTCTCTGGCCCCTCTCATGCTTCGCGAGTCTTTCCAAAAAGCCAGTACACTGCCCTGCCCGCGCGCAAGGGGAACAGGTCGATCCGGAGCATTTACACCGGCAGGACTGGACCTCAGGGTTCACAGCATGCGACAAGGAGCCGGGAGAGGAGCCCGGGGGCATTTTAAGATCAGTTCCCAAGAGCAGACCTCAGACAGGATCTCAGGAGCGAAACCCACAGAAGAGGAAGCTGCTCGAAGAGCCCTTCACTGAAAAGCAGAGATGGAAACGGGGGCGGCCCGACGCGCGTGCGCGGCTCCACAAGGAGGCAAGCGGCGGAAGAGCCCGGCCCGGCCCGGCCCGTCCCGGCCCGAAACTCATTCCCGTCTCGTGTCGAGGGCGGTTTCCTGTCGGGGTGCGGGTCACACTTTAACACGAGTAGCGATGTCCGCGCAGCGCCCCGCGGGTCCAACGCGCCGGGCCGAGCTCCGCCACAAGTCGGGGTCCCGGGGTCCGTGCGGCGCCGGGAGGCGCGGCCGCTAGGACGCCCCGGGCGGGAACGCACCATGTTGCCGCCTGGTCTCGATGCCGCCAGCGGGGAGCCCGGGACCGCCCACTAGCCCGCCGCAGCAGCCGGACCGGACCGGACCGGACCGGGCGACACGACACGACACGACACGACACGTGCCCCTTCCAGCGGCCGCGGCCGAGCGCAGGTGCTGACGCAGAGGCCGCCCGCCGACACGCGCCGCCAGCTCTCCGGGCGCTACAGAGAGTAAGGCGGCGGCCTCTGCCTTTAAGGCGGGCGGGGCGGGGCAGCGTCGAGTTGCGTGAGGGGCGGGGGGCGTGGCTGGCGTGGCGCCGGAGGCGGGGCCGGGGCCGGGGCCGGGGCCGGGCAGTGCGGGCGGCGAGGCAGAGCGAGGGGCGCGCGGGCTCGGGGGAGGCGCTGAGCGTTGTTGCGCGGCGGACAAAGCGGGGCCGCGCGCGCCGCCTCCCTGCTCCCTCCTCCTGCTCCCCGCGCGGGCCCGGCCGGGCGGCGGCGGCAGGGCCTGGCCCCGGGCGAAGATGGTGCTGGTGAGCGCGATCGTGCTGCTCTGCTCCTGGGCGGCGGGTGCCGGAGGTGAGGAGCCGCCGCGCGCGGGCGGGTGGGGCCGGGCCCGCTGCTCCCCTGCGCGGCCTGGGAGCTCGGGGCCTCCCCCCCTGTGCCCCTGCTTCTTCCTCCTCCTTCTCTTCCTCCCGCCACGCTGGGCTGGGGCCGGCCTCGCCTCGCCTCGCCGGGACGCAGCGGCCCCCCCCCTCCCCAGACGCTCCTTGCCCGGCGGCCTTCCTCCCCGTGCTCCGGGCAGGGGCGGGTTTGTCGGGCGATGCCGGCCCCTAGGGGCTCAGCCTCTGGCTGGGGACGCGGGCGGGCTGCGCCAGGCCATTGTGCCGCGGCGTCCGGGGAGGGGGCGCCGGGCTGTAGCACGGACCGCCGCTTCCCTGCCCGGCTGCTCCTTCCCCGCCGCGGGGGCTGCAGACAACCAGGAAGTGTTGGTTTTCCTCCTTCAAAGAGCTGAAGTTGCCTTTTGTGCCGGGGAAGCGGAACCGTCTGTCCTGGAGCGGCGCCGCTGCCCCGTGCCGCCCGTCGGGGGCGGGGAGCAGCGTCGTGCTGGGGGCAGCCGGTAGGATAAGGTCCTGCCCGCCTGGGTACAGCAGCACTTGGGTCCTGTCCACCAGCCCTTGGAAAATGCTTTCCATTTTCCCCTGAAGAGAGTTTGATTGTTTTCTTTTAATTTGGTTTCCTGGTGGGGTGAGGTCAGGGTTTGGGAGGTGGATGGGTGGAGCTGCTGATAAGACACTTCCTCTTTCTCCTCTGGCACTTAGAGCTCTGCAGCTGTAGCTTTCGGTCTTGGCAGCATTAGGCCAAAAACCGGTGTTTTGCACCGGTCGTAGCAAAATAATGGTAGAGTGCGAGAACTTTGACGCAATCTGTAGGCAAAGCCAGGAAGTTCGTTTATAAGTTGACTTAATGGAAAGTCAACTGGCATTGTGTGGCCCAAATATAGACTATATCCAGTGCTTTTATTTGGGCCAGAATAGTAACAACCTGACAGCTTTCGTATTGATGTTCTGTATTAAAGCAAATCTGGTGCTGTAATACTAGTCTAAAAACATTTTGAAATATTGTTCAAGGCTTTAATAACCTTTTTTTGACTGGAAAACAATAAAAACTGAAAATAAAAAAACAGGCTCTGCTCCAGTCGCAACAATGGTGCCTCCCTGTGTAATGATCTTAAATGTGAGGTATTCCAGATTTTTTGAACCAAAAGGTTTCTCTTGTTCTCCTAAATCACATAAGCTTTTCAAAAAGATTTTGAAAATCCCACTGTTAGTGTGTCTCAAAAATGTTGACCTGTTTGTACAAAGTGTTTGCTAACTTCACTAATATGGTGAAAAGTTTAGACTTGATTTGTCATTTAGGCAGTATCTCATCCAAGAGTATAAAATCTTTACTATTTAAGCAATATTGAAGTGTTAAGTAAAATAAAGTAGTAAATAAAACTAACCTGAAGTATTAAAAATCTTATCTTCTGTGGAGAAGATTGAAATAAATGCCATTTTAGCTTTAGACTCATTAATGGTCCAAGGCTGTTGACGTGTGTTAACGTACTTAAAGACCTGTCCCAAAAAACAGTTATGCAGTTCTCAATATGGCAGGTTTTTTACCTAGTTCTTTCTTTAACAGTGTTCTAAAATTCTTGTATATCTTAGTAGTAGTAGAGTTACAATTATTTTTTCAAATGTAATCATAAATTATAGTGAAAAAGTTGCAGAATCATGAAGTGTAAAGTTTTGTAGTATCATAGTATGTGTTAAATGAACTGCCAGTCTGGGGTGGGAAATCAAGTATTTCAAATTGTTCATAGTTACTTGACATGCATGTTATTTAGAAAAGCATGTAGAATGGACATGTGTTAAATATCTAGTGACTGCATTTTTTGTTTGGGTTCCCTTATTGTGTTGTTACGCTAGTAAAATGGTAAAGGGCAACATTTTGAATTATTCTTATTATGATTCTTTGACATCACACACTTCAGTTCATAGAAAGATAAGCATATGAAGGATTGGGGCCTAAATATTAAAATCATGCCTCCTTTACTTAGCCAAGTGATGTGAATTACAGTTTATAATGAATCCAAGTAAATACAATATTTAGAGAACAAATGTTCCAGGTATACAGTTACAAGATCTGAATAATTAATAATGACTTCCACTTCTTGTAATTGAGAGAAATGGGAATACTTTGGACTTTTTTTTAAAGAAGAAGCAAACTTGTCAGATTCTGGTATATAGAGTTGAGAATTTCTTTTAAAGCTTCTCTCTCGCTGTCTCTTATGTTACAGTTTGAACAAACTTTTGGAAGTAAGTTCTTTACATTAAGAGCTAGTATAAGTATGTTTCAAAAAGTTGAGTTGATTCTCAAGTTTTATTTTTTCTGTGAAGTACTTGGTTCAGGGAGCTGTTTGGTTACTTGCACTCATGCATTTGCATGGCATGTAAAGTAACTAGTGTTGAGGTAATGTTTTGGTTGGGGGGGAGGTGCTCTTTGTACCCATCTTGGGGCCAGGCATCTGGAACCTGTGTCAGAACTGGCTTTTCTCAGCCCCCTCCTGGGGTATGGGCACAGCTTGCAGCCAGAGAGGAGCTACAATGGGGCAGGGCGGCTGGGGGCCCATGTTGATGCTGTTGCTTCTCAACCTCCCGCTCTCCAGCTGTAGCGCAAACATGGCTTCGTGACAGTGGGGAGCTGTGCCAGGCCCAGGCTGCTGGAAGCTGTGTTGGCATTGCTGCGTCTTCACCGTGTGTCCCCACTCCCACTTCCTTGGTGTAGTATGGGTGCATCTTGAAGCAGCTCAGCTCCACCTCTGTTCCCCACCTGGCTGGAAGCTGCACCATGCTGTGGCTAAGGAGTAGGGAGAGAAGCAGTGATGCAGGCACAACATCCAGCTTGAGTGTGAGCCACTGTTTAATGCTGTAGTTAAGTTTATTGTATTCCTTTTGGTGTTGTGCACTTCTGTGTGTGTTGCTTGAACTAATATGGGCATGTTTTATAGCTTTTTGTGCTGCTGTAGACTTAGCCACTTCATGATTCTTTCCCACTGAATTGACAGAAAAGTTGTCTTGGGTGTATGCAGGGAAATTTGGGGGGGAGAGGGGAGTGCTAACAGCATTCAAGTGATCTAGCTGATGCTCTTAGTTCAGAGAAAATGAATAGCTACCCCCAGTTAAAGTGGCACCCAAGATCTAAGCTATACCCCCAACCAGGGGTTAAAACAAACTTGGGAGTTTGAGATGGGGATAAGAGTGAGGAGGAGCAAGAAGCAACATTTAAGAGCCAGAGTTAATTCTTCAATGAAGAACATATCCTATGAGGTTCATGGTAGAAAGAGTCGGGCGAGGCTCTTTGGGTAGATTATTTTATCTTTTATTAGACCAAATGAGTCTAATGGAAAAAAGATATCGCATCTAACCAAAGAACCTGCCTGTGTCCTTAGACCAACACAGCTACAACCAAAAACCCAACAACATGGTGGAAAGAGTGGCTTCTAAATCTGTAGCACAACCAGAAACCTTAGAGAAGGATCCTCTGTGAAAATCTATGATTGTAGTATTCCCATACTTGGATTTATTTTATTATCTTAATGATAAAGGAACACTGACCATTTAAAATCGTTCAGCTTTTTAAAGTTTAGTAGGTTCACTGCTATCTTTGTACTACTTTGCCATTTTTATAGGTTTAAACCACATTCTTTTAAGCTTTCTTTTTTTTGTTGTTCTTTTTCTTTTCTATCAAAAACAAGGGAATCTCTTTCTAGGGAGAAAAAGAGGGAAAAACTTGGTCTTTATATAGAAATCATTAATAGTTGAAGAATAAAGTTGAAATAGAGAAGGAGAATTTGAAGGTGTCCCATGTAAAATTGATGATCAGTCCTAGATGGTGATGAGAAACTTTTTCTTCATATATTTCCTAATTCTGTACTGTCAGTACAGTAACACATCCTACCTTAGTACATTTAAAACAGAAGGGTGATTTCTCTAAAAAGCACATTCTATTTTTCAGAACTCTTTTTAACAGTAAGTGTAAGGGAGTCGTAAACAGTCTTTTGAAAACTTCACTTTAAATCCCAGTGTAGGATTCAAATATTAAACTTAAAAATAGTACATGTTTTTTACAAAGATTTATGTATTTCTGATTGTGAAGGAACATTATCAACTTGAAACATAGTCATTTGCAAATGTTAATGATAGCTACAGGTATTAAATCTGTCCCTGTGTCCCTCTGACAGTTCTGGGGAACTTAAATCCTGTTTATTATTTGTATTCCTGTTGCGGTAGAAATAGCCTGCAAACAGTGGAACTATTTACTAATACACTGAATATGAACAGTGAAACTTCTCTTTAATCTGTTATAATAATCTGATTGTTGTAACACTAGTAAATAGAAAGAAATTTCCTTCCTAAGTGTTTAAGGTGTGTTCTCTTAAGTGTTTTCTGATCTTTACTACTGAAGACGGATAGCAGCAACATAGTCTTTGATACTGAATTGTTTCCTTAGTCTTGACAGAAGTACTGCATGGTTACCAGTGCCATGAGTTTATAACACAGACTTGCCAAACTCTTCATTCTCTCACCTTGATATCGCTTATGTATTTCATCTTGCTTGCTTAACAATGAGTAAATAATATATTCTTTGTAACCAAGCTAATATTTTCAAATGATTATTTTCCAATTTGCTCTAACATACCTCAGTTCAATTTATGAGAGTATCTCTAGTGATAAATTTGTTCTCTGCTGATGTTTACAAACCTGCCACTCAGGGAAGACTCTTGCAATGTGGCCCACTGTCCAGTAGGAACTATGCTGGCACTACTTCAAATAGCCTGTCAAATCAGATTTCATAAAAACTTTATTCTTTACAAACCTAGATTAGATTTAAACTTCTATTTTAAGATACAAAACTAGCATATTGTTAAATAATCCATATAGTATCCAGTATGTAATAGGATACTGTCTGTTTGCAGCTTGGAAATAAAGTATAAGCTCTTAAGAGCTTAAGATCAATTTCTGACTATTCTAGGAAAGTGGTAAGGAATTCTTCTGATTTAGTCTTGAGAACTAAGAATTACATGTGGATGTGATTAGAAAACTGATCACACTAGGCATAAACAATTAATTATTAAACAGTTTGATATCAGTATTAAGATGCCTAGTCCTTGTATAACATTTTAATAGTCTCTGGTAATTCCAAAAAATATATATATATTTTTTATTTTTCTTTTTTCTTTACCTCACTGATACGGGATTTAGAAACTTCATGATCTCTAATTAGTGTTGCAGAGAGGGTTTGTCCTGATAACAGACCCAAGTGCCTCATCCTGAAGTAGAGAGCAGTGTTATCAATGCCACTGCAGCTCCTACGGGAGTATACAAGACCTTTATCTAAGTGACTGTGCAGAACTGCCCTTTTCCAGCTGCAGGCACACCCACATATCTGGTACTGCCATCTGTTTCAGTGAAACTGCTTGGCCTGAACTTGTGTAACATTTTATAAACTTGCCAGATACTATTTCCACACAAAGCAGTTTTTAGTGAAGTGGTCCAGTTTATCCGATGTACTTGTTCTCCATCTGATTGCTTACTTCATACTTCTTAAATGATAAACTTCTTTTTCTTGGAAGGAGAATAAAATTGTATAGTTGAAAAGTAACACAGACCTCCTACCTGCTTCTTGTGGCACTGCCAATGAATCTCTGCTGATTGGGAAAGGCCAGCTTGGAAGTGGGGGAGGGAGAGGATAAGGGTCTCAATTTAGACTCTGTACTTGAACCAGGGATTATGTCTTCATATTGGATGTTCACTAATGAGTGGCCAGTTCTGGTCCAGGCTTTTGAGCACTATAGTAATATTAACACTGAGTTTTGGAAATGTAAGCTAACATTTATTGTGAAGCCTTGATATCTACTCTGTTTTTTATATTCCCAATTCTTTAAAAACACTGTAGGAAGGCTATATATGAGCTGGTGCATACTATAGGTGGTGCCGCTGTTTTGTTTTTCATAGAAGAATGGTAACGGGAATCTATATGCTACTTCCCTTGCAAACAGGGTAGAAAACAATACTAACAGAGGGAAAGTACAGTCTTGTGTTGAAATGCAGTACATACAAAAGTAACATAAGTAACTGGTTAGAAGTACAGAAGCCTTTGTGAGCTGTTGTGGTAAAATATAGTAATACAAGTTCATAGCATGTACAATATGTGAGTAACTGCTACTGGTTTAACAAAAATGATCTGGATACTGCTGTCTAACTGACAGTAATCATGAGACCTGTGAGAACCAGGTAGTCTAAACTTAGTTTGAGAAGTCATTGTGTTTAAAGGTCCTTGTTGAAGGTGTTGATATTTTGATTTGGCAAGGACTGTATCCATAAACACCTTTCAGATATCAAATGCAGGGTGATCTAAAGTGAAGTGAGGTGTATCATTGGGTAGACATTTTAATAATCAGTTTTGCTTACAACTTTCATTCAAGGGTATCTTATGAAAAATGGCTTCTAGCGGTTGAGAGAACACATTACGAAGAAGAAAAGCTCCCTACCAGATGCGGAGACTTATTGATTCTTTAGAAGCTGTATTTATTAAAAGCACTAGACTATGCTATAACATTTCTAGGCTCCTATCAGTGCCCTGCCTGTCATTGAAAATGAAGCAGCACCAGTATTATCTCCTTTTCTGTAAAGATGAGAGGTTTCACACCCCAAATGTGGAGTTGTTTTTAAGTTGGGTAAATTAAAGATCAAGTTGGGGTTCCAGTTAGGAATTCTAGTTCTAGAAATGAGTAGTTAATTTTAGAAACTTCTGTTTCCCTTAGCATCAATGCTATCTTTTAATGAAACTACCCACTTCCACTTCCCCTCCCTCTCTGAGACGCATATTTTTATTTTGTTAAAGGCAACCATTTTTACTTGTATTGTGAACTCAAGTGGTATCACTAGAGAAGAAGACTGAAGCTGGGTCTATATGTTGAAGCTAAACTTTCAAATACTCCTGTGTGCTTCAGAGTTGATTCTCTTGGTGGCAGTCTTTCAGATGCAAACCTAGAAACTTGGGATGTTAACAATCCTTTTCATTTTTGTTATCTTGACTCTTGTTTACAGAATCATTGAATCCATCTTACACTGAATATGGATCAGAATAAATGCAGATATTTGTTATAGGTGACAATATCATAAACATGAGTCCACCAGGAAACAAAGGAATACCAGATGTAATCATTGTCACATTTTTTTTTTTTTTTAAAGTTTTACAAGAAGCAGTAAATTACTCCTTTTGGGCCAGCTTTGTGGTATGAAAGCCTAGAGGGCACAAATTGACTTACACATCCTTTTCCAATTACCATTTAAGTCTTACTGCATTTCACCAGTTTTGCCAATATATATAAAGGGCTTGGTCCATCTGTCTGTGTGTGTGTCTGTCCATAATGCTCTTTAAATGTGAATAGCTTGAAAACTAAGAGATGAAACATTTGTCTCTCCAGAGAAATTTCTTTGCTAAACCTTAGCATTTGTTTAGTGACCAGGATCATCCCAACTTCTAGAATTGGGGGGCGAAATGTCAGGGGCCAGGGCGATTTCTACTGAGTTCCTCCCAGAGAGGGTGGAGGGAGGGACCAGCCCTGGAAAAGTGGAAGCCAGACAGAGGCAAAAGGCAGTGGGCAAGCAGTGGCGGCACGGAGGAAGCCCTAAGGCATGGGCATCTGTTGCGAAGCATGGAGCTCACTTGCCCTTGCCCAGCAAAGGGGCACACAGGTAGTGGCCCAGCAGCAGCATGGGTTGGTCTGCCTCCAGCCCGCTGGATGAGAACAAATGCAGGGAGGGATTGGTATCTTCAAATGTTCAGCCTATTTTATTTAAGTTTTATAAATATTTAATTTATTTAATAAATATAAAAAGTAAAAGCTAGCTGTTTTGTTTTTGTTATTAGAAATGTATCCATCATTCTTGAAAGTCAATTTGCTAGTATATGTTATAACCATAGATATGTACTTAACTGTATAAATGCATTTTAGAGGTTGAGGGAAACTGAGTGGGATTTAAAGCTATGTGTAAACTTAAGTAAAGAATACACTTTTCCAACTTTTAAATCAGTGGGCTAGTGTGATGGTTATTTGCTTAGTGTCTTTAAATCTGATTATTGGTGGAAGGCACCATGATAACAAAAGATTATTTCTAATTTAGAATATGGGTTTAAAATATTTGTGGCTCACACTAAGAACTGCACTTTAAAGATGTACCCACATTTGATGATATATAGTGTATTAAAATGGGCTTTATCATTGCAATGGGCCTACAGCCTTATATAGGAAGAGCCCACATTTGCTTAATAAGCCTCAAGTACCTGAAGACTTGAATCCAGTCCTACCATATCAAAAAGTTTTCCTCTGATATTTGACCTAAAGAAAATTGTCTTAAAAGCAAGATTGGTGTTTCCTTGACATTGCATTCTGTCAGAGGATATAGGAGAATTTTCCATAAGCATAAATGGCAATGTCCAACTTGCACTTGTGCTCTAAACTTATTCGAAGAACCTTCCGTTCTCTTGCCAGTGAAATCAGTAACAAGAAATTCTCACTGACATCTGTATGGACAAGGGCTAGCCCCTGAAGTCAAGGTGAAATAGTCTGGTAACTAACCGTTTCCAGTTATCTCTAACAAGTCAGTAGTTTAGCTCAGTGTTACAGCCTGTTCTCTTCAAAGGCAGCTAGTATGATACAAGGTAATATACTAAAAATTTTGGTGTAGGAAACCATTTTTGAATGATATAGGACTTATATCAGACCTAAGTACAGCTTGAGTGTTGGGGAAGGAGAGGGGTAAATCTGTTTGCACTCTTCAGACTAAACAGACTTTCCAAGAAGAATGTGTAGGGTGCTAAAATAGGGCAACTGTGGCGTTGAATTGTCTCATGTATATCCATATGTGCATATTATTTGGAAATTCTACTAGACATTGAAGCCTTGCTCACAGCAAGCGAGTTAGATTGCTATTGTGAAAGGGGAAAGTTCCATTGTACTGCTGCTTTTTCACCTGCTGGTACAGGTACAATACTTAATATTTTATCCATAATTAGGGACCTGCTTAATTTGCCATTTTGCGGAAACACAAAACGGGGGGTTGTCTGCAAAATTGGGCATTGTCCAAAATCTGCAAAAAAACCCAAAAAACAAAAACCCAAAGCGCCCCCCAAACAACGAACTTACTAAAAATAATATGCTGGTTCTTCTTCGGTGCTGTCTTCTATGTACATCCTCTCCAGACACTATTTTTGAGTTTGGGTAGCCAGTGACTGTTTCCAAGTGATGCCTCGTAAGCAGGAATCTTGGTTTTCTCTTATTTAAAAACCCTCAAATCCATGATTTAAAATTAAAGGCCTCTTCCCCCTTTCCTCTTCCCCCTCCCCACTCCTATGGGGCCAGGGATGCAGGTTCATAGACCCCTGCCCCCAACAGAAGGTGGTGGCTGCTACAGTGGAGTAGAGCCCCACGCGTTCCCTGCCTGGACAGCAGCCTCAGCCCTGCCCAACTCCTTCCCTCCCTATGGGGGCCTCAATTCACCTCTACCCCCCCCCCACACTTTTGGGGACTGCTTTCCAGCGTGCCTGGTAGCCATGTGCATATACATCAGGGGCGGGCAATTATTTTGGGCAGAGGGCTGCTTACTGAGTTTTGGCAAGCTGTCGAGGGCTGCACGACAGGCAGCCCAGGGCAGATTAATATTAATTCTCTAAATGTTTAGGGGCTCCATGGGCTGGATAGAATGGCCTGGCAGGCCGTATTCAGCCTCCGGGCCGCATTTTGCCCACCCCCTGATATGCATGCAGATGGTGCCCCTGCCTGACAGCCTTCCTGCTTCCTCTAGCCCCTTGCAGGCTGGAACTCTGCCACCCTACAGAGAGCTCTTTGCAAAACTGCAAAATCTGGGCTTCTTTGCTAAAATGAGAAATCCACGATTTGTTCTGGTAAAGGAGGAAATCCATAATTTTCTCCATTTCTCTGTATGTAATGGAAAACCTGGATCCCCGCTCTTAACTTTCACAATTGGCATCAGAGTGGAGATAACACTATTTTGGTCAATTTTACTCTATAAACAGCAAAAATGGGTATAAGATATTTTCTTCCAGCTACAGCATGGTAAAGCCCTGATCAGCAGAAGTACTTAAACCATCTTGTTTTCATTATTGAAAAGTCTGCACTGTATTTGTTTACTTTAAATTCCTATTCAAAAGGCTTTTGGAACTACTATAAATATTTTGAAAGCTTAGGTCCTGCCTCAGTAGAAGGCATCTGCCTGATACCTCAAGGTGTGCCTTTTCTTGACCACCCAAATAACATATGGCTGTGGGGGCCAAATTCTTTTGCAGGTGCCCTAGACCTTCCACAAATGTCATCCAGATCCCCTTTCTCCTCCCAGTCCACTTGTCTGCCTTCTGCTCCCTGACCTATGCTCCCTACCCATTTGCTTATCTGCTCCCTGCCTGATAGATTGCTTTGCTTTCCGTTCTCAGCCCTATCTGTCCCTGTATTTCCTGTTCCATTCTTAACCACTCGCGTGCCGCACAATATTTTTTTTATTTAAATCATATTCTTTAAGGTGCTTTTTTGAAAAATTTATATAGCTCTATTGCTCTATATCTAAAAGATTATTTTAGTTTAAGATATGTTAGAGCTCAAAGGTATCATCATGGTATAGAGAGAACTTCTAATTGTATATTATTTGAGACATTAAATCATGTAACCTTTTTATAAAAGTTCTATAAATAGGTCACAACAGACCTTGGACTATATTAGGGGCCCAATCTCTTGGGGTTCCCAGAAGCTCCTCTAAAGATTAAAGAAAACCACTCTACCCAAAGGAACTCGATGCTCAGTCTAGAAGATCCCATTAAACTGATGCTTAATTTCAGTTCTCAAACTGTGGGTTTGTGTCTGCAGAGATAACATGGTTGTTAACAGCGGTATATTGAGATGAGGCAAGAGACCTGTGATCAGCCAATCAGCAGTTTGTGTACATTGAGTCAAGCCCTCATCTCTCTACAAGAGCAAAGTTTCAAGAAGTTAAATGAATAGAGAATTGCTGGGGGTTGAGCAATCTGGGCAAGGAGGAGGAGTCTGGCTATAAATGCAAGGGGGCAGTAGAAACAAAAGAGAAACATTTTGAGCTAGCTATTCCAGAAGTCTTGAGGGATAAGTTTCTGAGTATAGCCTCTTGCTAGATTTCAAATCAGTGAAGGGAATGGCATAGTAGGTTTTCCCTTCTATTATGGTAGCAGGCTTGCCAGGCTTTAAAAGAGATCCTATTTGGAAGCATTTTAATGAAGGTTAAATCAAACAACAGGAATGAACTTTATTTTTAGAAAACAATATTAAATTGAGTCTTCCTGGCCAGTGATTTAAATTGGTTTGTTTTGAATCAAATCCACCCTGGCTGCAGATTGGCCAACCTTGGCATGTGACATCTGTTACAGTGTCTGGTAACCAATGAAGGAGACTGCTAGTGAGCTTTAACCTAACTGTAAATTCAGAAAAGAATAAAGTGTACTTTGCTGCTTTTTTTGATCATTTCTTAAATTTTAAAAGGACAAAGCACTATCATATTGTCACTCACATCATTGACAAATCCAAGTGATGAAGTTTGAAAGCACTGATTGACTTAAATCAATTCAGATGTAAGTTGTTGGACAGTAGGATAAGACCTCATTGAGATGATTCTTTCAATTTAATGCCATCTTACATTTGAAGTTCCTAGCATGTTCATCTTCTCTAAAGGTTAATGTTGCATAACTCAGTTCTGAGTCATCTGGTTTCCAAAGAAAAGTATTAAAGCTTTGGCATGGGGGGGCGGGAAGGAAGGGAAGAAACCTAATTTCCCTTCATGAAAGCATCATTTTATTACCTTGGAAACAAATTAATACATTGAATATGTATAATTCTTGAAGACACTTATCCAAATCTTTTTAAAATTTCAATATACTCAATAGTAGAACAGAAATTAACAAACTTTCTGATCTTGGAGAGTCCTATATAGGAATGCCATACTTTTGCTTGAAGGGCTTAAAGTTTAGGGGCAGAGAGAGTTAGTTTAGATATTGGGATTCTCCATAAAACAGATAATAAAAAGAATGCAGGCCTCTGTAAATCTGAGGTTTTTTATGTGCATTTTGATGAAGCCATGACTCTTACCTAATTTTCCAGATGGGCCGACTGAGCCACAAAGAGTTGCACTTTTGGGAAAGAGAAAGGTAATGGGATTACTTATGCCATTGAGAGATGGGTTGCATCTTTTTCATTTGGGTTTCTGGTTGTTGGATGTCTGATAAATGCGCAGCTCTGGAATGGTGCTTCCTTACTCTTGCAAAGTAGAAAACTGCCTCCATCTCCACATGGAGGGTTAAAAATCCAGTGTTGGATGACTAGCAGTTACAAATGCTCCATTTTTCCAATTCTTTTTGCTCCTTTAGTGCAGATGAAGCAGGCAAAGGTATGAGTCTGTGCCATCTGTGACCCGTAACATCTGTGTAGAAGCCATGTAGTCATTGATGGGAATTGAAGGGCTTCATAGAGCAGCAATATTTCCATTTTCCATACTAATTTCTTCAGCCTTCAAGTAGTCTCTTTGGTGTCCTTTCACTGGGACCTGATTCTTTAAGACATTCATTTTCTGTTGACTTTGCTCTTTCACTGCTGCTAGTCTTGTAGCACTGACGAGATGCTGCCCTCCAGATGCCTTGGAGGAATTTAAGTTCTCTGATGTGGGTCTGCCCATCTGAGTTCTAAGCACATTAGAAGTTGTGAGGCCGGGTGGTTTGGCCTTCCTTCAGCTGAAAGCTTGACCCAGTAGATTTGAAAACTCCCCTCCCCTTCATATTTCTCTCTCTCTCTCTCTCTCTCTCTCTCTCTCTTCCCCCCACTTCCCAATGAAGACCATCATGCATTTCAAAGGAAAAAAGTCATTGGAGCTTTATAAAGCTCATAGAAAAATCACCAATTTTTATTTCATCTCCATTAGTTCCCTGGGCAATTCTAAGAGGACTCTGTCCAAATGACTGTAATTGTATTGCAAATTGTATTGGCCTAAGAGTATGGAAGGCTATGTTAAGGCTCATGATCTTAAGCAGAACTGCCTCTATTGCCTCAGGGCTGTAGTCATAGGACATATGTAAAGCAGACACAAGTCCCTCCTTTCATATATTTATAAAGCAAGGCTGCTTGGATTTGGTCTTAAAAATGGAAGCTGTCTTTGTATTTTCAATCCTGAAGAAGCTGTTTTTAAAATAGAGGAAATATACTGTCCTTCCAAAGCTGGCTTCGGGATGTAGTTTATTAGAGCTAGCCACCCCTTTTCAGATGCTTTTGATAAGTTATCAAAACAAAGCTTTTTTTTTCCTGAAGAAGTGTATTCCTTCCCTTTTTGTAAAACAAACTTTGACAATATTACTGGCTTTACTCTGATATTTTCTTTTGAGATGTCCTTTGAACTGTTTATTCTTCAGAATTAGAAGTCTTCTGAAATGGATATTTAATTATGAGAAAGATGGCTACTTCCCATAAGCTATGATATGGCAAGATTGTCTCTCTGTTTCATCTTGGGTGAAAAAAAACGCAGAGGTGATTGATTTCTCCCTGTAGCTATAGAAACATCTTGAATGCGGAATAGAACTATCACTTGATTTTAGAAACTGGCATATTTTTCTTTAGGAATTCCTGCTGCCCCTCTAATGATCTGACCACAGTGTTCCCAGAGATGTCAGGTCTTATGTTGGCATGCATGATTTGGAGAGGAAGTGCTTATTCTTGTTATTACTTCTGACTTCTGCATCAAAAACTTTCTAGGTAGTTGAGATCTAGAAGTGTACAAATACCAACAGACCCTCCTTATGCCTGAAGAAAGGGTGTTTGCTCCTTGCAAGCTTTTGGACACAATTTTTCCAACTATCTAGTTGGTCTAATAATAGATTGACTTCAATTAGTGAATGTTAAGGATTTTCAAAATCCCAAAAAGATGACAAAGCCATAAGGGAAATACAGAGCGCCCGGGCGAGGAACTAACAATAAAAGGATGGGGGTGAGGTTGGGAACGCACCTAGGTTACATAAGATACAATGTTAGCCAACTAAGCCCGGGGGTAAGGGAGGGAGGGGTTTTGCGACGCTGAGAGAGAAAGAGGATAGAAACGCACATACCCGTGACAATGGTCCGCGATGGAAAAGAAGTAGTCCGAATGGTGGAGAGTCTCAGTTTATACTCAGTCTATCACAGGGGTCCTCTTCGGGTGGTGTAGGGTCGTCGTCGTCCGTGGTTGATGAATCCTCTTGAAGCCAAGGTCCGTCTAGTGCAGAGGGGGGGCGGGTTCAGGCGGTCCCCTCTGGGTCTGCTCCAGCGGCTGGTCTCCTGCTGGGGTCTGTGTACTGGCGGTGGCCTGTGATGTGCTCGACGTAGATGTTGTGGGACCACCGGATGGTGTCGGACACCATGAGACAGCGCATGAGTTTGGCGTACTGGCGGGAGACGCGGCAGGCGCGCAGGATGCTCTCGTTGCTGGGGTCCCAACCTCCGAGCGATCCCACGATGAGCACGTCGACCGTCACGTAGTACCCGCGGCTCCTCAGGGTGTCAGCCAGCAGAGCGTACTTCTCCCGCTTGCAAGCCCGGGCGTCGGTAAAGGCTTGGCGCCGGTTCTCAAATGGGATGGTGACGTCCACGATGGATGGTGATCCTCTTGGCCTCCTCGTCGGTGATCATGATGTCGGGGCGCATCTGGCTCTCGCAGCCCGGGACGGTGCTGTTGACGGAAACCTGCCCTGCTGTGGCCGGGATGGCTCTCACCAGTCGGTCCTGGACAGCGTTGTGGCGGAGCTGCCAGGCCCTGGCGTGCGGCCTGCAGCTGCAGAGCACGTGGGGGAGGGTCTCGGACACGTAGCCGCACTGCCAGCACCTCTTGTCGCGGTGGCCGAAGTGAACGGCCCCGTTGAGAGGCAGGCAGTTGAGGCGGGCGCGGTGGACGAAGCGCCAGTCCGCAAAGCGCGTGAAACTCCCGCTTTGCATGAAGTGGTTGCTGGTGTCCCACTTGGAAGTGACGTCGAAGACCTTGCCCTGGTCGGGTTTGGCCCTCAGGTCGCTAGCGTGCTTGTTGCAGACAGTGTCCTTCAGGAATCTCTCCAGGAAGGTCCTCGTGCGGGGCGTCACGGTCACGGGGTCGGCGTGCGGGGCCGGCTGCAGGGAGACCCCCAGCTCGCGGCTCCCCTCGGCCCACGTCCAGGCGCAGCTGATGCGGTTCCCGAGGCGGCGTGTGGCGTTGCGGGCTCGGCTTCACAGGGAGGCAAAGTCCCCGCCGTCTCGGCTGAACTCGCCCTCTAGCGAGCCGCTGAGGAAGGTGGCCAGGTCGCGTCCGGCGGGTTGCCTGCTGATCCACTTGCGGATGGTCTCCTCGAGGGCGCTGGCAGCGATGGCGCGGACCGTCGCGTCCGGGCAGGTCAGGAGGCAGAAGGCGTGGGTGACCACGGCGATGTCGCCGAGGTCTCCCATGCGGGGCACGTTGGCACCCCCCTGCCGGTAGGGGATGTGCAGGACCTCGTTGCTGGC
>JAGPOW010003364.1:26713049-26731368 GCA_030014935.1 Caiman crocodilus | reverse complement strand
AAGGCGTGGGTGACCACGGCGATGTCGCCGAGGTCTCCCATGCGGGGCACGTTGGCACCCCCCTGCCGGTAGGGGATGTGCAGGACCTCGTTGCTGGCCTGCAGTGGCAGGTGCAGCCACTTCTTGAGCAGCCGCCGGATCTTGGCATCCGCCTTCTTGAGGGGGGTCTTGGGGACCGCCGAGCCTCTCAGGATGAACACGACGCGGGGAATGAGGAAGGTGTTCACCACGTCGATCTTCTGCCACGGGGCCAGCAGGGACGAGTCCAGCTTGCGAGCATCCAGCATGATGCCGTTGATGGTCTCCTCCGGCGTCTGCCTGGCCCGGTGTCCGGTAGGCGTGCCCAGGTGGCAGTAGGCCTCTTCATCGCGCAGGTGCTGCATCGCCCGGTCCCTACATCTGTCTCAAATCATGCAAGATGTCTTTAGAGGGGGTGTCTAACTATAGACACTTCTTCTCTCACTTGAGACCTTTTTGGAATTATTACATTAATTTTCTCCACTTCTTGTAACTGAGAGAGAAGTGCATTCTGCCACTCCTGCTGGTTTAATTTCTTGAGGACATGTTTCATTCAACAAATGTCATCAGTTGTCATTCTAATGACTACAAAAGCATGACTATAATGCTTATTTTCTTATGTTCACCAAAAAAACTGTTAATCACAAAGCCTGTTCTCCAAACCTTTGGAGAGGTGAAAGTTTTGAATCGTGAAAACTGGGAGGCCTATGCAACACTTACAAATGACTGCCTAGAGACATCATAACCTTTGCACTATCAGAACTTGAAGATACAAGGGTTTTGGGAAACACCCCACCCCACCTGTCCTACTCTATCAATTTCTTGTTTAAATCCAATAAAAATAAATGAAATTATCTAGACTTCAGTGATGTTGTTTTAATATCCTAGTTGGTCGGATAGTTAGTCAATTTTTAGGTAGATCAGAAATCTGTTTCTATTTAATGATAGAAAACCAAATGGGGACAGTAAATGCTTAGTCATTCTCTTGGTATTTTAGGCTCAGTAGTGGTGTGACTAAGTCCTCTTCTAGTTTGGACAATCTATTAGCCCCTTTTATTGGCAGTAGTTTGTACAGTATTTGTGATAAGGGAAACCAGCATGATCTGAAGTCGTCTTTTCCTTAGCTGCAAATATATACGATTTTTAACATACAATAAATCAAACATTTAATATTAATTTTTAAACTTATGTGCCTAAATTTCTCAAATTCTCTTTCATAGACTGGTATCAGACAACTTAATGTTCAAGTTACAGAGGTGTGTTGGTATTTTACTTGTAAAATGTCTTGTAGCTTCACATTAGTTGATTTTTTTGCATATTTTAAAGTGCCTTTAAGCAACCTCTAATGCTACATCATTTATAATCTTTTATCATGTACTTTATAAAGGTGAAAGTTTGCTTTCCTGCTTCATCAGTTTGGTAGTACTTCAGGCAGCTGATTTAAGCATTTTAGTTTAAAAAAACAAACAAGCAACCAAAAAACAGTTCCTGTTCCACCTTAAATGAGAAGTACCTTCTTTTTTACAAGAATTGTCTCTTCTAGGTCAGTTAGCTTATTACTTTAATTATCATCCTTTTCCTTCAGTTCATCATGCAAAGAGTGCCTGAGAAGCTGATGTATTCTTTCATCCCATCAGCTTGTCAGGCGTTCTAAATATCCTGTAAGAGTATCAGTTCTTAAAACTTCTTGACTCATGCAGTCCTTTAAAATCTGTTAAACTCTTTGTGTCCCACTTGGATTCTGTATTATGCATATATTAGAGTAACACTTTGCTACAGCCACACTAACTTCTGCAGCACATGAAATTATATCAATTTTAAAGCTTTTTCCGGTATTTATAGTCTCTCTCTTTATTCTGCTTTTCTATTCTATCACTGCCATATCTTCTAAAAGTTTGCTATGTAGTCCAGTTTTTGAAATGTGGCTTTTTATAATGGTTGTCTCTTCTGCTGGTCTGTTTTACCCAGCTGAGTGAAACAGAAGGCTTGCTTATGTGACGGCCTCTGGAATTTGAGTCCAACTTCACACTTGTAAATGAGTGAATGGCTAATAGTAGGAGTCTTACAGCTTAGAGACTTGGTCAGCGCCCACACTACCACTCTTTTTGCAACATCTTGAATTTAAATCAAATCATTGGCTGTTAAAATGGATTATTATTATTATTCACAGATTTCTTCAGGAGTGCCAGGGCTTCGCATTTAACCAGGCTTATTTCTTCCACATTTGAGAATTTCTTAAATCGGAAAGGGCCTGAGTTCAAGAATAGGTCTCTTCACCAGACCAGGTCAACACACATGCGTGTGTGTGTATGTTTGTGTGCGCATGCATGAATATGGATATGCAATGTATTACTCAATTCCAAGACAAGTGGGTTTTTTTCCCCATTCAACGTAAGGGACATAAAGCCTAGTTTTAGAATTGTGTGTGGAACTGCTCCAGCCTGGAGCTATAGAGAATGGTAGTGTCTTCAGCAGATCTGGGTGCAGGAGGAGTCTGGAGCCACTCCTGCCCCTTACTGCGGGGAGCAGCTGTGCAGGAAACCAAACTCAGCTGGGGTCAGTGGCAGCGGTGCTCAGGTTCCTCCTTCCAGGACTTCCTCCCTAACCACTTCCCTCCTCCCGCTTCCCTCTGCTGGCAGGAAGCAAATGCTGGAAAGAGGAAACTGCGTTCCTGCTTTCCTCAGTTGACACGGGCACAGGGGAGCCCCAGAGCTGATCCTGACCCACTCATGGCCAGAAAGGACCAGCTGTGCAAGGAGGCTCTGTGTGTGTGTGTGTGTGTGTGTGTGTGTGTGTGTGTGTGTGTAAACATCTGCTTGTATGTATTTTTCTTCTATTAGAATGCATAGCTGTGGTAATTTTCCTTTGCCACCTCTGTCACCTGTTCCCTCCAGTGATAGACTGTTTAAAAGCAAGTTCAGCATAAATAGAAACTAGCATTAATACTTTCACTTTTATGTTGGCAGGTGGAAATTAGTAGCGTAAATGCTTTGAATTTTTCAAGACATTGTGGCAACTAGCCAGAAAATAGTTATTATGTTCTATTTCTTTAGAATTTTGATTTGGGGAATAAAAATGGTCTTTCTATGCATAAAGGGATGTTAATAAGGAACAGACATGAAATGTCCATGATTTAGAATAGTCTTCTATAACCTAATCTTCATTCTGACTATGGCCTTTATACTGATTAAGTTTAGGAATGTAACTACTGCTTAAAGATCCTAAAGAAACAGTAGTTAAATGGAGAGAAAGGAGAGTACTCCTGAAATTACTTCTGCGTAGTTGAAGTTATAAGAGGAACATAATCATACATGCAAGCAAATACATTTCAACACAAATTGAAGTACAGTAAAATCTCTGTTACCCAGCATGTGGGGAATGCTGGGTGCCAGTTATGTAAAAATTACAGATATGTAAAAATACTGGAGGGGTGGGGGGAAGGCTTGCACATGGTGGATCAGGGTGGTTGACGGCAGTAGTGCAGAGTGGTTGCATGCGGCTTGCACATGGTGGTGGTGCAGGATGGTGGTGGCGACAGCGGTGACGGTTAGTAGAGTATTCTGGCTAGTAGTGCCAGATTACAGTGATTTTACTGTAATACAATCACCAAAACTTCAAAAAAAGCATGGAGAATCTTGAAAGGGTTCAAAGAAGGGCCACAAGAATGATTAAGGGCCTGGAGGGCAAACTTGGAGGAAAGACTAATGTATTTAAGACTGTTCAGCCTGAGAAAGAAAAGACTGAGGGAGTACTTGGTGGCTGTCTCTAAGTATGTAAGGGGTAAATATCAGGAGCTGGGAGAAACTGTTCACCAGGGTGCCCCAAGGGAGAACAAGGAGCAATGGCCATAAACTGTTAGAGGATGGTTTCAGATTGGATGCAAGGACAAACTTCTTTACAGTAAGGGTGACCAGAATCTGGAATAGACTTCCAAGTTTGAGGACTGCACCACCTACTTGGGAAGTCCTCAAGAGGAGACTGGATCGACAGCTTGCTAGGATCATTTGATCTTAACAGTGCTGCCCAGAGCAGGGAGGTTGGACTTGATGATCTTTTGAGGTCCTTTCCAGCCCTTAATTTCTATGATTCTATGAACATTCCCACTTCAATATGTTAGGATAGTATGCAGAGAAAAGCCATGTATTTGACCTGGGTTTGGGCAACTATTACTTTCTTATGGTTGAGGAGGGAGAAAAATCTTTTGCTTTGGTGTACGCTGGCCACCTGGTATGCACCCTTTCCACGTGTGCATGACTTAATGCTCAGCTTCTGTCATATAACAGCGTGCATTAGACATCTTTATATAAAAATGTAAATAAATATAGGCTTTGGTTACAGAGAACAATAATTATTTTCTCTCTTGTTTTTGGAGATGGCAAAAAAGCACGTCGCATCTGTCCCCTGCAGCAGAGTAGTGTTCAGAGAACTGAGAAAAACATTTTAAGATCCTCAAGCGATCATTTACGGGATCCTGTCAAACTTGAGTTAAATGAAATTACAAAATCATTCCTCTGTCATGATGAAATAAACCTTGCCACTTTCTGATCCTAATACAAAGTTTGCTCCATAACCGTTGATTTTGGCTAACCAATATTTACTTTAAAATATGCATATGTCACTCTTTTTTTCCTGGAGGATAGAAGAGAATAGAAAAGCAAATTCAAAGGAAAGGAGATGGATCAATTTACAGTGGTGGTCTGGTTTAAGTTCCAAATCTAAAAATTTACATAGCAAATTTAAAATGAATTTTAAGTTCTGAAATGTTTCATTTTGAGGGTACACAGAAAATACCTTATTTCTGTAGCTACTTTGGGAAGAATTTTAACTTCTCTTGAATTCAGCTGTGGGTAGAAGATGAGTAGAAACCCTCACACTTGCTTGTTAATTTCTGGAAAATTTAAAACAAATAATTAGTAGTCTAACAGATTCAGAAAGATCAGAAAAATTACTAACGGCACAGAAAATTCTAGAATAATTTCTGAGGAGAACCTAGGTGATACTCAAAGCTGATGCTTTTGCTGTGTGTAATTATTTAATTATTCCCATACCACAAGAGAGAATCACAGTATGTTGCAGTCCAGAACTACCTTTGAAGCCATATAGGGCACATTTTGTCAAAAGTATGGTGCCGGGGAAGACTTCCCATTGACCAGGTTTTAGTACTAAATATTGATTATATTCAAATATTCCTTCCATCTGGTTGACAGAAGTTAATTGTTGTCTTAATTGGCTTATTTAAAAAATAATGACCTTTACAAACACTAATTTGCAGGTTTATTATGGAAAACTGCTGAAAATTTTACATTTGCATTTGAGTGAATGTGTTTTCAACTGTAAAATGTTGGCTAAATGCATGCATCTGCCTTATTTGTTCTCCCTCTCAGCATTTTTTTTTAAAGTGACTGTTTCTGCAGATTTGCCAGAGATTATAAATTGATCACGTACTGTCACTTGGAGTTAATGACAATACCACAAGGCCACACTTAGTATGTATATTTCATTGGCAAAATGCTGCTTTGTGCTAAGTAATATGTCCTGTCTACTTTCACCTGCTCCACATGTACCCAAGCCCATAAATTAGATATTGTATATGTAATTAGATTAAACCTGAGCATATGCACTCAGGCTGTTCCAAAACGGGCACCCTGAGGACAAGGCTGGAGTATGTGCTTAAGGTTTCTCAAAGCTATCTATGCTGCCTTATTTGTGAGCTTGTGCCTGCAAGGAGGAGATTGTAATGGATGAGCCTTACTTTTCAGTAGGGCTCTTGAGTACATCTTTGTTTCCTTTTGGGTGAGCCCTCTTAACAAATAACATTAATTTATTTGCAACCTGTAATTAATCAAAGCCATGTATTCTGTATCGTTATGTAATGTCTAAAGGGTTATGTTTTATTATTTTAGCTTGCTTTTATTTTCCTAAACATCTTATGCAATATTTAGTGTCCTGATTGCAAATGAAAGCAACACTGAAATCATGAATATTGTAAACATAGGTTACAAAAAACCCTTTGGAGTCAAATTGGGAACCAATGTTATCATTAATTAACACGTGCAAGTTAATGTTTGATTAGTACCTGTCTTTCTGAGGTGCTAATGAACATTTGAAGCTTACATTCATTTACTGGAGTTCTTGGGTGCGCCCTGCTTTTAGAGGGAAAAGGCTTTTTATTGCCATTCCTCATATCATATGGCAGCCTTGTACTTCAAAGTGTTTATGGTCCTGAATTCAGATCTTTACAGTAGGAAACAGGCCCTATGATTGGTTATATTCAAATGCTTAATATTCTACTAAAATACTTTCATGTTAAATATAGTTACCTTTTATATTTTACTACCACTTCTTATTACTACTTCTGGGTTTATTCACTATTTTTTGCACTGCTTTCATTGTTGGTACTTTTACTTACCTTTTTGTCAGAAGTAGGTATTCTATGTGAAGAATACCGTGGTTTCTGATGCAGAAATAGATGATGTATATGAGCAATATTTAGCATCACTTCACAGGCAAAGAAAACCAGAGCTTCCTTGAAATACTTCTGAGGATTAGAATTATATAAAAGAATATCTTCCCTCAAACAACCACCTTCACAACATTAATTTTGTTATATAGTCCCTTATGCATATTCACTCTCCACAATAGAAGCGGGGCAGAGTTTTCTGCCCTCTCTCCTCCTTCTCCCCCACCCTTTTTTTTTTAAAGTAAAGCATAGCTCATGAAAGGGCTGGTATCCAAGAGGGAGAAAAGTAGTAGTAGACTAATACAGAACACAAATGTTTACTATTCATGTGTATTTGGGGTTACATTCACACTAATTTCCCAATCGTAGAGGAATGTTAGAGGCAAGAATTTCTGAAGGAAAGTCAGTTCTGGAGTTAGCAGCAATCTCAGTAGTGAACTCTTGGGCCCCTAGATGCTGTCATCAGGTTCTTTGTGGTCCTGTTTTCAAAACTAATCAAATCATCTGATCTGCTCCAAGTCACTCCCACGAACACTTTCTGGGGTCCTTCCCCACAAGTCTTGTCCACGTGCTTCTTTCCCTCTAATTCTCATTCCTCCTTAAGGCTCTGATCCTTTCATTTCTCCAGAGTTTTTTTTTCTTTTTCATCCTTGGTCTTTACCTGTTTAAGTAAGCTGCTTTGTCAGGCAAGCTTAGCATGCCTCTCTTGATGCACCTGGCAGCTGTATATACACAGCAGTTTGATAGCTCATCACGTGCTAATGCCAGCTAACAATCCAGATGTCTAATTTTGCAGTGAAAGTCTTCTAGGGTAAAAGTACCCAAAGTCCATTGTAACTGGTATTTTGAAAGCTTTGTTTTGCTCTAAGTGTTTTTGCCCAGTTTTCATTGTGCTACCTGCACAGAAAGGCCAGGTCTTTTTCTACCATATTTTCTTCATGCAGTCTTAACTAAAGTAAATTCCTATCTCTAAGAGAAATTGTTACAGCTGAGAGACCTGAACTAAATACCCTGGGAAATTAATGGGGAGGGTTGGTTGTTTACTTTTTGCTTGCACAAATGTGTTTAGATCACCTCTGGAAGTTTATCCTGCATATTAATTGCTCTTAATTGCTAGGTATTTCTAGCCTGCAGAGTGTAAACTTTCAATTGTATCTTCATTGAAGGTGTATGTATAATTTCTTCAGGAATGCCAGATAAATGTTAAGTTGCTACCTAGAAACCTGAAATGCTGACTCACTTTACAATTTTTTTTCTTAACAGGCCAATATGGAAATCCTTTAAACAAATACATTAGACATTATGAAGGATTATCTTATGATATGGATTCATTACACCAAAAACACCAGCGTGCCAAAAGAGCAGTGTCCCATGAAGACCAGTTTTTGCGCCTAGATTTTCACGCTCATGGAAGGTAAGCAATTATTTAAAGCCTTTCACTTAAATAGAAATTTCCTATTTATTCATAAATTCATAGATGTTAGGGCTGGAAGGGACCTCAATAGATCATTGAGTCCAACCCCCTGCATATGCAGGAAAGAGTGCTGGGTTCAGATGACTTCAGCTAGATGCTTATCTAACCTCCTCTTGAAGACCGCAGGTTAGGGAACAGCACCACCTCCCATTCCAGACCTTGGCCACTCTGAAGAAGTTCTTCCTAATGTCCAGTCTAAATCTGCTCTCTGCTAGCTTGAGGCCATTATTTCTTGTAACCCCTGGGGGTGCCTTGGTGAGTAGAGCCTCACCAATTCCCTTCTACACCCCTATGATGAATTAATAGGCACAAGGCCACAAGGTTACATCTCAACCTTCTCTTGTGGAACTTGGCCTACAAGCCCTTAACCATACGAGTGGCCCTTCTGTGGACCCTCTCCATGCTATCCACATCCCTCTTGAAGTGCAGCACCCAAAACTGCACGTAGTACTCCAACTGCAGTCTGACCAGCGCCTGATAGAGGAAAAGTATCACGTCCTTGGCTCTGTTTGTCATGCATCTGCTGATGCATGATAAAGTGCAGCTAGCTTTGCTGATGACTTGGTCACACTGATGACTTGTTTTCATCTTGGAGTCCGCTAGGACTCCTGAGATCCCTTTCTGCTTCTGTCCTACGGAGCAGGTCATTTCCTAGGCAGTAGGTGTGCTGGACATTTTTCCTCCCTAGGTGCAGCACTTTGCATTTCTCCTTGTTAAATCGCATTCTTTTGTGTTCTGCCGTTTTGTCTAACCTGTCCAGGTCTGCCTGTAATTATTCCCTGCCCTCTGTTGTGTCCACTTCTCCCCGCAGTTTTGTATCATCCGCAGACTTGGACAGAGTACACTTCACTCCCTCATCCAATGTCTTCATCAGCAACTTGAAGAGCGTCGGTCCAAAGACCGAGCCCCGTGGGACCCCACTGCCCACACCCTTCCAGGTCGATACCGACCCATCCACCACCAATCTCTGGGTATGACCCTCTAGCCAATTTGCCACCCACTGGACTGTGTAATCATCCAAGTCACAGCCTCTTAATTTGTTCACCAGTATGGGGTTGGGATACCATATCGAAGGCCTTCCTGAAGTTTAAGTAAATGATGTCTACCCCTACTCCTGCGTCCATGTGTTTTGTAACCTGGTCACAAAAAGAGACTAGATTAGTCAGGCATGATCTGCCTGCTATGAACCCATGCTGGTTTCCCCTCGGCATAATTTGTCCTGCTGGGCTCTTGCAAATGTGAGCCTTGATAATTTTTTCAAAGATTTTGCCAAGGATGGAGGTAAGACTGGCCTATAGTTGTCTGGATCCTCCTTCCTCCCATTCTTGAAAATAGGGACCACATTGGCCCTTTTCCAGTCCTTTTGTTTATTTATACAGTGCAGTCCCTTTTGTTTCTTTTAAACAAATATAAATGCCTAGTGAAGGACAGTACTACTGTATCTGAGAAATGTGTGTGTATATATATAGAATGTATTGAAATAATCAGTTTTAGACTACTTGGAGCACAAGCAAGCTTTCAAAATATTAGTTTCTAGCTTAAATAAGAGTAATGAGACTTACTGCCAGTAGTCTTTCATTTTTTTTTAGATATTTCTGGGTGCCCATCATTTTGAAATGGGACAGTTTAAGAAACCATCGGAATTTAATTCTGTTGGCAATAGAATGGCATTTATTTATGGATTTGTAATATGTTTTTGCACACAACTACCTGTGCTTCAGACTTTGTTTTTGAGTAATCTTCGTCAGTCTTAAAAGTGATTAACTTTTACTGTTCTTTGTTCATAAATACTACAATGTCATTTTCTTGTGGCACTAATGGAGTTCTCCAATTGTAGTAGATGTGTAGTGTGGGAGATAACCAGACTTGCAATATGAACAGTAGAATATTTCAAGGGGTTTTTTTATGTGGAATCTTGGAATATATAATATTGGTAGTGCCATAAACTTAGAGAAGTGTCTGTTTTGTGTCAACAGAACAGAGATGCAAGAGAAAAAAGTTCAAGATTAGGGCACATCCTAATGTTTTATCTTGAAGATTGGATTCGCAATTTGAAGCATGATCTTCTTGATAGTTTAGTTGAGTTATGTGTATGCAACAGTCAAGGTTTTCAGTTGGAGAGGTAGCTGTTACAGTTTAACCGTCTGAAAAATGAGATTAAATTAGTAGCCTTCTCTGAAAATTTTGGTAAGATGAGCTGCAGCATAGGAATCTTGTGGCAGAGCAGAAATAAAACCCAGTTTTCCTGCATCCTACCTGTGAAAATCTTATCTACACACAGCACCATCCTTTCTGTTCTTGTCTTGTGGACTGTGCCCTCCTTGTTTCTTCAGGAGATGAAGCAAAAGTTTTGTGGGAAAAGAACAGTAATGTAATTAGCAACTGTAATGTATGCTTACAATGAATCAGTGTTTTAAGTTATGCATAAAATATAATTCTGTCATAATTTAACTTTAAAAGAGTTTATTTTTGCAACTAGTATTTTAGGAAGGTCACTTTTGAAGGTCAGTTTTTCACACACATTCATGTGGACAGTGAGATGGCTCAGAAAATTGAGGCAGCCCTAACAGTTCAGAAAGTGTTAAATAATTGTTTTCTGTAGCTTCTAGGTTGCCAAAATTCACATGTTGTCACCACAAAAACAAAAAGCAACTCTGACCTTAGGAGTGTGTCTGTCAAATATCTGGTCCTCCCTTTAAACCTCTGAAGTCTTAAAGCAATTAAATAATTGTCTGTGTGTTTCACTAATCTTGGTTCTGGAAATGAAGCCAGTTTTGTTTGTTTTTAAAATTTTAAATTTGGGATAAGACCAAATTACCAAGTTGCCAAAACTTACAAACAGGCTTCATATTGGAAAATACTTGTAAACTGTAAGTGTAAACGGTAATATTGATTTGCCTATAAACTATTTCATAATTGACATGCACATATGGAGCAAAGTTCCCTGTGTGCTTATAACAGGAATGTTTGAAACATTTTTTTCATAATTCTAAAAAAAACCAAAACCCCTGTTCGTTGTTCTTCAGATCTGCTGTTGTGAACCAATTCATTTTTTATATATAGTTGAAGCTAGTCTGTATTTAAAATTTTACTAATCAGGAGATTTCAAAAGCTGTGAGTAATCATGGCTTTATTACCAGCTGGTAACAAAACTTGTAAATATATTTTGTGTAGCGATGAGAGAAAGTTATTGCAGTAATCCTTTTACCAATTTAACTTAAACTGATAGTTAGAAGTCATGTTGTTGATTTGCTTGCCACATAAATCGAAAAATTAAATATTTTGAGGATAAAGAGTGGGGGGCCTGCATGAAATCTTAAGAGGTGTCCTGAAAAGACTGATTCTCTCATGGGTTCTCCCCGAACAGGTATTAAAGTTCAGCACAAGTGTAGTGAGACAGAATGGTGTTCATCACAGGTGTAGGGGTTTGCCAGCACAGAGCAAGTTTAAGAAAATAGAAGAATTTGTATCATTACTCTGGCTTCCTGGCTAAATATTGATGTTGGAATCTGGAGATCGTTAGTGACCCAGCTGCAATGCAATACAGATTAATAGTGCTTTCATTCCCCTTTGTTTGAGGGTACAAAAGAGCTACTACTAAAACACTTGCTTGCTCTACAAGGCTAAGTACAGACAGTCAACAAGCCTGAGGCTGAATTGATTCAGTCTTTGCAGGTTAGTCTAAGCTGCAGAGTTTGAACCAATAAGCAAATAAACACACATTCACTTTTGATTCAAGAAATGCAGCCACATGTCTGCAGTTGTTCAAGCCAGAAGCCTGGTCTGGGGCTACTAGATCATGGCTGCCATATACTCCAGGGCTTTTCCCCCTCCCTGCTGGCGCGGAGGGGTCGTGGCCCAGCCCCAGCTCTGCTCTGCCTGTGTGGAGTGGAGCAGAGGGGGCAGGTAGTAGCATTGAATTCAGAAGCAGAACTATTCTTGTTCAAGCTTTTATGAAGAACTATAAACTGAAAATTATAAACACAGCCTGGGAAGTGTGTTTGCTTACTCTGCTGCCCCTGCGGTCTCTGGGATTTGCAGTCCAGCCTCAGAGCAGCAGGACTCCTCAGGCTTGCTTGCCACTTCCTCTTTTGGCTTCCAGGTGCCTCTGGGATTTGTAGTCCCCAGTTGCAGCCAGCAGTAACTTTCAGTGAGTTTAGCAGCAGGGCAGCTCTGTATGCGGGGGAAGGTGAGTTTAACCCCCCTCTGTGGTCCCAGACCCCAGTCAGGGTTTGCCTGGGGGCAGAGTGGACCCTAGGCGGGTGCAGGGCCCAGAGCAAATCAGTCGGTGCGGGGCCACCTTAACACTGCATGGGGCCATGGTACCCACACAAAGGTGGGGGGATCTCTGTGCTTCTTCCGTGGTATAGGACTGAGCCATCAGCTCCAGGCAGGCCCTGTGCGGGAGGGCTCTGGCCTCTCCAGCCGGTTTTGTAGCCCTCCCACCCTGCAAAAGCATGGGGCCCAGGGCAGTTGCCCTGATTCACTGTGCCCTAGGGATGGCTCTACCTAAGGTGGGAAAGGGCGGGGCATTGAGCCAAGGAGTGAGGGCAATGAGCCAGCCCTGACTGCTCCAGCTACAGAGCAGAAAGGTAGAGCCGGCACTGCTCTCTGGAGCAGATGGCACAGCACAGCCCAGGGCTGGAAAGTGTGTCGGGATGCTGGGGGACTCTGATTTACCTTGAACCAGGAAAGGGTCTTGCATAGAAGTTTAATAAACTGGTTTGACCTAAATCAGTTAAGTTTGATACTATATTCAACCAGGTTTATCTTTAAACCAGTTTCAGCCATTTTGAAGCTGGTTTATATGCACTGAACTTCTGTTACAGGTTTAAATCAGTTTTTGATCTCTTAAACTGGTTTATGTGTGACGTCCTTCCCTAGCTCAGAAGGCAAAGAGCTCTGCCTTTACATTTTTATTACTGTTTGAAATGATAATTCAAAGAACTTACTGAAGATTTGGTTTAGCTTACAGTTGTAATGACTTGTATAACATGCTGGCAAATGTTACAAAAGAGAGATCATATCTGGCAATCATCCAATGATTTTTCTACAGATGAATTAACATAAGCAGAACAAATCTGTCTATTTGATAGGTGGGAGCAGTTTTGTATAATGGTAACATTCACATTGTTATCCTCAGCAAATAGTTTGGCATTAGTTGGTAAATCAGTTTTAGTTGAATTTTATTCAAAACAAGCCCCCTGCGGTGCATCTATATTTTTGTAGTGTATTTTTCTTAAAAGTTTGTACATACAGGGAAGCAGAAAATTAGCAAGAAATCTTTTATAAAAAGTTTGACCTTGTGGAACAATCTTACAAATTTGTTGCTTTAATCTACAGCAAAGTTCTAATACTTGACTTCAAATTCATGAAGTTCATGAACACTTCTGATGCAATGTAAAAGACTCTTGTACGTTGTTCTCACAAAGTTGTTGTTCGGGGTTTTTTTCTTCCGAGAGTTTGTGTGGATTGGAGGCTGTTTTTTAGAACAAGCTTGATTTTTGTTTGTTTGTTTTTCTTTTCTTTTTTTTTCAGAAGGAGGAGGAGGAGGAGGAGGAGGAGGAGGAGGGATAGGCGAGTTAGATGCACACACAACCTCACTCAAACTGATTTTTAGACTTGTAATAATGTATTTGGAGCTGTCACTTGTTCTTGGAGTTAGTTATCTGGTTTATAGTATGTATTTGAAATGTTCTTGATCACTTTATTTTTAATTACCACTTGTTCCCTGGATTCAGAGAAGGGCCTCCTACACATTACTGCTGGTCACTGGAATGTGAGAAGCTTCCCTCACCCCCCCAGGTGAATTTCTTGTAGCTTTCAGCATCTTACAGGACAGTCTGGCAAATTCAAAGGAAATGTGTACTGTCAATCAACTCTCTACTTAATGCAGTTTTAAAAATAATGACTCATTTTTCTAATTTGTCCTATCAATCACCCATCCACACCCACTTGCCCTTGTTCTGCATAGGCTCTGCAAAAGTTGATTCGCTACCTTAATTTTTCTACTCAACATGAGTCATTTGAACAAGTGGATTTTCAAGTGCTTTTTGAGGACCTGATTACACTTGTGTATTTATTTAATTAAAGGTATACTGACTGATTTCAGAGGTTTTACAATTTAACTATTACTATTCAAACTTGTTTTATATTTCATTGTAGATTGTTGCAGTACATCTTTGTGGTCAAGCATATCAATTTGCTGATGTCGGAGCATATAGCCAACATGTTGGAAGACGGCTGTTAAAACTAATGGGGTCTATATATGATATTTTTTTCCATTTTTTTTAACCAATTCAGAAGACCTTTCATATGGTTATTTGTGCATAATTCTTTGTAAGATTCATTTAATTAAATTCTTACTTAAAACTAAGCTGTTCCCTCCAAACCTGTTAGATTCTAAGTATCTTCAACTTCACTAGCAATTTCCTTCTGTCCATTTACCTTGATTTTTTTTTCATACAAGTGGGAACAGCAGCTTTGTATCTTTTTACCCCATAAAATGTAAGTCTTTGAAAATGAGAATCTTAATAATTAAAAAAAAATAAAAAGCAAGTGTGTCAGTGTAGTCACCTTGAAATCATTGATAATATTTTCAGTGCTCATCACTTGCAGCAGGAAGCTACCAGCAAGTGGTGGCAGTGCAGTTCTGTTCAGGAGAATGACAGGAGATGCTGGTGGTAGTAGTTCTCTGCTTTTGGGGCTTACTTATCAAATGCAGAATACTGTGTCACAGTGTCAGTGTACTGCCAATTGTCAGCAGTATATTGAATTTTAGCAATGGGGTAGGACAAGGGTGGATGAGCATACAGGAAACCCTCACTATTCACAAGTTCAGCATTTGCGGTTTCAAATATTCGTAAATGCCAAACCCACTTCTTAAATATGCTTAAAGAAGCTCCTCGGGAGCTCTGCGCTTGCTGCTGCCACTGCTGGGCTCCCACAGTCAGTCACCAGAGCAGCCATGGCGGCCCCCCACCCCACAGCTACTGGGGGCAATGAGTTGATGAATGCAGGCTGCGTTCATGAGCACAGTGCATTATTAGCAGATTTTGCCATTCACTGGGGATACAAGAATATATCCCCTGCAAATGGTGAGGGTCGCCTGTTCTGTAATAGCAAAATGGAGCCATCAGCCAAACCAAGAAACTGATCAGGAAGTTATTGGCCAAATACAATTATTTAACGATTATCTTTTGTTTTTGGCAGTTTTTGGGAGGGTTTTTTTTTTTTTAAGCTTTATTTAAAAACAACCCAATTCTTTAAAAAACTTCAGGAAGTGACTGCAGGTCTGAGTTGAGTTAACATCAGAAGCTATGGCAGCGAGGATTGGGGCACCTTTAAATACTATTAGGCAGCCAAAGTACACTGTGATATGTTGCTTCGCACTTCAGTTGAAAGACTATTTATTTCTGGCTATTTTGAGGTTTGAATTCTTCCTTGTTCATGTCTACGGCTTGTTGTGCCTACCATATCTGCAACTGTGAAAGACCCAGTTACTAAACTAAGTCATCTTGATACCGAAACACTTTAATTTAAAATACTACTGGAATTCTGTATAAAAGCTGAAGTGACTTGGGTGGTGGCAAACGCTTGGTATCTAATCTGTGTTTTTTGGAACTGTAGTTCTTTCGAATATTCTCTTTGGGCAGCCAGTTTGTTAAAGTCCTGTATCAAATTGTGTTAAGCTACATACACATTATGAATTTTTAGAAATGTTTCTCCTTTCAGAAATTTGTTTCACAGTTTGTAGATTCTTGCATAAGTTAATTCCAACAGTTTATGATTTGCTACACTTAGTGACACGTGTTGGTTTTAATGAGAGAAATTCCAGTCCATATGCAGTTCATCAGTCGCTTGAAAGGCTTGCCAGGCATACAGCTTAGCAGTAGGTGTTAGGTGAGAAGGCTTGGAACACTGGTCAAGAGCCCAAGGTAAACCTCATGGAAAGATGACCGTATTCCCATTCCAGCTTTGGGGAAGATGAGAGAGATTTATAGAGGAAACAATGGATCCTGACATCTGAAGTCTGGTACTTCATCCTTTGTAACTGATAAATAGGGAAAAGAAAGATTTTTCTCTTTGCAGCACAAGGGAGTAATGGATAACATGACTGTTTTTCCCTGTGGTTTGTCTTAGTTAGACTCCAGTGCTGGTTTCTTTCCCATATTTTCCCTGCCAAAGGTGGTGTAACAGAATTCTCCTTCATTTTCAGTCTGTAGCAAAACAAACCTATAGCAAAAGCATTAGGGCAGATGCTAGATGATGCAGCTCACAGTTTGGAGATTTAGGTTTGCAAAGATAAGTCCTAGGAAGTTCCTCTTTTTTAAAAAGAAAATTAATCTTACATTTTGGACAAGTTGGTGGCTGAAATCCTCACACCTCTGTTTCTATTAAAAGTGTAATCTCTGTACTAAGGTCCAGCCTTGCTAGCTGGGCTGTCTTATTGAGCAACACCAAGTTCGGGGCAGAGATTCTGTGGTAGCCAGACTTTTTAACTAATGTGTTCAAGCCCCTTTTATTTGGGAAGGTTGTATGGTTTGCTTTTTCTGATGGAGGTGGTGTCTTGTTAGTAGCATTGCTAAGTGAGGAAGTTCTAGCACTCAAAGTTCCCAGAGCTAATATCTTTTGAGTCTCTCTAAGTGTGATGTTACAGGATTAAGAACTATTACAGTGCCAAGATATTTCAAAGCTCTTAGTACTAGATGTATTTAGCTCAGATAAGTATTGACTCTATTTGACTAAATCTTGAAAGTGAAAGGTGCTAATCTCAGTGAAATTTTGATATTGTCATTTCAAAGATGACATGCGAAGCAGGAAGGTGGCAATTGAACTGGTTAACCTTTGGTTTAAGAAAGCATCCTTCTTATTCCTATAGATCAGAAGAGAATGGCAGGTGCTCTGTTCTTTTAACATTTATATTTGAAAATATAATAACATGGTTTTGCTCTGTGTGAATAAAGATAATCGTACTTAATGTACACTTAAGAGAGGAATATCTGTTATGATAGCTAAATGGGCGGACTGATTGTAGATGTAGTCTGGGGCCCTGATCTTCAACACTTATTTAGGCTAACTCCTGTTGAAATCAGTGGAGTTTGATTCCTAAATACCTTCAGTAATCTATCCCATAACATTACAGAAAACCAGCTTCAGTTTCGGTCTCAAAAGATACCATCTTGTAACTTTGCTCAGTGTGCATCTAATAATGTAACATGTTGCTTAAAACAGTGACTGAAGCAGTGGCCTTACTCTATCACTGTTTTCATTGTTCTCAGAAGCTCAGCTTCATTTATGTTGATGAAACCATTTCCCTAAACTACTTTGGGAAGTTTAAGAAGAGCAAAAATATCTGGACTATTAAGGGTGTTTAAAGGATTATGAAACTAAAATTCTAGCTTTTATACTACAAGGGAAGGTAGTATGTTAGGGTAGAGCTTTAATAACATGTATGGTTGATATGTCCAGTAAGGTTTTTTTTTATCAATTTTATTATTTTTGCAATAAGTAACTTGCAGCAATAAGTGCACTTCATCTAATTTTTTGTAAACTTTACCTCGTGTTTAAAACTGTGAGCATCTTTATAGTGTTAGAATGACTATTCATTTGAATACAAGACTACCCTAAATGTAAGATGAGGCCACAGTAATTAGATTCTAGACATGGAAAATTTATAATCATCTTACATATGTCTCTTCTTCCCTCCCCCCCTGCACCTAGTTGGGAGAGAGGTGGTGAGGGAAGTGATAATGGGGCAGGCAGTGAGGGTAGAGAGTAGAGGGAGGTAGTAGAGGGCACACAGTAGGGTAGGTGGTAGGGAACAGGCACTGTAGGGGTGGTGGGGGAGACAGAGAGAGGCAGGCAGCTTGTATCCTGCCCCCTGCCCTCTATCCCCCAGCCTCAGGCAGCACCAATTTTCTTCCCCACCTTCTTCTGTTCCTCCTTGTTCCATGTCACTTCTGCCCCTCACAGCCTCAGGCCCCTGCCCTCCAAAGCCTCCCCCCCCCCCAGCTTGTCTTTCCACTTCCACCTTTACTTTTGTTTGGCACCAGCAGGCTCCATCCTTGCTGTAGCCTGGGTTGTAGAACATGGCTCTAGCTCAAGCCATGCAGTCTCTATGCCCCAGACTGAAGGAGGAATGGAGCCTGCTGAGCAAAGTCAAAGAGTGCTGCAGAGAGGGAGAGAAGCAGGAGGGAGGGGGTGAGACTGGGGCTGTATGGGAGGAGTGGTGGGGTGCAGAGAGGCAGCAAAAGGGCAGATGGTAGTGTTATGCTTCAGCCCAAGTCTGAATTCGTTGCCTGGCATGCATGAGCCAATATATGAATGCCAGTTGGAAGTTTGAAAGAAAAAAAAGTTTTTATTGC
>JAGPOW010003364.1:26683319-26712949 GCA_030014935.1 Caiman crocodilus | reverse complement strand
ATCTTACAAATGTGAGGGAGGTGCTCTGGGGCAGCTCGTCAATCTCAGATTGCAAGTCCCATCTTGTCAAGTTCTCAAGTCTGTAGAGCATCACAGTAGTTGCAGCTCTGGAGCTGCAGCAATTACCTGCCCTGCTGTTGTCTCATGCTCTGTTGTAAAGCAAGGGGCTTTTCCCCTAGGTTAAATGAGGGGAAACAACTATCTGCTAATCAAGTAAATATGGTATTTTATATCCAAAAGGTGCTGGTTTACTTAGTGTACAGTAATGTAATGCGTATTGGTTCAATAAAATACTACTGGCTTCATTTGGTAAATCTTACTTAAAATAGACTTACTGCTTATGATTACTGGATTCATTTGAAGAAAACTCTGCTGAATGTGTACTGCTGTATCTCTTTCTGCTCTGTCACCTTCCACTGCCACGCTCATTCTTCATTCTTAAAATTGGTTGTGTAGTGTTCATTAGACAGAGTATGTGAATATTCCCAGAGTTGTCTTGATGCACCTCATTTGTGACCAGTAATAGCCTTGTTAGCCCAGGTCTGGGCTGTTTTGAGTAAAAGTCCTGTTAAATTTCATGTGTTCTCCTTTAGTCTTTTTGTCATTCCATGGGTGCTGATCATTTTTCAGTTGTATGTTTTAAAAATACCACTTTCGTATCTACTGTACTTCAGTCTTTTACAGATATACATCCTGAAACTTTATTATGATAAGAAACACCTCTACTGTGCTGTTACTTGAAGCTGTATATGTAGGTCAGGCACTTTTGTATAGTCCATAGACTTGGAAATTTGTATAAATTGATGGAGTTCTCACTGACTTGTGCAATTATGGGGTAAACTTATTTGTTCTTCCTCTTCCCCTAAATAAAAAGGATACTACTTTTCAAGAAATAACAGCTGAATTTTTAGGCTAATAATCAGTACTGAATGGTTCTCAATGCAGTATTAGAGGTAGTTAGTTCACTTCAGCAGTGGTTCAAGAATGGAAAAATTTACTAAAACATTTACCTCTTATGCCAAATTTGTTGGAGAATCTGTATCAACATTAGATTGGCACACACGTGTGTCCGTAACCTTTTACACATAAGCCAAGTGATCAGAAACTGGTTTAAACCTATAACAGAACAAGTGTTCAGTGCACATAAACCAGTTTGAGATAAACCTGGTTGAACTAGTATCAGACTTAACTGATTTGAGTTAAGTTGGTTTATTCAGTGTCTGTCCCAGACCCTTTCCTGGTTCAAGTTAAATTGGACTTCCCCAGCATCCCAGATGCTTTGCAACCCTGGGTGGGGCCCTACGGCTCTGCTGCCTGTCTGGAGCTCCCACAGAGACTAGTTAGTGGCATTTGCCTGACTTCCCCCTGCCTCCCTCTCTTCCCCCCACTCCCTGCTCAAGCAGGGATTCTTCCCCCCCCCCCCTTGCCTTACACAGACACCTCTCAGCATTAGCTAGCAGACCACATGCTGGCTATCGTCTGTGATGTGGGAGACGGGACAAAGGCAGGCAGGACAGTGTTGGCTTACGGCTTTTTGGAGCTAATCAAGAGGTAGCTGGTAATGTCCCTCCATTCCTTCCTTGGAAAAAGTTGTTTAAGAGTTTGAACTAATGAGAGAAGCTTTTCTTTTGTTTGGACTGATCAATGCTGATAACTCCCTGCTGCATAAATAAAAGCTCCATTATCAACAGCAAGGAGTGGGGGGGGGGACCCCTTCTTAATCGGAGCATCCTGCCAGGTTCTGGCCACACACCCCCTCAGCTCAGTACTGCACAAGGGACTGGAGGGCTGCTCTAGCACTCCCTGGCTTCTAGCCTGAGCCACTGCATGTGCCTGCATTACTTCAGTCCAGAGGGGATGTCTGGATGGGTACAAACCAGTTCAGCCTGGCCAGGTTAGACTAACCTGCAAAGACTGAATCAGTTCAGGCTTAGGCTGTCTGTCCCTAGCCAAAGTAGTAAAGTGAAATGTATGCAGTTAATTCATGTTTACCTTAAATATCAGTTTGTTTGCATTTATATCTTTCATTTTTTTTCTTACGATTCTTACTTGACTAGAAAACTTGTTGGTTTTAATGTATTATTCTTGAAAGGATTTTGCCATGTGTTTTCTGTTGCTAAAAGGAGGGGGGAAAAATAGACTTGTGTGTTCTAAAATCCAAATATTTACTTGGATTTCTCTGCAATTCATTAGGTCTCTTGGAAGGTATAGGGTGAGGTAAAGGGTAGGTGGGGTAAAGATTATATAGGGTGGGGTAAAAGTCCACATGTAGTCCAGAGATTCCAAAAGGACCCTTACCATCTGCCCTTTAAGCAGAAAGGCTCTGCCGCCTGTTGCAGAGATGGCAGACTGATTTAATTATAGAGCTGGCACATAGTGAAACTGCCCAATTTATTCAGTGTAAAAGGATAAATTGCCTGGCATCTTGAAAGAAAATGCTAGTTTAAACACTGAATTCTTTGGATGCCTTCACTGTTACTGTATCAATCCAAATATCTGAAAGCTACTGAGATGGTTATTTGCTTTGCATACATTAATACAATTTTTTTTGTATTACGAATAAAAATGTAGCACACATAATTAAAGCCTATGGGAAAACTACTAGGATTTTGTCTGTGTATTGGTATCAAGTGTTCTTGCTTCAACTACAGAATGCATGAAAAGGCCTGGAACCTGATCTTGATTGTATGGTTATAAATGTGGTAGAAGTTCACTGGTTTCTGAGCTCAGGCTTAACTGATCAAAATCTGCCCCAAAGCGTATTGCTAGGCACTACATCATTAAAAATAGAGAAGGTTTCAAAAATGCAGGAGAAGTTACGTAACTGGCTTTATCAGTTTCCACAGTTTTACTAAAAATATTGATTTTTTTTTTTTTTTTTTTTGATACATTATTCAGTGACTAAAACATGGCTTATAACCGCATTTACATGCTTTGCAATCAGGTTATCATTAAAAAGAAAGGAAAAGGCAGCAACAGAAGGAAAATAAAAACTGAAGATGTCAAATTTTGTTAGTTCCATTTTTAGAGGTAACATTGCTACTGGAAAGTGATCCATGTTAATGTAGCACACGTGAAATACGAATGTTTATACCATAGTATAACATATACCATGTTGGATATTTTTTGGAAATGGGAACACCTGAGCCAGTAGTCAAGCAGGCTTGCAATTACCATATTTTTCTCACATGCACTGCTCACCTTTTCCCCCCAAAACAAGCTGCTGTAAATTCGTGTGCAGATTATATCCAAGAACTACACTAAAAGCAGTTTCTCTTGCTTGTTGGGCAAAGGTGATAATAAAGTCTGAACAGACTAACCAAGTGGAATAATGAGCAGGGTCAAGCTTCTTGGCTGCTGTTGCTACTCAGTTACTGCAAGGAAAGATCTTTATTTTTTTCTTTGTTTTCTTTAAAAAGTGAAGCATATATCTTATTCTAGTGCATATTGCACACAAGAGAAATACATTAGTAAAATCAATATTTGTATTAGGGTTGAAAAACTGGCATAACACAGACTAATAAGGTAAATTCCAGCACAAAGTTCAAAGAAACCATATTTGAGGCCTCAGTTTGAGTGTTTTTGTCCAGTTTGAGGCATTACACTTTAAGAAAGATGGAGACAGTGGAGAGAAAGAGTTTAGAGGAAAGCTGCAAGAATAAGGCTTAGAAAACATGGACTAAGAGGAGAGGTGGAAGGAATTTGGTTTGTACAATCTAGAAAAGGCTGTTGACTCCCTCTCCCCATTAATCTTCCAGTATATAAAAGGTTGTTGTAAAGAGGCAAGTGACAGTTTTCCATGATGGTTGTTGTGTTGGGGCAAGAAGATGTTAAGCATCTGTCAGACTGGACTGTGTATGCTTCTTCCTGCCTCAATGATAGGTAGTTGGAATAGATGATGTCTGGGGGTTCTCATTGCAGTCCTGCTTTTTTGTGATTTTAAATATATATTTGTGTATTTATATATTAGCATATATATGTGCTAAATGGTTACTTTTCAGGATAAAGGGAGGTAAAAAAATGAGATCCCACAGGGATCTATACTGGGTCCTGTTTTGTTCAACATTTTCATCAGTGACCTGGAAATGGAGGAGCACAATGAAATCTCCAAGTTTGTAGATGATATCAAATTATTCCGGGTAACTAAATCCCAAATGGCTGGAGAAGAGCTGCAGAAAGTTCTCACTAAGCTGAATGAATGGGCAAAAAATGGCAGATGAATTTCAGTATTGACAAGTGTAAGGTAAATACACTTGTAGAAAAATAACCTCAAACACACACACACACACACACACACACACTCTCTCTCTCTCTCTCTCTCTCTCTCTCTCTCTCTCTCTCTCTCTCTCTCTCTCTCTGCTGGATTCTGAATTTGTTACAGCTCAGGAAAGAGACCTTGGAGTCGCTGTACATAGTTCTCTGAAAACATCAGCTCAGTATGCAGTGACAACTAAAAAAGCCAATACAATGTTGATAATTAAGGGATTGAAAACAAAACTCAGAACATCATGTCATTTAACAAACCCATGGTGCTCTTGCATCTTGAATGCTGTATGCAGTGCTGGTCTCTATCTCCAGAAGGACATAATAGAATTAGAAAAGGTACAGAGAAGGGCAACCAAAATGATCAGAGGGAATTGAGCAGTTGCTGTACTAGGACTCTCCAGTTTGAAAGGGAGAAGGCTGAGAAGGGGGGGTATGACAGAGGTCTATAAAATAATGAAGGGTGTGGATTAAGTGAACTGGGAACTGTTATTGACCAAGTCCCAGAATACTAGAATTAGGGGCGCCCACTGAAACTGGTAGGCAACAGGCTTAAAACTAACAAGAGAAGAGAGTCCTTTTTTAAAGCAACATGTTAACTTGTAGAATTAATGGCCAAAAGAGGTGGTGGAAGCAGATAGCATAGCTGGATCTGGAAAGGAACCAAACAGTTTCATGGATGATGTTAAACAGAATAGTGGGAAATATTGTTTTTTCTGGATCTGTAAATCGGTACTCATGGGTAATGAATGGGGAGTATGTTTAGATATGTCTGGTTCAATGCTTTCCATCTAACACATTCAACCCTAACACTGTCGGAGACAGCATATTGGGCTAGATGGGCCTTTGGTCTGACCCAGAAGGGCACTTTTTATGTAACACAGAGGTATCTTTTTCAGGAATGTCAGTTGAATTGTAATAAGAACATAAAGTTATGTAAAATTTTACTGAGCAAAATGGTATATTTTCAATTAAATGTAACTTTGAAGCATCTTTGCTTTTGTTGCTGATAATAGCTAACTTGTTGAGACTTCTGTGCAAACCTCTAAAAGCATAACAATTCAGAGGGCAAGGGCCATGTTTAGCTACTGTTTTGTTTTGCAAATTGAGTCGATGCGTGTTTGTGAATTTAATTCAGTAAATACTTTTCTTCATAGTATCATCATAGTTTCATAGTAGCTAGGGTCAGGAGGGATCTGAACAGACCATCTAGCCTGACCCCCTGCCACAGGCAGGAATGAATGCTGGAGTTACAGGACCCCAGACAGGTGATCATCCAACCTCCTCGAACTGCCCAAGGTAGGGGCGAGGACCACTTCCCTGGGAAGTTGGTTCCAGATTTTTGGCCACCCTAACTTTAAAATGTTGCCTTCAGAGCTCCAATCTAAACCTGTTCTCCATCAGCTTATGACCATTGTTCCTTGTCACCCCAGGTGGTGCTGGAGAGAAATAGTTGATGTTTTTATATAAAATGCTTGTGGATTTTTTTTGGTTACCAATGTCTGTGTAAAGTTTTGGGACTTGTTTTCATCTTAAATCAAATTAAATAAAAATTAAGTGACAGGTTTTGGTTTGTTTTGGGGTTTGTTTCGTCTTCTCATTTAGAGTTTGTAAAATGGACAACCTTAATAGTAATGACAGAAAATCTTGTTACCCTGAAGCAAGTGTAAATGATGAAAAAAATACTTGTTCAAAATAGTTCTAGAAGAACCTGATTAGCTAATAGACTTGTTTAGTATGGGGGAAAGACTAAAAGTCAGTATATGAAATTAACAGTTGCTCAGTGATCTCATCAACAGGGTTGATTATTCATAATCCAAAGTGCAGTCACTGTTCCATCTGTGAAGGAATCAGTGGCTTTAGCCTTGTAGAAGGTAAAATGAGGTATGCTAGTTCCATGGAGTATTGAATATTTACTGATCATTCAGTTTAAGGTTGAGGGAGGCAACAAAGTTGGGCTGGTATGGTGTTCTCAAGGTAGAAAAGAAGAGATGGATTCCCACTGCCAAAATACAGGCAAGCCTGCTTTAGAGGCTGTGATTCTGTAGTAGGAAGCAAGCACAAGGCTTGAAGAATGGTGTGCAAATGTGCTGGAACATAAATACACATGACTGTTATTTGAGACATGGAACCTATTCGTGCTACTGCATGCATGTCTAAGTTGAATCTAGTGAGTGTTCCACTTGCTGTAAAGAAAATCGTAAAGAAGAGGTCAGATACAGTCTAAGCTGCATTTTGTAGGAGTTAAGCATGAGTATCAAAGAGCAAAACTTAGTCTGAAGTTTATAATCACATATATACTTTTTAAACTACTTGCTAACTATGCCGAGGTATCTAAAAGTGTTAGAAATAGTAATATGCCTTCTTTTGAACCCTGTGGCTGATTTAAATTTACATGAATTGAAATTGGAAATGTTCAGCCTGGTTACTGATTTTCAACAGTGCATTATTCTGTTTTAACGGCCAGAGATAAAGGAGTAAATCTGTAAACTGGATTAGCAGTTTCTAAACAAAATTTAATGAGGCTGAATTTTACTATGAAACATTCCATTCACTTGATGCAGCCACGGTGCTGCTCTTGTTATGAAGTTTGACATCAGTTAACTATGGAGACTGCATTATTCTTTTACATGTAGGACATCTTCAGGGGGAAGAGAAAATTTAACTTTCCTTCATCTAACAGCCTAGGACAGATCTTCACCTCTTTAAAGTGCTTTTCCATGTACAGGATAATAATAGCTGAATTTTTAAAATCAGATTTAAAAACTGATGGTCTGAGCCTTGTTTTAAAGAAATCTCTATCTTGCTTTCTATCCTTCAGGGAAGTATCATTATTTAACTATTAGTTAGAATTCAGACGACTTAAGTTGGTAAGTATGTGTGGCTGTTACTACTTTGTACCACTGACCTTCAACTAGTTCTTTCTAAAATGTATATAGTTAAGTAATGTGATGCCTGCCATAATGACAAAACAGAGGATTCTGGGTGTGACAGACTTTTAATACTTGTGGCATACTTTCTTATTGCAACTAATGCAGTATTCAGACTACTTAAGATTTTTTTTCACACCATTACTTTATCCTGGAATGGTGGCATCTTGACAGCTTTTAGTCATGAATTATACAACATAAGAGAACTTTTTTTCCCACATTTGATTAATTTTTTGTAAACCCTAAAGAAAAGTCTTGTATCTTGATTACTTATTCAACTTAATACTATTAAGTTGTATTCCTTCTTACCAAGGTGCCATCTAAATTTCTGTTGCATTGAGTTGGATTTGGAAATCTGCATGAGAAACTTGAACAGAACTAAATCTGTTTAATTTGGATATAAAATTGAACTGACTTAGCTACATGTTGCATTGACTTTCTTACAAATTTTAGCATCTTTCTCAGTTTTGTTTGTTTGTTTTGGGTTTTGGTGGGGTTTCCGTTCAACTCTACAGCTAATATTCCTATATTGTAAGTCTCATCCATGTTGGAAATATGAAAACAAAGGAAATTGAAATGAATGAGACTGTACCTTGAATTTTTCATAGTGCTTCATTGCAGGATAAAATAACTATTCTTCCAGTAGCTCTCATGAGATTGGGTGAGAGCAAATATTTTAATTAAGGTTTGGCTGATGAGATTTGTGAGCTTTAACTCTGGCCACAATTTCTAGCTTTAAATATTTTTGTGGCGTTATTTGCATATTCTGTTTGTAGTAGAAACAACCAAAATACTCTTATGGGGTTGAACTGAACTATTATTGTATTATAAGAGACATTATTTCTATGTGGCTATTTTGAAAGGATCTTCAAGGTATTTACTTGTAATTGCATCTTTCTGTAGCCTACATTCAGCAGTACTTATCTATTTGAAGTTATATTGTGGTTTATAAGGTCTCATTATGTTCACTTTATAGACATTTTAACCTTCGAATGAAGAGAGATGCATCCCTCTTTAGTGATGGCTTTAAAGTAGAAATATCAAATAAAGTAACTGATTATGATACCTCCCATATTTACACTGGACATATATATGGTAAGTACAATATTTTAAATGGATTAAAATGCAAAAGCTTAATAAAATGTTTACATAAATGTTGCATTATCAACTGGATTTATTAAATTATTCTAAGTATGAATTTGAAAATGTAAAATCTATAGTATGAATAGATTTAATCTTTTTTCCTAACTTTTTTTAATTTGCTTAAATCTCAAGTTTGAACATAAATTATTTTAAGTAACTTTTCAAGCATGTGGGTATTATACTTCGCTATAAAATCTTCCTCCCTCAGCCAGATGATGATTTACCTAACTGTGAACTGTACCAGAAGGCTAAACCTTTTGAGCTCACCAGTGCCTGTTTAAATACAGCTGCATGGCCCTACTGCATTCCCAGGCAAGTTGGTACTTCAAGGATTCTGACAATGTGGTGAACAGGGTATTTAAACACCAGCATATGGAAAAATGCAAAAATGAATGACTTAATAGAGGGTAGGCATCTGTAACATAAATAGGGGTGGGTGAGAGGCATCAGCCTTGGGCACCAATTAAGAGGGGGCATACCCAGGGCACAGAAATTGCATGTATAGGAAGCATTTTTTTCTATTTGGATATTTTTTTTAAAGGATCTTCAAGGTATTTACTTCCAACTGCATCTTAACGTAGCTTACGTTAATCAGCACTTGTCTATCTGAAGTAATGTTTTAGCTTGCAGTCTTTATTTTGTTCACTTTATAGACATTTCAGCCTTCCAGTGAAAAGATGCATCCTTCTTTATTGATGACTTGAAAGTAGAAATGTCAAATTAAGTAACTGATTATGATACCCCCCCATATTTACACTGGTACTAATAGGAACTTACCATGTAAGGAACATACAGTAACCCTGGAACTGCTCTTATCCTGTTGTAAATGAAAGCTAAATTACAGTAATTTAGCCTGTTTCAATGTGTGGGATAAGCTGCCCCAGTTTGGCTTTCACTTATAGCAAAGTAAGCACAGGAACATAAACAGTTATTATGGAGCATGGGCTTCATGGCATATTCTTACCCATTTTAATTTGCTTTGTGTTTGTCTTGGCATTAGATACACAAGATGCCTCTAGGGAAGTGGCTGTCACCCCCTTTAGGCTTACCCCTTATTTATTTGACTTGAGACACCCTCTCTGTAACTCTTGTGACTTGAGCAGCACCCCATTTCCAAAACTAATTTATTATTGTAGTGTTTACCTCCTTGCAGAGGGGCTGGGCAACGAGGGCAGTGAAGCTGCCAGGCAGAGACAGCATGTACACCTGGACCTTGAGCTTGTCCTTATCTGCTTGTCTCATCATGCCTCCCATGCCACACCTCAAAGGATCTTGTGGGACACCTTGGCTGAGAATCATTGCACCAGGGCTAATGGATGTAGTTATATTTTTGACAAAAGATAGTAACCATTAATAATTGATTCAACAAATAAAGAACATTTTTCACATAAGGGTATCAGTAGAGTCTTAACATGAGGCCATTCTTTTAGGTGATCGCTTTTATTTCCCCATAGGTTATAAAATCAACCATCTAGCAGATCAGGACAGCTGTCTGAATGTTAATCTTGGACCACATGTCCACATGGACTGCCTTTCTATTTTAAAAGGCTTAAAGAGAAGCTATTGATCTAACCTTTTAGTAGAAGTGGGTATAATTTATATTGCAACAAACAATTGGGGGGTGGGGGGCTGAGGCTTTCCCAGTCCTAAGCTCTTGGTCAGCTGGCCTAAAGACTTTGCTACATTCTCTAAAAGCTGAATCTCTTAGTGTTAGGTTAATTGTTATTTAGCCCCAGTCCTTGTTTAATCCTAGACCATATAGTCTACACTATGGCTGTCGAACTTTTAGTGTGGCCTCTGGCTGCTTAGTGTGAAACATAGACCTTTTCCCCTCTTTGCCACTGCAGTTGTATTTGAGGGCAGCTCTCTCTCCTCTGCTTCACCATGCTGAGGACCCCTTAAGTGTGGGCACTTGATATGGGCACAGGACACAAAGGCAAGAAAAGTGAGGGGCAACCAAGAGTCCTTGTCTACTGCTGCTGCAGTAGCTGGAGTGTTGGGTGGGAGGAGCAGTTGAGTAGGAACCTGAGGACCACAGAATAACCCCTCATAGGCCCTATGCAACCTTTGGGCTGTCGATTTGGACAGTTCTGATATACACTGAAGTTTCTAATCATGTTTAACGGTACAGTAATCCAGTGATCTACTGGTAATTGTGAAGTTAGCTCATCTTTAAAAGATGACCAGGACTATCTTGATTATTCTAAAATTCTGAAAAGCTAATTCATCTGGATTATTCTAGAATTTTGAGGAATGTGAAAGAATGCTTGTATCTTGTATACTTTATGATTTAAAATTTAAGGTATTTTTCATACTTTTCTTCATATATTTAACTTTTCTGCTCTTGTCTTCCACAAGTGTATCTTTTGTTCTCGAAACTTTTGAAGCAAAATATTCATCCACGGATCGGTAGAGCTTGAAGCTGAAGTATGTTAACATAAAAGCTCTTCATAGAAGCCTGATAGCACAAAACAGGCCAATATCTCTGCATTTTAAAAGATAAATGGATACTGAGAATAAGCTGTTGTTATCTGGAAAGTAAGATAGCTGCAGCTGGACTGTCCCCGTCCTCATGAAGGAAGTCAGATGCAATAATGTACAAGTATAAATTGAGTAAAAATGAGAAAATGATGACAAAATTGGGGAAAAAGAAGATTAAGGCATACTGCTACTGTCACCAATGTGAGGTGTTTTGCATGGATGCTGTCTGTATTGTCCTGTAATCAACCACCTTGAACTTTTTTGAAGGCCATATATTAGTTACTTCCATTATTTTTAGACCTACAGATTTAGATTGGTTCTGAATTGGAGTGGACACTTATTTGGGCCAAGGGCCACATCTGGAGTTTTGATGAGTTGTTGTGCGCAGGTCAGCACTCTCCTTTTCCTGTCACTCCCCTCCCTCCATGTGCAACAGCTCACTAAAACTCCCTATAGGGTTTTGGGTAGGCACCAGTGGTGCTCCTTCATCCATTCCTGCCCCTGCTGTGCTGCTCTGGGTGTGGGGAAGCTTCAGCCAGACAACTCCCGCTGGTAGTGAAGGGAGCAAAGCAGCACCCAGCTGGCTGCAGCTGCACCAGGAACTGCCCCACCAGAAGCTATGCATTGGCCAAGGGCCAGGATGGTGGGCACTTGTGGGACTGTGGTGTGGGCTGCCCTGATGGGCACAGGTGGGGCTTAACACCATGCAGAGTGCTACAGGGGTAGCCGCCAGCCAGATCCAGTCAGTTGGCAGGCTGTGTTTTGCCCACCCCTGGTCTAAATGGTCTTAACACTATGGCACTTGCTTGGTAAGCTTCCTTCCCTCCCCAAAGCAAGTGCAATTGCAAGTACTGTCTACTTGTTACAATGTTTCACAGACTACATTGCTTTTAGCTGCTCTGCACACTATGGCAAGCATAACTTTGACTGATGTGGGTTATGGAGCTTGACACCTTTCTGCCAATGGAACATAAGCCCCCATTGTTTACAGAAAAAATCTAGTTATTAAAGTAATATTAGGGTTGATTTTGTTGTTGTAGAGTTCTGATTTAAACATCATTATTTACTGTGATCAAAAGCAATTCAAGTACTCTGTGGTCATGTTATAGTTTGTCTTGAAAGAAACTGGGTAGTAGTTACTGTTGCACCCTATGAATGAATATTATAACTTATAACTCCTTTAAGGACTCATTCTCACATAAATGAGATAAGAATTTATAAATAGAGGATTGGTCAGTTTATGCATACAATATTGCATTAAATAATTAGTACGCCTCATTCCAAAATACAAGGCCTTAGACCACACGTGAGAAATGGAGTCTAAGGGGAAAAAAACCTAACTTTTTATGGATTGCCAAATTGTGCCTTTTGGATGCATGCAATGGACAGCACTACCTTTCATTCCTTGTGCTGTTTTAGACTAAATTTAATTCCCCACACAAATATTGGTAAATGAACTAAGGACTTCTCAGGTGTGCATGTACAGCATTTAGATAATAACTGTAAACACGCATGTTGATATGTACCTAAACTAAATTATTAGAAAAATTACATATAGAGAAATCAGCTTGTTTAAACAAGTCAGTTGGGAGTCCTATAGAAGTTAACATAAACTAGACCTGAATTCCTCCTATGCATTTTTGGTGAATTTTTTACCTCCCACCACCATTGCCACTGTCTCTCCCTCCTCCTACTCCTAAAAATACTTCCATTCCACATTATCTGTAAGGATTGTTTAGTGCTGGATTATTTTTTCTGATTTATCACATAGTACTCACGTGCTGTATAGCTTGTTTGTACCTTTTTTGGTTTTATTGCATTGGTTTTTAGATGTTTTCTTTTGAAACATTTTAGAGAGGTATGAATTTTATTTTAAAAATATACTTGCTTCCTTCTCTAATAGGTGAGCAGGGAAGCTTTAGCCATGGATCTGTTACTGACGGCAGATTTGAAGGATTCATTCAGACGCACAGTGGCACCTTTTATGTTGAGCCAGCAGAGAGATATATTAAGGACAGAGCCCTACCATTTCACTCTGTCATTTATCATGAAGATGATATCAGTAAGTACTCCCATTTTGATCTTTAGATGAAATGAGAATATTTTTATTAAACGTCAAAAACTGTTTACACCATTGGTAAGCTTCAGTATAAGGATTATCTCTAAAAGATTGGTCCCAGGTTTACCTTCGGTCGAACCAATTGACTTCTACTCCTTACTTTTCCACTTGAGGTAACTTCCTAGCAATCTAATTAGTGTATTAGTGGAACATTTGCTAAACAGTCAACACAGAGCCTTCCCTTAGGAAATACATTGTTAAAAATGGCTTCCTATGGTATATTCTTATTAGTTCTTGGGGTCTGCAAAATAAGGAACGATGAAACTCAAGTCATAGGTTAATTGCCTTGGTGCAGTTTAAGAAAGAGATACCTAATCTATCTGAATAATAGACATTGTTTTTTCCTTGGTGTAAACATCCTTGATTTCTTCACACTGCTGTTCAAAAGGTCCAAACACATGATGTTCTGGCATGCAAGTTTGGGGAAATACAGGCAATGCAACCTAGATTGTTTGAAATTTGTAGCCCTGAGGCATCTTGCTGAAGTATCTGTTTTAAGATACTTGAGAATAATATAAGCCTTGTCCTCCTTCAGTTGTTGACATATCAGAGATCTAGGTTTTGAGTAAATTTTGTCTAGCTATTTTTCAGGGTTTGGTTAAAATAAATAAAAATAATAAAACAAAAAACCCAACAACCCCCCCCCCCAAACAACAAACAAAAACAAAACCTGTTTCAAAGTCTAGTTTTTCATGTACCCATTGACAGGGAGTGGCATAGTGAGTGTCATGGAAAAATCAAGCTAGAAGGGATCTGGCAAGATCTAGTTGAACCTCCTTCTTAATATGTGATCATCCTTGTGTTAAACCATCCAGGTCAAAAGTTTGCCTAACTTGCACTTAAACTTCCAGTGATGGAAATTCTATGATCTTTCATTCCAGTATTTAATCATCCTCAAAATTTGAGGCAGGAACATTCTTATCAAAAGCATCCTAAACAAATCCTTGTCCAACCTGTTGCTAAAACTGTAGTCAGCCCTGTCACAGCCACTAGACACAGCACCCTAACCTGCCACCAGTAAAGCAGGGGAACAATGGTGGGCTATATTCTGGTGCTTCAAGGGTTGTTAAAATATGCTTGTCAGACCCCGCTACAGAGGAAGGCAAAAATCCCCACAGTCCATACCAATCTGACCATGGGGTAAAATTCCTTCCAATCACTGTTGCTTTCCTCTTTACTCTTTCCAATTTGTCCATGTCTTTCTTGAAGTGTAGTGCACAAAGGTGGGTACTGCAGATAAGACCTCATCCTTCTGAAGTACAGTACTTTGCACTTGTCTTTATTGCAATTCATCCCACTTGTTTCACCTGTTTCACTGATGCATTAAGGTTGATTTTAATCCTAATCCTCTCCTCTGAAATGTCTGCTACCTCCTTCTCCTTAGTGTCATCTGCATATCTAAGTGTGCGCTCAATGACTTCCATCCTGCAAGTCATTAATGAAGATATTGAACAGTACCAGACCCAGGACAGAACCCTGGAGAGCCCCACTTGTTATCTCCTCCCAAGCAGACATTGAGGCATTGATGACAACTCTTGAGTGTGATGTTCCCATCAGTTACAGCAATTTCATCTAGCCCAGTGATTCTCCACCTTTTCAGAAAGAAGGGATCCCTTGGAAAATGCCACCTCTTAGTTTTAATTCGTTTTTTTGACTGTGGAAAAATAATACAGCAATTCTGTTGCAAACAACTCCAAGACCACAACAGGTCAGAATATTTTTTTAACACTATAGACTCCTATTTGAAACTTATGGGACTATCTTGTGATTCATGTTTGCACGCCTACCAGAGCTAACGCTGTGTGGCATCTCGCAGCAACCCACTCAAGGCATCCTGGTTGAGAATCGCTGACCTAGCCTGTATATCCTAAGAATACTTGAGCGAGTGTCATTGGATACAGCAGGGGCAAAATACAGCCTGCAGGCAGGATCTGGCCTGCCAGGCCATTCTAAAATGTAGAAAGTTACCACCTGCTGGTGGCTGCCTATCAAAGCTGGAGAGGAGCTGGCAGCAGGACCCAGTGGCAACAGAATTGAATTGCTGTCCCCCAAATTGGCCAAATCCAAAGCGAATACTAGCTGCTTCACACAGGCCTGTTATTTAGGTAGAACCTGTTCCCAACAAGTACGTGCTAGCTGTTCCTTATCACTTTGTGTGTTCAGAAATAGATTCTTTGCAGAGTATACTCCAGTATCTTCCCAAATATCGAGGTTAGACTGACTGCTCTAATTTCTTGCATCATCTTTATTTCCCATTTTTAAAGAATGGGCAGAATACTTGCCACTTTCCAACTTTCTGGAGCTTCTTCTGATCTCCAATAGTTCTCAAAGGGAATAGCGAATGCCTCTGCAATAACCTGAAGTATTTAAGGAATTGGTTCAGGATGAATTACATCCAGCCCTGTTTATTTGAAAATACTCATCTTGGTAATCTCTAACCTGTTTTCTCCTTACTTGAGGCCTGTCTCCTGTTCTGTCCTTACTGTTAGTCATGCATGTCATCTGATAGTTGACCTTTGTTGGGAGGATTTGAATTATAAAAAATAAAAAAAAAAAAAAAAGTTTACGAAATTTTGGCTGTCCCTGGATTATCTGTTTATTAGACTTTCGTCCCACCAGCTTTTATCTTGCAAATTCTTTTGGTTATAAGAATTAAAGAGTCTTAGATCACAAGCTGAGACAAGCACCGCTTAATATAAAAGCCTGTGCCAGGTAGCTCCTGAAATAGCATTTAAAAAAAACAGTTCAGTGTATAACTTGCTTCTAAATGGGTCCTTTTCTGACAACAGTGTGGTTTCTACTTGAACACAACGTACCAGACTTGAACAGTATAGATTCCATTTTATTTTCATATTTCCTGGCCAAGCTGTTTACATTGAATTAAATGGAACTTGCCTTGAACTGATGGGACTGAAGAAAAAAATTGAAGTCCTTCCATGGCTCTTGGCTTTTCTCCAACCATGATCACTTATGAGTGTCCTCAGCTCTGCTTCATCAGCAGAAAGGGCCAAATTGGAAGATGAGCTCAGCCTTCCCCTGCATACTCTCTCCACTTTGTTCTACCTTTCCCAAGCTACAGCTGGGGAGGGAGTAGTGCTCCTTAACCCAAAACCCAAATTTTCACTCAAGGTTTTTTCCTTTGTTCTCTTGTGAATTTCTCATTATTTCTTTTCCTTTAGAACCCTTTTCATGGTGATTGGCATATGCTCCATATTGGACAGCAGCTGCATTTTTGCTTTGCCTTGTGTGGACTAGTGTATTCCTTGTGCCATTCCTCATGCTTACAGAACCATGCCCTACAAGAGGATTTCCATGTAATCTAGGCATGCATCCATTTCTACTAAGAGGCTGACATTTATGTTCTGCTCTCGCTGTTGTGAACAAAAAATAATGTCACAGCAATGAATGGTCCTAGCATAGAATCATAGAAAATGAGGTCTGAAAGGGACATCAGGAGTTCATCTAGTCCAACCGCCTGCTCAAAGCAGGACCACCCCTAACTAGATCTTCCTAGCCAAGGATTTGTCTTCTCAGATCTTAAAACCCCTCAAGAATGGAACTTCCACCACTCTGGATAACCTCTTCCAGTGTTTTACTACCCTCCTGGTGAGAGTGCTTCCTAGTATCTAACCTAAACTTCCTTTGCTGCCACTTGAGACCATTGCTCCTTGTTCTGTCATCTGCCACCACTGAGAACAGTACAGCTCCATCTTCTTTTGAGCCCCCCTTCAGGTAGTTGAAGGCTGCTATCAGATCCCCTCAGTTTTTCCTCATAAGTCATGTCCCCCCAGATTCCTCAGCATTTTTGGAGGGGGGGGGGGCTCTCCAATTTGTCCACGTTTTTTCTGTAGTCGGGGACCCAAAACTGAGCATAGTACTCCAGATGTAGCCTCCCCAGTGCTGCATAGAAAAGGATAATCACTTTCTTTGACATACTGGCAACATTCCTACCAGTGCAGCACAGTATGCCATTAGCCTTCTTTGTAACAAGGGCACAATGCTGGCTCATATTCAGCTGGTTGTCCACTGTAACCCTCAGGTCCCTTTCTGCAGAATTGCTGGCCAGCCAGTCAGCCCCCATCCTGTACTGGTGTATGGGATTTTTCCATCCTAAGTGCAGGACTTTTCATTTGTCTTTGCTGAACCTCATGAGGTTTCTTTTGGCCCAATCCTCCAATTTGTCTAGGTCACTCTGAATCCTAGCTCTACCCTTCAGCATATCTATTACTCTCACCAGCTTGCAACTTGCCGAGGGTGCACTGTATGCCATCTTCCAGGTCATTGATGAAGACCTTGAACAAAACTGACCCCTGGGGCACTTTACTTGATACTGGCTGCCAGCTAGACATTGAGCCATTGATTATACTAGCCTCTGAACTCAGTGCTCCAGCCAGTTTTCTGTCTACCTTACAGTCCGTTCATTCAGCCTGTGCTTCCTTAACTTGCCTGCGAGAACGTTGTGGGGAGACCGTATCAAAAGTGTTACTAAAATCGAGGTATATCACATCCACCAGTCTTCTCACATCCACAGAGCCAGTCACCTCATCATAGATGGCAATCAGGTTGGTCAGGCATGACTTTCCCTTGGTGAATCTGTGCTGATTGCTCCTAATCTTCTTCTTCTCCAAGAGTTTAGAAATGGATTCCTTGAGGGATCTGTTCCATGACTTTTTTTTTTTTTTTAGGGATTGAGGTGAGGCTGAATGGTCTGTAGTTCCCTAGAACCTCCTCCTTCCTTTTCTTAAAGATGGGCACTATATTTGTCCTTTTCCAATCATCCAGGACCTCTCCTGATCACCATGAGTTTTCACAGATGATAGTCAGTGGTTCTGCAATCTCAGCACCCTTGGGTGCATCCTGCCTGGCTCCATGGACTTGTACATGTCCAGCTTTTCTAAATAGTCCCTAACATGTTCTTTCACTACTGTTGGCTGCTCGCCTTCACCCCAGACTGCTGCCTGGTGCCAATGGTCTGGGAACTGAGCTTACCTGTGAAGACTAAGGTGAAAAAGGCATGAGGCACTTTAGCCTTTTTCCTGCATCCTCTGTCACCAGGTTGCTTCCCCTGTTCAGTAAGGTAATCACACTTTCCCTGATCCTTCTCTTGCTACTAACATACTTGTAGAAACCCTTCTTGTTACCCTTCCCATCCCTTGCTAGCTGCAGCTCCAATTGCGCTTTGGCTTTCTTGACTTCATTCCTGTATGCCTGAACAATGCTTTTATACTCCTCCCTATTTATTTGTTCAAGTTCCAACTTCTTATAAACTCCCTTATTATGACTTAGTTTACTGAATAGTTCCCTTGGTAAGCCAAGCTGGTCTTCTGCCATCCTTGCTAGTCTTCCTGTGCATTGGGATGGTTTGTTCCTGTACTCTCAGTAAGGCTTCTTTTAAAGTACTGCCGGCTTTCCTGAACTCTTCTCCCCCTTGGTCTGGCTTCCCATGGGATCCTTCCCATGAGTTTGTTGAATGAGTCGAAGTCTGCTTTTTCTGAAGTCGAAGGTCCTGACTCCATTGCTCTCCTTCCCTTGTTTTCTTGGGATCTTGAATTCATTCATCTCATGGTCACTGCTGTCCAAGCTGCCGTCCACTACTACATTTCCCACCAGTTCTTCCCTGTTTGTGAGCAGCTGGTCAAGAAGAGCGTGGTCCCTAGTTGGCCGCTCCAACAGTTGCACCAGGAAGTTGACATCAACACTCCAAAAGTTTCATGGATTACTTGTGCACTGCTGTATTGTCCTCCCAACAGATGTCAGGGTGATGGAAGTCTCCTGGGAGAATGAAGCATGGTCCTGACATTATCAGGGAGCCAGGTAGCCCAAGTGGCAGGTCACAGGATAAGATCCCAGCAGAAGGCTGCTGGAGCACTTTTGCAGTACGCAGCTTCCTACCTATTAGTTCTCACTGGGCCTCTGAACGATTGTCATTTACTTCTGAATCTTTATGCATCAGTTGCAAAAGTAGCTCACAGGATACCATAGGACTCTTCTACTTTAGATTACCAGATGAAACCATGTACTCTTGTTTTCATTTCAGTTGCCATAGTTGGGGAATTCAAGGTGCCCAGATACCTGCAATACTGTTATAATTTTCTGTCATCTCAGAGAGAGAGAGAGAGAGAGAGAGAGAGAGAGGCTTTGAAAACTTTCCAAGACTATTCACGACCAGAAACAAACTACTGAGATCCTAGCATGGCTCCCCAATGTCAACAGAAGCCAGGACTATGGAGATAGAAGTGACTTGACACATTAAAAAAAAAATTATCATAAATGGGAGTTAACTGAATCTTCTTGTCAAGTTTGTAAATCACAGACCTGAGATAATGCTTGTATCTACCTATTTTAATAACAGAGCAGGCATCATGAATGCGTCTCATGTAGTATGTATACAAAAAGTAGTTTCTCCAAGCTAGAAGATTATTTTGCTTGTGTGTAGGAGGCAGGTTGTCTGATGTGAATGTCAGTGAAGAATGATCACATGAACCATACACTTCGTACCACAGTAATCTATGAACGAACTGTTGATAAAACTTTAGCCATGTGATCATATAGTAAAGAAGAATCAAGAATGTGTGGGAAATGCCATCAGGACCATTGTTACAACAATAATATTTCAAGTTTATTTTATGTGATCTTTTGCCCTTTGTCAGATCAGCTAAAAATTCAGTCATTGCATTACCCTCCCCCCCTCCTTTCTTTTTTTTTTACTAATTTCTTTTAATGTTAAAATCTTTTTAAATTCCACTGATCTTGTGACTGCATTTCTTATAAAGTTTCTGTTTCACGGCTATTGTTTAAACTTTACACATACTGTGCCTTTTCCATCATGCCAACATTGTCATGTACAATGTTGGCCTCTCCTGCCATTCCTTTTCCACCTAATACATGAGTACTGTACCTAAAACAAATACCCAAGTTATATAATTTTAAATGGACTGTGAGCACTTCGTTCTTCTTATGAAGTTAGCTAGCTATGTGGCTCTTCCTGTTTCATAAACTGAATATACGATGAATTTCAAGTGTATATATTGGTAAACTTAGTGACTTTTGACTCCTACAGTTTGTGTAGATAGTTTATCATGTTACCATGGAAGAGACGTACATTCAGGCCTGAACTATCTTCACAGGCTAGCAACAAAACAAATACAACTCTTAACTTCCACAAGAAAAGCCACAACATATATTATTTCACATCTCAAGAGGTTTGCTGAGGAGAAATATTGACATTTAAGACAGCTGATTGCCTTCCCAGCTGTGTGCTATAGCATTTGCACTGTAATAAGAAACAGGAGAAGCAATTATAGGTGGAAAAAAGCATTCAAGATTTAAAAAGGCCAAGGGGAAAGCAGCAGCAGACTTATTAGAGGTGATATGATTGTCACTTAAAATGAGTCTTTTGACATATGTTTATTCAAGAGCACGTAATTCAGTATGTCTCTTAATTCTGTGTTGAATTTTAAAATTCTTAGGGCAGAGTTTAAATTAAATATTGGGCAATACAGTGTACTGTTAAAAAGATGTATGTTTGGTAATCTTAGGAAAGTTGGGTGTCTTAAAAGTAATCTCTATCAGAGGAGCAGATGAATGATTTGAGAAGGAGAACTAGGGATGCGTTATGCTTGATTACAATCTTATTAAATTGAATGTGAGCAGGACATATCTCTAACTACTTATGCAGGCAGCATATTTTTGGTTTATGTTTGGTTCAATTTGGAAAAGCTGTCTCTAACCATAGGGAAAAAAGCCATTAAAGTTAGAAACAGCAAATATTTTTAGATGATTGCCTAAAATCAGTCCCTTGCTCAGTATTCTTGAAAATAGGGTTTTTTGCATTTTTTTAACTGCCTAAAATTGATAGAGGAATTAATGCCTAAAATTGATAGAGGAATTAACGATTGGCAACCTTCATTGAAAATCTTGGTCACTTTCTGATGACGAAGAATCTAAAGAAAAGCTAGATCCTGTGGTAACTTTTTTGATTTTGTTTTGTTGTAAGTAGTTTACCATGTTCTCTATTTCTGATATTCAAAGAACGCTCTATAATATTGGAGATGTTACCTTGGAGAGCTTTAGTGAAATGTAAACATTCTGTGCCTGTAGCATGTGCAACTTTAACATTGCCAGTAATTTTGTGACTGTAGTTTAAATGAGCTTTATGCGACTCTTAAACCTGAAAGAATAGCATGCAAACTTGTTTCCTTTGCTGTAATCTAAATGCTAGGCCTCATGTAATAGAGGGAAATTGTCTTAGCAGTAACTTACACTGGAGAAAAACAACAAGATAGACTCTGTGAATTTGGGAGAGTTTGTGGGGGAGTGAAAGGAATCTTTGCTTTAAGTTAGAATATTTTTGGTCACCCATGTTTCAGCCTTTTGAAACAATATGCTTTTTACTGCCTTCTAGGAACCACAATGCAACATATGATTAGCATCTCAATGAGGTCTTTTTCAACAGTGAAACAAAAGCTTTTTTTGTAAGTGGGGATTATATTGTCAACTTTATAAGAAGGCTTTTGTCCATGTTACAGTGGATGTGGTGACCAGTGGAAGGCAGCCTTCTATTCATGACTTGAAATGCAAGATGAATGATTTTGGACTTCTGAGCCACTCCTGAACAAACTGTTTTATAACTTGTAGCCAGTATGATGCAAATTAGCCTCATTCATTGATGGATTGATTTTTGGTGGGGAGGGGGAAACCAGTTTTTTCTACACTGTCAGGATTTCAGTTCATCTCTTGATTTTAAATATGGAAACCAAAATATTCTTGAGTTTCATTATTAAATATAAAATGATTCAAATTTCCTCAGAATAAATGTGGATGAGCAAAGCCATCTCAGAGCTTTTCACTGTAAATTATAAAAAAAGAAAAAAATTATAATTTTGATGGTCTGTTTGGAAAAAATGTATACTCTTAACTTTTTAGGGGGGGGGAAGTAATAGACCTCTTAAGTTTTGGTGAGTCAACCACTTAAATGAGCTTTGAATACTATACATCATGAATAATTTAAACCTTTACAGGTTGTGGTTTTTAGTTGCTTTCTCTGCCTGTTTATAATCCTCCAACAAAATATTTTTGATGTAATTGTTATAACAAGCCCATTGTGAGTTTAAAAAAAATCCACCTTTATTGCAAGCTTAAATAATAAACAAAATGTAAACTTTCTTAAATTGCTTCCTCACTTCCAGTCAAAGATATACAGAGAGGAGATTCTTTTAAAAGCAGTTGGGTGCTAAACTGCAATTGATTTTTCAATGGGCATTTGGTGTCTTGAATACCTTTTTAGTAGTGTGGCTCCAGTTTATTTCAAGTAGTCAAACATTGATTAGCTGGTTGCACTAAGTAACAACGAGAATTAACATTCAGGATCAACTTGGATTTGTGCTCAACAGTCAGATATTACCATTGGTTTTCAGACATAGCAGAAGCTCTTTTTTTTTTTTTTACTTACAGTATCACTTGTTGCTGATGTCATTAGCACCTCATAGTTGTTGTGCCCCATAGCTTGGAATAATAATGGTGTAACTAGATACTAAGTAAGAGAGGATTCTTGATGCATATTCACATATAGTCTATGCAAGTAAGATGGATAAGATAACAAAAAATAATTATATTTGTAGGTTGATAGTTTTGATGGCTCAGATTATTTATTCTACACATTGCTGGCTAGATTATTTCCTGTTTATATTAAGTGAGGAGGTCCAGATGCCTCCTTGGCTTGTGGGTAAGGGTGAAGGGTTGAGGGTGTTCTTCCATCACCGGAGTTAGTCATCCTTGGGCAAAAATGTGCATGCTTTTGCTGAACAGTCTGTGTCAGGGGCTGCTTCAAAGTGGGAAGTCAGAGGGGAACTGCCTCATGGCATTTGAGACTGGAGTGCTGCCCAAGTCTGAGATGCTGGTAGGAATTGCCCTCAGGACCAAACACTGCAGGATTTTCTTGTTCACACTTGAAGTGCTACTTAACATATAGTCATTTTACAACTGTAACTACCCCCTTGAAAGTGTAAGCATTTTGCCTGGGCGGGGGGGAGATATTTTCCTGAACTGAAAGAAACCATAATAACATTCTTAGCCTTCTCATCTGTGATAGTGTTTCCTGATGAAAAGGAGAAGCATCCTATGTTCTGTGTGATCTGGTAACTGGGAGAAATTTGTTTTATCAGTGCTGCTCAACAGGCCATTTTAAAGGTTCTCTTGGACAATATGAATCAGTTCTGAAACAGCCAAAACCTTAATGGCAACCAGTGTGACTGCAGAAGAAATTTTACAAAAGTTAGTTGGCAAATGTGGTAGTTTAAATAGTAATAATAAAAAAGCCACCTCCTATTTGTTTTCCAGCAAAAGCAGTAAATGATTATTAATCTGACTAAGACGTTGGTCAACAAACATGCAATACTTAACACACAAGTGATGACTACAAAAAATTCTCTTAATTCCAATGTAGCAAACTTTTAGAAAGTTGGTTGTATAGCAAAGAAAATGGAGAGCAGCCACTTTCCTGGAGGAATGATGGAACTCCATGCAAGAGATTGCACTTCTTGGCTGGTTATCAAAACTCAGATTTTAATTACAGTTCTCTATATAAGAATATTATATAAGAATCAAGACTTTGAAATATGATGAGCATGTATAAGGCACTGTGGCATAATCAGTTTGTTGCCTCCTTACAGGGTTTGATTTAAAATTTATGCATGTGAAATCTGCTAATACCTTCCAGTCCATCCAGCTCACCCATAAATTCCTATTTTCTAGTAACAATTTCCCTTTATTTACAACATTTTTAAATAAGAGACCAAGAACCTGCTTTCCTGCTGTTTATTTCTGTTATTATTCTAAAAAGACTGAATTAACCATTCAGATTTTGAAGTTTTAGGGCTTAAAGGCTTCTTCTATATGTTATGGGTATTGCACAATTAGCTGGTTAATTTATGCAATTACCTTGAGACCAGGTACACATGTAAAGGAGCTATCCCACGACAAAATGCTCTGACCAGCTGTGATTCCTAAGGCTTGGGCATCTGTGTGGGCCCAGGCTTTTTACAAGACTTCGTTCCCAGCTGTACCTTAGCAGCAGCTAGATTGAGAGTCCTGCACCTGATGGGGCTCTGGGTCCTGTTTGCGCCCCACAACTGCAGGGCTCTCCATCTTGGCTACACATGGCTGCCACAGCTGTGAGCCCCCTTAGCAAAGAGGGCTTCCAGCTGTGAGTGTCTCCTTGCCAATGCAAGGAGAGCCCAGGATCAGGCTTCTCCTACACCAACAATGGATATGATTGGTTCTAATGCACAGTCCCACAGTTGCATCTCCTACCATGCATGTGTGGCATGGCAGGAGGTGTGATTGTGTGGATCATGGATTACATCTAATCGTGTCTTTACTTGCATGTGTAGAAGGGATCAGGCATTCCATTTCCAACCTCAGTGTGGCAGTTTTTAGACAACAAAACTTCTTTTTAAAAAGTACTTGAATAGGAAATTGTGGAACAAGAAATCATCCACAGATTTGATTGTGTTAAATGTGATCTAAACTGAGACTCTGGATTTTTATTCCATTATCTGGATTATCTTTTTTCTCTCTCTTACCCACTTTGCCTCTCTTAGCAATGTTCCCTTCTTCCACCCTTCCCTACCCTTTGAAATCTATTTAGAAACTCTGCTTCTGCAGTTCCTTCACAACAGCTAAAGAAGTAAGCCTTCTGCTTATGAAATCTTATGCTGTACATCTTTTGTAAGGTGCAAATCTACCCAGTCTTCTAAAGACTTCTAGCATACTGTCATTAACATTTATGGCACTCAGTAAGCCTTCCAATAAAGCCTAACTTTTTCACACTGCCCTAATTTAAATCCCTAGGAAATACTTGCATGCCAAGAAGCACACAAGATTTGAAGCACCTGTTCTTGTACTCGTCTCCCCTTCATATAGCCATATTTTTAAGAGTTAAGCAGAATATACTTGGATATTCATAGAGGGCTGTGTTCCCTTTCGCATGCGCGCACACACACCTTCCTGTGCCTCTTTCCCCCTCTGCCACATGAACATAAAGATAATCCTTAGGTGTTAAAGGCATTTTTGGTGGGATGGAGCTAAAGTTCCCAATATTCCTGCTGGATAGCTCTGAACCCCCACCTGACTGTTTTTATCCACATTTCATTTTGAGTGCTCCATCTCTTCCATTAGGATTATTGCTCAGGGACCAGTAACACAAACTATACTCTTCCCATTGCCTATTCTAATATCTGGTAAGCTTGGAGACTTTTTGGCAGTGGGACAGTGGTGGGACTGAGGCGTGTCTGTACCATCTGTAAATACAAAGTGACTACATTAGATCTGTACTTAAAAATACCCAGTAAACAAAAGGAAAGGGATCTATACTTCTGTCAGAAATTGACCCCATTTATCTCAAGAAGATGTTTTCAGTTGAATGAGAGTAAGTGGATGTGAATAGTGCACTGTGGAAGTGAGTAGTACCTGAAGCAATAGCTGAGAAATGTGTGAACTGACTAGTATATTTTAGTGTATGTTTTCACGCTCTCATTTCCCTGCTCAATGCCTGTGAGCCCTTACCATTCTCTGGTCTCAGCAGTCTGCACTAGATGCATTCCTGATCTCGGCTCCATGGCCAGAGGGTCAGCCTGACAAAGGGACAAAGCTACCCAGATCCTTGCAAGCATGTGGGGAAAACGGAGAGTGGCTCAAACTGGAAAGGATCCAATTGCTGCAAGAACTCCTACTCAAACAGATCGAACCAGCTACGACAATATAAACACTAAGTATCAAACGTACGGTTAATGTGTATTTATGTGATGCTTCTTGCTTAGCTTTACCATGGTCTCCTTCACCTCTGGTCAAGTCAAGTCTTTTTTCCTTTGAAGTACCCAGCAAACAGCTTTATTATTTTCATAAGGTTATTGTAGAACTGGATTGTTGGTTAGAACTTTTGTCACATGCAGGAAGGAGTCTCCTCTCCAATACCTTTTCTAGCAAAGACTGATCACAAGTGCATCAGGGAGATGTAGTAATAGGTGTGTTGGTTGCATCTGTGCTTGTCTAAGGACATAAGCAGGCAAGGTTCTTTGGGTCGATGTGATATCTTTTATTAGACCAACTAAATAGTTGAAAAAATTGTTCTTTGCAAGCTTTTGGGCACAAACCCTCTTCAGGCATAAGGAGAGTCTGCTTAGGGAGATTTAGGAGTTTACTTCAGACCATCTACAAATATGAGAAACTTGGTCCTCAAATGACATAGTCCTACATCTGAATATTTTAGAGTTTAGTCAGTAGAATAGTTGACATGATATTCAGTCTTGTCCTTGAAAACATAATACAGACACTGCAATGACGACGTGCTGCCCAAACAAGCAGAGATGTCTAATCCTCCTTTCTCTGAAAGCCATTGAGTGCTAAAATTTGATACCCTTAGATCAGGGCAACACTCCTTACCTCCTGGGAGTTGGCATGAACTTGGCTGCCTTTTTAGGAAGTTCAGCAACCAACCAGTATTTGTGTGGATCCTTTTTTGGAAGTACCAGTAATACTCAGTTTAATGGTAATTTCTCCTGATGTACTTCGCCTACAAAGATGGCAGTGTGAGATCTTCATGTTCCAGAGAAGGCCTGAGTCTAGGTGACTACCAGCTGACTTCTTGTTACTATTAAACATAGGCTTGTTGCATATTTTTCTATCAATGTTGTTGAATAATTGGGTGATTTCCCCCCCCCCGATTTAAAAAAAAAACAACAAAAACCCAAAAACTCATTAATTCTGGTAGAATGGCTTGTTACAGCAGTCGGGTATAATCCAGCTGCCAGAGTACCTGCATCTGCTCTTTCAAAACTGCAAGCAGATAATCAGTCAGTGCATTTGATGGTGTGTGTGTTAGATGCCCACGTTGTAGCGATAGAACCATTCTTAAGGATTCATAAAATCCTGGTGCAAAACCAGGAGATTGTACCAGAAAAAATCCACTCTTTAACATGAAAGAAGTTCTTGATTTGGACAGTCCAGACAGTTTTGAATCAGTTTCTGTGTCTTCATAGCACAGACATCAATTGCAGTTGGATGCTGGGCTTCGTTAGTATCCACCTTGCAGTGATTCCAGGTTGTCACCTGTCCATAGGCCTGTTTGGTTTTATCTTTCTTATGGTATTGAGTTTTTTTGGAGACTGCAACACACTTCCCCACCAAAGATCCTGTTCCTGTCTAGGATCTCAGTATGGGTCTCCAAAGACTTACAGAGCTACCTCTTTAGCTTTTCTTAGAATGCTTCCGACATCACCTCATTCATACTGCTAGTCAATATTGTGTCAGTCTGCAGAATGAGACAGATTTTGGTGTTTGTGGCCAGACCTCTCTTACTGAACATTTCATAAGGACACAAAGAGTGATAAGATATACACCTTATCATCTGATAATCATCTGACCCAATGATTGGGTAAAGTGTGGCCTGCAAGCTTCCTCTGGGTCGTGTCGTGTCCCCCCACCCCAATCACTACTGCTGCTGTGACAACATCCAGAGTCTCTGGGCCAGGGCAGCATGATAGGAGGAGGCCTAGTAAGCTTACTGCCTGTATGGCAGTGGGAAGACAACAGTGGCTTGCACAGCAGTGAGGAGGGGAAGGGGAAGGGGAAGGAGATGGATGAGGGAGAAGGAGCTTTACATATTGTGGGGTGGCTCACACAGTGGCAGCAGTGGGGCTTGTGCAGCTCCAGCAGCAGCAGGGGGTCTCCACATAGTGCAGTGTGGGGCTCATACAGCAGCAGACAGGGCAGGCTGGCATAGCAGCAGCAACAAAGAATCTCCATGTAGTGTGGGGGGCAGGAGGGGATTAAGCAGCAACAGCAGAGGGTCTCGATGCAGTAGGGGGTTCACACAGCAGTTGCAGTCGGGATGCTTATATAGCAGTAGCAGTGGGGAAGGGTCTATATGGAAAAGGGGGGCATGTGCAGTAACAGCAGGATATAGTGGGGTTTTGCCTGTTTGGCAGTGGTTTAGGGGAAGGGGCTTGTGTTGCTTGCACAGCAAAGAGGACTATGCGTAGCCCTCAGCCTGCAGCCGTGAACCTGCAGCCAGTGCAGCAAAGTTGGACAGGCCTGACTTAGTAGATATATCTAGTACTGTGTTTTGGTAAAGCGATTGGATTAAACTTGTTCAAATCATCTTTTGGTGATAGCCTGGCATACAGAAGTCCAAGCTGTGCCATTTTAGAAAATATCTAAACATATCTTGTATTAATTGAATAACACTCCCACCCAGTATTAAGATCCACTCCACTAGTGTCAGATGACAACTTCTGCTTGTTTCAGCTTGTCAATGTGACAGATTTGCAAGATAGCACCATAGGATAACCCACGGATTTTTGCCAAACACTGCCTTTTAGCAGCTTGATCAGATACGAAGTTCCAGAGAGGACCAATACAATCAGTGTTTGACTGACAAAGCTGAAATCCCTATTTTCCCCAGGGCGTACTGCTTTGTAGCTGTCTATAATGGAATCCACAGTGACTGAGGCTTAACATGAAAACCACCATTGTTGTGATTCTTCAAGTTTTTGTTTAGATCACACATCCTGACCTCTACTTTTACATGTGTGAGACTTTCAGGTTCAGTGGAATCAGCTGACTGTATTTCGAAGAATTATGTTTGCTGTTGGGAAAGTAACTGTTCTTTGCAAAATAGTTTTAATGAAATCATTTTGGATCTACAGCAAATATATTGCAGGTTTTTTTGTAATCCTGATTCTGTTCCTGAATTGTTCTAGTATTAAATTTCCTTGTAGAGTTTAAGTCAGTGATTCTCAACCACAATGTCAGGGCACCCAGGGGTGCTGTGAGATCCTCTGAAGGGTTCTGGGAGGATATAAGCATAAACGTGCAGACTCGAGCTCAGTCCCTGCCTGGCCATTCCCCTGCCCTGACTATAATAAATTAGTTTTTGGTGAATTGAATGGCACCTCATTTCAGAGTTATGGAGGGATGCCTTGAGTCTACTGAGGGGGGTGACTTGAGTCTAAAAAGGTTGAAAACCACTGGTTTAAGCACTGAGTTATACCAAACAGCTGATTTATCAGAACATCCTGCTAAAGGAAATGAAAATTCCAGGGAGTGTCAGTATTCTTTCCCTCCTGTTCAGTCTTTATTTTCTTTGTCTGCCTGCTAGTTTAAACTCTCTTCTACAAGCTCAGTATTTGATGTTTCCACGGTAGAGAAAAACATGGAAAGTAAAGTGTTAGGAGACACATTCTGTCAATTTAGGAATATGATTTTTCTATTTGTTAATATCTTGTTTGAGTATAATATAGTATCAGAACCAATGGCACTGATCTTATTTTCCCTTTCACTTTATTCTCCCCCTTCAGTTCCTTCAGTACCAGAGAAGGAAGTCCTACAACAAATGATTTAGTCTTTTTAAGGACTTTAAAAGAAATGTACCTTACCATAACCTTTGCTGGTACTAGATTCACAACAAAATCTAACTTGTGACCTTCATGTGAGTAAAGCTGATTATAAACATAATTGGATTTAAGATGCAGCTTATTTAATACTGCCCTGTAAATTCAGTTTTCCTTCTTCACAGCTGATCAGCTGCAGCACAGGGCTTTAAATGTCCCTGATTGTGGGGAGCCAGGGCTGCCCCCATGTGATCTGGCAGGAAGCAGCCCGAGGCCACAAACTGATATTGGGCACAAGGCAGTTGT
>JAGPOW010003364.1:26670162-26680672 GCA_030014935.1 Caiman crocodilus | reverse complement strand
GTCCAGGTGATAAAATATGGGATAGGCAGGTGAAACATGAGTTTGTTTCCTGTCTCTACCACTGTTTCACTCTGTGACCTTGAGCAATTCACTTCTAGTGTTATAGTTTTTCCCACTGTAAAAAGGGAAAGTATCCACGTGTAAAAATCATGAATTGTTGCATTTGAAATGGTTTTGCATATTTAATATAATAAGATGTACATTTCCCATAAGAACAATACATATTTTAATATGTATATCTTTAAAATTATGCTGAGCAGCCATTTGTGGTTAAAAGTTGTGTCTAATTCACGTTAATAAAACTCCACCTTTGCTTAAATGCATCCATTAAAGCTATTCCATCATAGTAAGGCAGTGTCCCCCAGGTGTTGGAGAAATTATTAATTAAATTAAATTTAACTTTTGCCATATGTCAGTAGAATTCAATGGGTAGAATTAAAAACGATCAGTATTTTAAAACACTAATAGATAATTATTTCTTACCTCGCAAGACCTGAGTTCAAGTTCAATTCAAATTCATGACCTCCTGACTTAAAAACTCAAAGCAATTTAAGAAACATTGCTTTGGTAGTCAATGTTGTCATCTCTTTTAGAAAAGAGCTATAATTCTAACCAGCTTTGTTGGGTATTTGTTTCAGTTCCCTCTTTTAAAGTCATTATACACTTATGCATGTATTTTGCAAAAGATATAGCAATTTACTAGTAACCATTGTTACTATTATCCCAGTTCATTTATACATGTTAAAAAAAAAAAAAAGAATAAAAAATTAGGATGATGGCTTTATGGGGGAGATTTTTTTTTTTAAATTGACATGGCAAATGAGTGCAAATCAGATGGTTTTTTTACGTGAATTGTGCCATGTTGAACATTAGATTAACTAGTTTTCAAGTGCTCTTCAATACTGCTATGCTATTAACAAGTAAAATGTATTTAAATATTTAGAATTTGAACCAGAGTAACCATTTTTCCTTGCTTTTAGAGTACCCCCATAAATACGGACCACAAGGAGGTTGTGCTGATCATTCCGTGTTTGAAAGAATGCAGAAGTACCAAATGACAGGTGTGGAGGACCCAACACAGGTACAGTGCAGATTTTAATGGACTGTATTAATAAAAAGAAAGTAGCCTTTGCTATCTCTCTTCCACTGATCTTCTCGTACACCTTACTTTCTAAGGCAGTGGCTCCCAACCTTTTTAGACCACAGAGTGGAAGTGAACATGGGCTGGCAAACTCCAGGCCGGAAGTGACAGGCATATTGTGGACTGGCGGCCAACCCTTTTTTATACTCGGTAAAAAAGGGTTGGCTGCCGGGTACTTCTGGACTTCTGGTCCAGCAGCCAGCCCTTCTGTGGACTGGCAGCCAAACCTTTATGGCCTGGTTCTGGGCCGTGGCCTGGCAGTTGGGAACCTCTGTTCTAAGGGACCCGTAGTATTGCTGCTGGCTCTTCCAGCAAAGCTTAAAAATTAGTATCAGGAAAAATAATACTGTGTGGCAGGAATGGGAAGAGGTTGTTTGGTCTATGGAAGACACTCTTCCCATTGCCAGCTAATGATAAAGTCTACAAGTTTTGCTATATTGTGGTCCCTTTGTACCATTCCATCAGGAAGGCATCTGAGACCTCCACATGTGGCAAAATAAGCAGTGTGACTGAAATAGCTAAAAGGGGTTAATGAGCCTTATAATGCCTCTGGCATGAGGTGAAGGTGCGAGTTTGAAGTGAACTCAGAATTTTTTGTGCTTGGAGCCGTATAACTTTGGTCCTGCTAATTCAAGTATTCCTTGTGAGAACTCTGTATAGTCCACAGAAAGCAGGAGAAAATTTCCCTCCTTGCTTTCTTTAATTAAATACTTGGTTTCTTCTTGCCTCACCACCTACAAATAAAAGCTGCACGCAGGGTATCTGATGGGTCTTATAATACTTGCATTGTGAGAAACACTTTTTTTTTTTTTTTTTGTGGAATTTGAAGATGTGTAAGTGTGGACCTCTTCGTACAGACTTCAGCAAGTTGGCAGAAAGAAAAAAATGTTATACCAACTCCTTTGTTCTGTTGTATCTTGTGTACTTGTCAAAACCTGTATCTGGGACTTGAAGAATCTGGGGTGGTACTATTCATTTGGATATAGCACAGCTAAGACTTCACTTATATATTCAAGCGAGTTATTACCATTCAAGATCCTTTCAGTTAACAAAAGGAGAAAGAGGCTGCAGAAAAAGTGACTAAGGTTATAGTCATTTAGCAAGACACCAATTTTAAAATAAATCAGTTCTCACCAGAAGTAGTTCAAACAAAATTGTTATCTGGGACCCCAGGATGAATCTAGCAGCAGCAACACTGTCCCTGACTCCTTGTCCAGTCTTGGGTCTCCCTGGACATTCCCCAGCCACTTAAGCCATCCCAGGGAGACCCAGGCCAGTTGACTCATGTGAGTCACTGCCCTATATTTCCTCTATTTCCCCATCATCTTCCCCCCCTCTCACTTCCTTTGTATGATCCTAGGTTTCCCTCTGCTGTGGCTTGAACCATCCTGGGGAGACTCTAGACTATATTCCTCACTTAACGTTGTAGCGGTTAGCATTGTTTCATTATTACATCACTGATCTATTTAGAGAACATACTCATTTGAAGTTGAGTAGTGTTCCCTTATAATGTTTGGCCACATCCTGCTAGTAGGTAACTACTGTGATGTAATTGGATTCGCTTAATATCCTTTACTTAAAGTGGCATTTTTCAAGAATGTAACTAGGACATTAAGCAAGAAGTAGCTATAGTTCTTGCTTCTGCCATTTTTGTAGGGCAGGAAGATGTCCTTTGCAGCTGATGCTTTTTAGCATCTGCCAGCTGATCATTTGAAAGCCTCTCCCCTTCCCTGGCAGAGGGGAGGGCAGGCCATTAATGATCAGGTGCTCCTGGGGGTGGGAGAGCCACAAAGTGGATTGGCTGTCCTGGCTGGAGAGCTCATGACTGTGTAGCTTGTCAGCCAGAGGGCTGAAACATCTGTTCAGCCTCCTTTTCACCACGTTTTTTTTGGTACTGGACATTTTTGAAACTCAAATGCCAGTCTATAACCTCAGTCCTTTTTTCTAAAAGGTAAGTTCTTGAACATTTTTTTTTACTGTTGCTTACCATGTGTATTATGCCTTAATTTGACAGTTACTGTCAATGTTTTCAGAGTTTTAATGTCAGTTACTTTTATCCTCGTAAGTTAGATGACTCAGTATTGTGAACAGCATTGACATCCAAATCTTATTTACACTGGGTTTCAAAATATTGCCAGCATGAATGCAGTTGAACCAACATTAGGATATTTTTTAAAAATATTTCTTGCATTGGGAGGAGATGAGAGACTGTTAACCAATGAACAGACTTAGGGCAGATGTTGCTGGCAGTTCCTGCTCTGCATGGTAAAAATAGTAAGTTTATGCTTCTTGGCATTTCTTTCATTCAGAACGTAAGCATTTGCTGAAGTGTTTCAGTTTGTTCAGCTATCTGACTCTAGGGCAGTTATTATCTGAAGTAGTAATGTTCGTTATAGGGAAAATTTGAGCTTTAAGATTTTTGCCAACTAGATTTTTGTCACTTATCCATGGATCTTATGAGGTCCATTCCAGCCCAACTTTCCTATGACCTTTGATTTCATATCATTACTTAGTTCTTCGTATGAGTTTTTAGGTGTTGGGGGCAGATTTCCTGTGCTTGAATGTACCATAACTTCTGTGTTCCTTCTGATTGCATTATGAAATATAAAGTTAAGTGTATGGGGAAGTTAAGAGATGAGGTGTCCTTAGAAGCCAGATCAAAACAAACCATGAGAACTAGAAATATACAGCTTAGTTAAAGATTCATCTTTTATATGGTACATAAGAAAATGTATGAAGAGGATTTATTAAATGCACTACACCAAAATAAGGAAATTTTTATTTTTCATTTAGGTGTTTACAAAATTAACATTAACATTAAAATTAACATGTATTTTAATTAATATATGTGCAGAAACCTTTTGAAGAAAACATCGCCAATGGTCCACAGGTTTTAAGGAAAAAACGTGCAGCTCAAGCTGAAAGAAATACATGTCAGCTTTATATTCAGACTGATCATCTATTCTATAAGCATTATGGAACAAGGGAAGCTGTAATTGCACAGGTATTTGTAAACCATGGCCATTATTTCAGGGATATGTTCTGTGCTCTTTTAAAGAAATATTGACAAATTTAATGTATTGTCATCCTGTATCTGCACCCTCACTGTTAGAGATGATCTTTTCATCTGCTTTTGCTATCCTATCTCATTGTGGTCACTTTGGTGTCTTTTTGAAAATTAATTACAATTGCCTAATATTTGGAGATGCTAAGATCTGAAGTTGTTGTTTTATTGTTAATGGGCTCTATAGAGGCTAAGCAATTGAGAAAGTCAAGCCATGAGTTTATAAAGACACCAGTGCCTGCTCCTATACCACGAGTTGGCAACCCCTGGCATGTGTGCCAGAGCATGGCACGTGAGGTCATTTTGTTCAGCATGCCACGGACAGCCCTAGCTCTGGGCAGCTGCCACTTGACACCGAGCCTGGGTTGCTTGCAACAGGCAGCCCCAGGTGGCTGCAAGCCCTTCTGTGAGCAGCCCATGGTCTGTGGCTGGCCGCAGCTGCCCAGAGCCTGGGTTGGCAGCAGCCAGGAGGCTGCAAACAGCTGCACTGGACTTCGCAGCAGGTATGTATGGGTTTCTGGGTGGTGACCGGGAACAGGCCTGGGACAGTGTAACCCTGTCCCCTTCCCTACCAACTACACAGAGGCACACATGCAGCTGCTGCTGCCAGGGTGCCAGTGCTGGGGCTCTGGAGTCCAGTGCAACTTTTTGCAGCCTGCCCTCACCACCTGCTGCAGTTGCCCAGAGCTCAGGCCAGTTGTGGTAGGTAGCCGAGAGACTGCAAACAGCTGCACCAGGCTCCAGAGCCCCAACTTGGTTCTGTGTCATTTGCGTGTGTGCCTCCGGGCAGATGGCAGGGGAGGGGCTGGGACAGAGCCTGGCTGGGGCTCTGGAGCATGATACAACTGTTTGTAGTTTCTTGCCTGTACGTGGCTTGGGTTCTGGGCAGCTGCAGCAGGCAGTGGGCAGGCTACAAACAGCCGCACTGGACTCCAAAACCCTGCCACCAGCTTTGTCATTAGTAACTTCATGTGCACTTTGGGGTGCAGGGTGGTGAAGGGGCCAGGGCAGCACAACTCTGGTCCCTCCCCCATCATCTGCCTGGAGGCATGTGTGCACTCGCTGCCAGCAGTAAGGATCAGGCCCCTAATAGCTTCCCTACAGTCAGCCCTGAGACATAGTTTCATGAGTCTGGATTGGGGGTGTTTTTGGCACTTTGGCCAAAAATGTTGTCTACCCTGTCTTATACAGACCAATTTAATAGCTGGTCAGAGAAGCAGGGGTATAAATATAAAATATTTTCAAATGTTTCAAGCAAGAAACCTTTTTTGTGGATGAAAATTTTAAAAGCCTATGTGTTCTCTTCTCTTAAAAGATGACCCATCATTGACATTTGTGTCTAATTTTACTGTATCCATTATACTGTACACAGATCACTCACTATGGATAATATTTATAAAGGCAGTCAGGACCCTTTTGAAAGTGGGACTCCTGTGAAATTAGGAGTTTGGATGCTTCTAAGGATTTCGAAATTTAGAATAAAATTTTCAAGAAGGCCAGTGGTTCATTTTACATATTTCCTGTCTAGTACAACTGTAAGAATGACAAGCAGTGATGAATAAATATTTTCCAAAATACTTTGCAGAAGAATAATTTTAAAATAATGCGGGTTTTTTTTTATATCTTATGTTTCAATAGAACTTTGATGTTGAGGTCAGTTGAGTGGCTGCCTCAGACAAATACATTGTTTTAGTTACGCATGTTAAAATGAGCAAATTTAACTTGCCTATAAAGAATTTGGTGATATTTGACCTATTCATAGTGTAAAGTATGTAGATGGTTATTACTAATTATTTATTAACATTTTATTAAAGTACTTAACTATAAATGAAAGTCCATATGCCATGTTAATATTCATTTGAAAGCAGAAGAAACTTTGTAGCTAGTGACAATAAAGATATACAATCATACAATTTAGTTTAACTGCATTACCCTTTTTTCTGATTTAACAGATATCAAGCCATGTTAAAGCAATTGACACAATTTATCAGTCAACAGATTTCTCAGGAATTCGTAACATCAGCTTTATGGTGAAACGAATAAGGGTAAGTAATTCCATTGTAGCTGTGTTTAGTTATTTGAATGTAAGGTGCAATTGCTTAGAATAGTGTTGTCTTTCTAAGATCTTTACCTGTTATTGGTGACTGATAATTTGTTCAAAAATATGCAGGTTTTTTCAGTGGTCTTCCAGTATTCGTTGTCACTTTGCAGTGTCTTCCATTATTGACCGTGGGCAATGCAGTGTCCAGTGTTTAAAAGTTTGTTCTTTATATCAAAGGGGTCAAATGTATCTATTCCAAGAGGCTAGATGAGTGACACAGGACCAGTCCATGGTCTGGATGAATTGTGAAGGACCAGCCCTATGGATAACCCATTCCCTCCTCCCTCCCCCGCCTTTAAGTTTTGAACCCTTATTTAATAGATCATTAACATTTTAGTAGGAAGGGTTTATTAAAGAGCTAACACTCCAAGCCCTCTAAGGTGTGATATATCAAAATACGCAAAACCCTTAGAAAACTCCTGCAGGAAAATTTAGGGAAAACCTGCTGTTCCAGTATTGAGGGTGAGGGGAAGACTACATTAAAACGGTATTCTGACTTCTTCTCTAGGCCCCTTACGGTTTCTTTTAGACTGTTAAAGGTAAAATTTCTGTATTTAGTTAAAATCTTGGGCCAGCTTGGGCATTTATACACATACTTTTTTCCTATGACATGCTGAAGATCTGCTGCTCTGCATGAGAACTGAGGCGAATTGCGTTGCGCCATGTGCAGTTGTATAATTGGTGAAATGTGCATCAGCACGCAGAAAATGGCTTTGGTGTGCTTTTGAACTAAAGCACCTCCTGAGGTGTTTTAGTTTAAAAGTATGCTGCCACCATTTTCTCAGCACTGATGTGTATTTTGCCATTATACAACTGCAAGCATCGCAGTGCTGGACACTTTTCAAAGCACCCAGCACTGCAGCACTTGCATGTGTAAAAATGCCCCTTCTGCCTAAGTGTTTGTTTATGCTCTGAAAATTCACTTCTAGAGATTTGCATAGTAGAGCGAGCTGAACTGAACAGTCTGTCATCCATGATATTGAACAAAACGTAGTACTGAGCTCTGTTAAAGATTTTAACGTGGATATTCAGCTGTACTCTGTAGTAGGTATCACAATTTTTTCATGTTCATATCAGTATGTAAATATCCTGAGCATTGACTTTTGCATCCAAAACTTTACTTTCTAAAGTAGATACACAAGGCTTCTACTTTGCCAGATTGAAGACCAATCCCAGAGGTATAGAATTAAGTTTATAAATCTGTGCTTCCTTTTTTTTTGGTACTCATGAAAATACTTTCTGGAAAAAGCTTGTTTTGAACCAGAATAAGCGATTAAAAATAGGTGCTGGTTTACCACATAAGTGCAATCATTTGGTCTTCAGTTCAAGTCTCATGTTTTTCCAAATAGGAAACATTAATAATACATAGCATCTATAATTCTCTAAATACAGAATTTATTATTTAACTGCATAGGGAAATTAGTAATAGGATGCGTTTCTTAGCAAGCTTTCATTAGCCAGACAGAAATTAAATGTCTCATGAAGTTTACACTCAATTTACTTTTAGATCAACACAACTGCTGATGAGAGAGACCCTTCCAATCCCTTCAGATTTCCTAACATTGGTGTGGAGAAGTTTCTGGAACTGAACTCAGAGCAGAATCATGATGATTATTGCTTAGCTTATGTATTTACAGACCGTGATTTTGATGATGGTGTCCTGGGTCTGGCTTGGGTTGGAGCTCCTTCAGGTAATTCATCCATAACTACAGTATTTTCTGTTGTGAATCAAGTATTTGTGTATTAGGAAAAGTAAAAGATACTGACTCACACAAAATCTTTCCCTAGCTTAACTGGCTCGTCGCAGTTCTCCTTGGGTAGTATTTGAAACTGTAATGGAAGAAGTAGTACTCCATGAGCCCTTCTGATTTGAGGTGCATTATTTCCCAATTCATTGTTTGGCTGGTTTTTTTCATTATAACACCTTGCTTCTCTGTGCGGATTAAGGCCCATAGGTGTTTAGGTTGCTTTTCATTTGCCACATTTGCATAGGTTCAAATGATCAGTGGAATAAGACATGAGGCAGAAATGTGCTGTCTAAATTAAAAGTGGAGATCCGTATGATTCTCCACTTCATAGTCTTTGATTCACAGCCTGTTGCAGAATTGTACTCCAGAATCAAATCAGACAGTTATAGAGAAGTAGGGATAGGGCTAGAAGGGACCTCAAGAAGTTATCTAGTCCAATCCCCTTGCCTGAGGCAAGGTAATCTCTGTCCAGGTCATCCTATTACAGATCTGTGATCCAAGATGTTATCCGTTGTGCTAACGTCTTAGCAAAAGTACACAATTAATGCTGACAGAACCACAAGGCAGAACAACCCTAACCTTTCCTAGGTAAAGCAGGGGGGCCATAGTGTCCCACATCCTGCTGCTGGAACAGTTGTAAAAATGCACCCTAGAGATCCAAGGAAGAGGTCCAGGCCCCCTGCTACAGAGATGGGTGAAAATCCCCCACAGTCCATGCCCTCAGTCTGACCCTGGAACAAGATTCCTTCCTGACCCCCCACCTATGGCAGCCAGTCTGACCCTGGACAGAGGCGCAAGACCCTGTAACCAGGAACCTCTGGGTTTGTCCCAGCAGGAACACTGGCACAGTCCATCAAAATCCTGCAGCCAGCACCCAGTGCCTCTGAGGAAGGCCTAAAAAAAACCCCCTGACATGTAGCAGGGCAGCAGCGGAAGGGAAAGATTCCACTGTAGGAAATACCCACAGTAAAACATGGGCATAGCTATACCTATATGTTCCCTGGCCTGTGACTGTCCAAGCTCTTATTGAACATCTCTAGTAATACTGAGTCCACAACTTCCCTAGGCAATCTGTTCTGCTGGCTCACTGTTCTAACCCTGAAGCTTTTTCTGATATCCAGTCAAAACCTACTTTGCTGCAATTTCAGGCTGCTGATCTGTGTTCTGTTGTCTGCAGCAAGAGAGAAAAAGTGTTTTCCCTTTTTATGGCAGCCCTTCAAGTATTTGAAGACTGCTATCATGTCTCAGATGTCTTTTCCCTGAGCTGAACATGCCTAGCTCCTTCAGCCTCCCCTTGTACGATTTGTCTTCTCTGCCCTTTATCACTTTTATCACTCATGTCTGGATCATCTCTAACATCTCCATGTCCTTTTAAAAATGTGGAGCCCAAAACTGCCCACAATACTGAGGTCAAATCAGAGCTCAGTTGAAGCACTATCACTTCCTGTGTCTTATACCTAATGCATCTGTTGATGCATCCCAAAACCACATTCACCTCTTATACAGCTGCATCACAGTGCAGATCATATTGAGTCTGTGCTATACCAGTATTCCCAAGTCCTTCCCTGTAATGCTGCTATCCACCCAGGTGTCACTCATTTTGTATTTGCATTTATATTTAGTCTTCCTGAGGTGTAGCACCTTGCATATGTTAGCATTGGACATCATCCTGTTAGGTCCAGCCCAGCTTTCCAGCCTGACATCCTACTGAATTGTGGTATCATTCTCCAATGTGTTTACAGTCCTCAGTTTTGTCATCTGCAGACTTCCTCTGGAAAGCGTCAGTTCCAGCATCCAAATAGTTAATAAATATGTTGAACAGCACTGAGCAGAGCATACATCTGTGTGCAGATGGGTGTCTGCAGAAAGCCTGAAACATTTCCTCTGCAATTGTTCTTTCAAGATATGCTGTTTCATTTTGAAATCTAACTGAAACTGTTACTTTCAGCTATGCGTCTTGACCCTTAGAAACTTTAGTGTATATTTTTGGTAAAAATGCTCTGCTGTTTGTGTTAGAAATTTTAAGAGAAGTCTTGTGATAGCCTGCCTTGGGACTATATAACTGCAGTAGTCACTATGCCTGTTGAAGTGTGATGTAAGAAACTCTATTTAAAGACTCATCTTGTCCATTGGAAAAATATTTTTTACCACCTGGCAAGACAAAAAGTCATTCTTGTCCCTGTATGTAGGCAGTTTTCCCTCTGCAGAAAAGATTCAGCATTGTTAGCATTGAAGAGGAGTTGAATATTACTGAATTTTGACTTTCGTTATTTAATGGTTGGTGAAAACTAGTTGGAAGGCTCAGTCGAAGTAGTCATTCTTGAACACTTGAAGATCTGATTCATCTGCCATCGTTATGGTAGAGCAGATCCTTCAGCCGCTGTCTGTAAGCCTCTCGATCTCTTGCAATTTGTTGCCAGTTCTTGCCTAGTTTTGCTTCGACTTCTTTTCTCCAG